>JALBCR010002263.1:0-272500 GCA_030710515.1 Abscondita cerata
TATACAGTGTGTCCAAAATTCGATGCTCACCATTGGTATTTTGGAAACGGTAAGAGTTACAGGGTCGGTTAAATGGAACAATATGGAGGTATTTATCTTACCTCTTCAGACCTTCTCTTGTTTTTCAAAGAAATGCGTTGCCTACTAGATATTGCAAAAAAGTGAAAATCGGCATTTTCTTTAAACTTGCGTAGAATCCACACTATTTATCCTATCAAAAATATGTAAATATAAAAGTTGTAGACATTTAGATATTGAATAATATGCGTCATTAAAATATTTTTGCTTGCATCAGTAGCGAAATATGACCCAAAGTTGCATTTTTTAAATGGAAATGATAATTTATTTTTATACAGTTGAATTACTTGATTTTTTCCTTTTCAACGATATAAGGTTCGAGCTATTTATCTTGTGTACTTTAGAAGATATAAAGAAAAATCGTTTTGAGATCTGTAGATGTATTTTAAAGCACATCACACTATCCATGATTGCAAATTTTAAGAAACAAACAACTGCACATCAAATCTGTCAATAATATTGTTACAGTAGTATCGTGTCAGAACTTGTAGTTGTTGTAGTAAGCTATTCATATTCAAAATTGATGATGCAGTTTTCAAACCATGAAAAACGGACATGTTTGTTGTCTACATAAGATGCCATCGTAATTCAACTGCGGCAGCAAATGAATATCACAACATACCCCGAAGAAGGCAACCTCACAGAACTTTGTTTTCCCGACTCGAGCAAAATCTTCGACAAGGTGGATCCTTCACCGCCATTCGTCCTACAACCTATCAAAAGACAATGAGGATGCTGAAATAGCTGTTCTAGCCGCTGTTAATGTTGAGCCTTCCGTTTCAGTAAGAAAAATTTCGAATGACAGTGGTATGGCAAGAAGTTCAGTACATTATGTTTTAAAAAAGAAGAAATTTCATCCTTATAAGCCAATGATATGCCATCATATCAAAGAGAATGATTATGCTCGAAGAGTTACATTTTGTAGATGGTACCTGGATGAAGTTACAAACGATAATTCTTTTTCTAAAAAAATTCTTTGGAGCGATGAAAGTAGATTCACAAACAACGGCATTTACAATCGGCATAATTATCATTATTGGAATAATGAAAATCCGAAAATAGTTCGAGAATCGCGTTTCCAAGAACGATTCGGATTTAACGTGTGGTGCGGTATTTTGGGAAATCGTTTGATAGGTCCATTTATTTATAATCAAACGCTTAATTCGACTAGATATCTTCAACTGCTGCAAGCCGAAGTCGAAGATGCATTGGACGAGCTACCTATTCAAGAAGAAAGAAGTATTTTGTTTCAGCAAGACGGCGCCCCGGCCCATAATTCCAGGATCGTCACTGAATATTTATCAGCAAGATTTGGAAACCGTTGGATTGGAACAAACGGTCCCATACGTTGGCCTGCGCGATCACCAGATTTGTCCATACTAGATTTTTCCTGTGGGGACACATAAAAAATTTAGTATACGTTGTCAATTATGAGAACGTTAATGATTTGCAGCAGAGCGTCATGCAGGCCTTTAATTCAGTTAGCGTCCGTCAATTAATGAATTGCCGAATAAATATTGAAAAACGCTATACAAAATGTTTAGAAGTCAATGGCCGCACTATTGAGAATCTTTTATAGGAAAACTCATTCGTTTTACGATGTTATCCACCCGTTATGTTTTTGTTATTATTGCTTACAACTTGGTAACATTATAAATCTGCCTCAAAAATGATTTTTCTTTATATCTTCTAAAGTACACAAGATAAATAGCTCGAACCTTATATCGTTGAAAAGGAAAAAAATCAAGTAATTCAACTGTATAAAAATAAATTATCATTTCCATTTAAAAAATGCAACTTTGGGTCATATTTCGCTACTGATGCAAGCAAAAAATATTTTAATGACGCATATTATTCAATATCTAAATGTCTACAACTTTTATATTTACATATTTTGATAGGATAAATAGTGTGGATTCTACGCAAGTTTAAAGAAAATGCCGATTTTTACTTTTTGCAATATCTAGTAGGCAACGCATTTCTTTGGAAAAACAAGAGAAGGTCTGAAGAGGTAAGATAAATACCTCCATATTGTTCCATTTAACCGACCCTGTAACTCTTACCGTTTCCAAAATACCAATGGTGAGCATCGAATTTTGGACACACTGTATAACCACATGTTTTTAGTTGTTCCATCGCGATGATTGTAGTAAATCACGTGTGTTCATATAAAAACAGTTTCAATAGAAATAGTAAAAAAATCGGTTTATTTATAGTTTCACTCAGCAAACACCAACAAACGGGCCGTTTGTGGTTAAATGTCAAACTACCGCTATGAGAACGACTGGCCCTTCAACGGCATTAGCGTCTAACCGGCAATCAGGTGTCCACGCGGCCGAATTTTGGATCACATATATGAAACTTAAACCATCAGTGCATCACTATAAAATTGAGACTTTTTGTAGATGTACAGGGTTATTCATTATACTTTGACTTCCATCTGCAGCTCCTATTATGAGTTATAGAAAAAAACTTTAAACACTAAAGTTTTAGTTTTTTTCACGTAGTATGTCTTTTGGTAATAGAGGAAATAAAAAATCGATTTTACAACTTTGTAAAAATTAATGGAGTTATATTTTTTTTAAATGGAACACCCTGATTATTATTATCTCAAATGTAAGATCTTTCTGATTTTGAATATATATATATATATATATATATATACAGTGTGTCCAAAATTCGATGCTCACCATTGATATTTTGGAAACGGTAAGAGTTACAGGGTCGGTTAAATGGAACAATATGGAGGTATTTATCTTACCTCTTCAGACCTTCTTGTTTTTCCAAAGAAATGCGTTGCCTACTAGATATTGCAAAAAAAGTGAAAATCGGCATTTTCTTTTAAACTTGCGTAGAATCCACACTATTTATCCTATCAAAAATATGTAAATATAAAAGTTGTAGACATTTAGATATTGAATAATATGCGTCATTAAAATATTTTTTTGCTTGCATCAGTAGCGAAATATGACCCAAAGTTGCATTTTTTAAATGGAAATGATAATTTATTTTTATACAGTTGAATTACTTGATTTTTTCCTTTTCAACGATATAAGGTTCGAGCTATTTATCTTGTGTACTTTAGAAGATATAAAGAAAAATCATTTTTGAGGCAGATTTATAATGTTACCAAGTTGTAAAGCAATAATAACAAAAAACATAACGGGTGGATAACATCGTAAAACGAATGAGTTTTCCTATAAAAGATTCTCAATAGTGCGGCCATTGACTTCCAAACATTTGTATAGCGTTTTTCAATATTTATTCGGCAATTCATTAATTGACGGACGCTAACTGAATTAAAGGCCTGCATGACGCTCTGCTGCAAAGAATTTTTTAGAAAAAAGAATTATCGTTTGTAACTTCATCCAGGTACCATCTACAAAATGTAACTCTTCGAGCATAATCATTCTCTTTGATATGATGGCATATCATTGGCTTATAAGGATGAAATTTCTTCTTTTTAAAACATAATGTACTGAACTTCTTGCCATACCACTGTCATTCGAAATTTTTCTTACTGAAACGGAAGGCTCAACATTAACAGCGGCTAGAACAGCTATTTCAGCATCCTCATTGTCTTTTGATAGGTTGTAGGACGAATGGCGGTGAAGGATCCACCTTGTCGAAGATTTTGCTCGAGTCGGGAAAACAAAGTTCTGTGAGGTTGCCTTCTTTCGGGGTATAAGTTGTGATATTCATTTGCTGCCGCAGTTGAATTACGATGGCATCTTATGTAGACAACAAACATGTCCGTTTTTTCATGGTTTGAAAACTGCATCATCAATTTTGAATATGAATAGCTTACTACAACAACTACAAGTTCTGACACGATACTACTGTAACAATATTATTGACAGATTTGATGTGCAGTTGTTTGTTTCTTAAAAATTTGCAATCATGGATAGTGTGATGTGCTTTAAAATACATCTACAGATCTCAAAAACGATTTTCTTTTATATCTTCTAAAGTACACAAGATAAATAGCTCGAACCTTATATCGTTGAAAAGGAAAAAAATCAAGTAATTCAACTGTATAAAAATAAATTATCATTTCCATTTAAAAATGCAACTTTGGGTCATATTTCGCTACTGATGCAAGCAAAAAAATATTTTAATGACGCATATTATTCAATATCTAAATGTCTACAACTTTTATATTTACATATTTTTGATAGGATAAATAGTGTGGATTCTACGCAAGTTTAAAGAAAATGCCGATTTTCACTTTTTTGCAATATCTAGTAGGCAACGCATTTCTTTGGAAAACAAGAGAAGGTCTGAAGAGGTAAGATAAATACCTCCATATTGTTCCATTTAACCGACCCTGTAACTCTTACCGTTTCCAAAATACCAATGGTAAGCATCGAATTTTGGACACACTGTATATATATATATATATATATATATATATATATATATATATATATATATAATTTGTTGGCATTTGATTCACCCACTTTTAACATATGTGCGTTTATAACTTTTGATAGGAAACTAAAAAGTTGACAATTGAACTGTCGGACCTTCTCTGTAGTGATGCGCAGAGATGCCAAAGCGGGCGATCCATCTAATTATGCATGAAAACACGTGCTACGGTAATGACTTTGATATTAGCGATTGGTATTACTTCAACCCACCGTGTATAACGATCTATACATGTGAGACAGTACATATAATCTTGGCAGTATAGTAATGATCCCCCAAAATCAAGGTGTATGTGGTCGAAATGATAAGTATGCTTATGGATCTTGATATCCGAGTCTATGTTAGGCCATATAAATTGTTGTTTAAACTGGTCTTTATCTCTGGGTGTGCTAGCATACAAAAACCTGTTTTTCGGAATGGAAGTGTAAGATAAGGTCTAACTCGTGAGGTAGAAACATCGCAATATACTTCGATATTATTGTTACCAACACGAAATAGTTTCGGATGTATATTAGAAGTTCCTTACAGAAATTGCTTAAATTTGCCATCTTTCTTTTGCGATTCGGCAAATTTTGTGTATTATTTGTGTTTGTGCTTTTCCAACTCGTGCTAAATTATCAGCTACTGTGTTTTCACAACCTGGGATATATTGCACCTCCGTTGCGAATTGAGCAATAGCAGGGCCTAAACTACGTTGGCACTGGATGGCAGTCTCAACCAGGGCCCCACTCGAAGGGGGGCACCTCCAGGTGCCCCTCTTTAAAATTAAATTCCTTTTTGTAATTTGATTTTTTTAAATACATTATAATTTTGTAAATATTAGCAATAAATCTTAAAAAATTCGACGATTTTATTATAAACTAGGCTTGGACATCAAAATGGGAGGTGAGACCGGGGGCAGTAATTCAAACACTCGTCGTCAGCTCTCGGGAGCCCAAAAGCGCAAGAATAAAGAGAAAAACGATGACCAAATAAAAAAGCTTCAAGCAACAGCAGCAACTTTCTTCACCAAAAAAGACGAACAGAACACGGAGCCGGAGGTGCCTAAAAGTCTAACTTCAGCTGAAAATTTACAGGAACTAGATCAGCAGGTAGAGTTTAATTTTTGTCTAGTCATTATCGATTGACCCGATTTTTATTCAGAATAATATTATGATTTCGTTCATCCTTTGTGCATATTTGTTATTAGGTGGATTTTACTGATGAGCAGCAGGAAATTCAAGAATCGGTACTAGTACCCATGGGTGAGGACAAAGCGGAAGCTGTGACAACTGTGACAACGACGACTTTGCCTCAAAGTCTAGCGAGGGATCATTTCAAAATGTGCAATTTAATTTATTTGGTAAGCTGATTAAATTTATTGGCTATTTTGGAAGGTTTTTTACTGCAGAAAGGAAAACAGTAAATGTCTATTTTTGTTTTAAAAGATCCCTGTACCTGGCCAACTGACATGAATGCTGTGATGAAAAATTCAATCCTTCAGGCGGTTCTAACACAGCAGGATATCGACAAAATGACTAATTGTGACGCAACCCGGTTTCTAAAGGCCCATTTCAATGGAACAAAGCAGAACGGTGAAACAATTAAAAGAGACTGGACGCGAATTAGCACAACAAGCAACAGCGTTTTTTGCCTTTGCTGCTGCTTCTACTCATCACCTAAGGTTAAATCGCCATGGAGCAACTGGGGATTAATAATGCTGGCTACACTGCTTTTACAAGACCTACACGAGGATTATCTCACGAATCCACAGAAGCACATATTGAGAGCATTAGGACATGGAAAATGTACTTGAAAAACTTAACAAATCCTTCATCTCTGGCATCCATTGAACAGGATGTGGTTAAGAACATCGATTTCGACTCAGTGATTCATTCTTTTGTCACCGCAAAGTCAAGAAAGATTTTTCAGCTTTAATTTTTATCGCTGTTATTACTGCACTGCTTAAAGCGATTTTTGTAAAAATAATCCAAATTAATTTGACAAGTCCGGTAAAATATATTGAATAATATTTTGTTTGTGATTTAATTTTTTAATGCATTAGGTTTAAAGTCATTGTTTATTTGATTTTGATTGTTGAAGCAATATTATTTGGTTATTGGTTGTTTTAATTAAATAAATAGTTCGGATTTTCCGGTTTCAATAAACATTAATGTGTATTTATTGTTTTTACTTGTTTCTTCATCTTTGCCTTTTACCCCAAAACGATACAAATAAACCATCATCTCCGACTTGAGGTTATAAATATTTCGAAACCAGGGTCACATGCATGGGGGCGGGGGCACCACTGGTGGGTCGTCTGCCAGGGCAAAAAAGCCTAGTTTAGGTACTGCAATAGAAGGTACGGATGTTGCCTTTGTGAAGCCTTGTCGGGTTTCTGTTGGAATGCGAACGTCAGAGGTTTATAGTTAGTGTACAATGTGAAATGTCGACTTTCTATGTTGTGCTTGAATTGTCTGATTGCCAAGTATGCTACCAATAGTTCTCAGTCATACCTGCGATACTTTAGTTGAGCTTCGTTCAGCTTCAGAGAGTAAAATGCAAGAGATTTCCAATCTCTCCCAACAAATATTGGTTTTACCATGTATAGGTATATTGATCTGATGTCCAAATCTCAGAATTGCTTGAACACTATTTAATATATTACAGATATTGTGGGTTGGGTATATTGAAAGATCCCTATTTAAATTCAAATATTACCCGCCATTTTTTTATAATCGATTTAAAATGTGTCGATGTCAGATAGCACCGTTACAAAGTCCCGTTAAAGGGGCTGGATTTTTTGTCGAGGGATGCAAAGGAAAGTTTTAGCATCCTCGTGCTTTTGATTTCAATTTTTATTTTAAGCGCGATAGTGACCTAACATTCGGATTGCATTTTTTTTGTACAAATAATAGTCGCATAATATTTGTGTTATGGCGTATTTCAATCTGTTTTATGTTATGTACACTGCGCTCGATTTCACGTTGTAAATAATTTAACCACGTGTCTTTGATTGGCGGAACCGTTATTTTGTTGGCGCTTCTATTTGTTTGATTCCTATACTATTAAGAGAATGTAAGATGCTTGTTTTTGATCTTTTAATTTAAGATACAATTTAAAGCGCTCTGTTGATTGAGTATGATTCAGAATGAAGCAATACCAGTGTGTGACAGAGCCTTGTTGTACAATTAATATTTTCTGTTCCGTAAGAGACGAAGGTCAGGGGGATGGCTCGTAGTCACATTTATTTCTATATATTTTAATATGTGTATTTTATTGTGTATATGTGATAATTGTGAAACTTAATATTAACTGCGTTATGGCCATCTCAAAATTGACGCAATCTCGAAAATCCAACTATTAGGCAGGTAGGAGCTTTCGCGACTGGTGAAACTCGCCTGTTACACACGGTGTTATAATTAACTGTTAATTAACCTCCTTCAGTTTTAACATGAAAATTGATGTATAAATAAGCTGAATTGCTATATTCTAAATCGGAAATATTTTTGCATCTACATTCTAATAATAGTGATTGTTCGGGTTTAAATATGAACTGATGAACGGTTCCCCAACCTGATACATGTATTATAATTGTCTTTATAATAATGATTGCCTACAATGAGTGTTAATTATTTCGATGCATACTTTGGTTATGTTGTGTTTGTTTAATTGTTAAGGCGGAACCTAAGGTTTTCTCTTACCCTTCTTTCCTCAGGTAGCCTAGGCAGAGGGGTATCTTTTGGCTTTAAATATATACACAATTTTATTTAAAAATGAATTAACGTTCAATATAATTTACGTTATCACCATGCTTGTGTTTTATTTCATTGCTGATATTACTACATTTATCACTGCACTCTAGCGGTTGATGTCTTTAGTTAGCTTTTCGATCGGACAAGTTCGCTTCGGGTTTAGTGTTTTTACAAGTGCCTGGGTTACGTTTGTTACATTACAATATATATTTGTTCGATATTGATTTTACCCAATTTTGTCATATGACGTATATGAAGAGTGTCTCAATAGAAGTGCACTTTTTCATTTGGAAATAAAAACACGTATTTTGTAAGCGAGTTGTGGTATTTTTATTGCATTGTAAAGTAGACATGTTCTGATTAAGTATGGAATAAAATATCCGGCAAATGGCCATCGCGGTTCTGATGACAGGCCATTACTCTTTTCATGAAATTTGGTATGATTTTTTCACTAAGATGTCACCGACGACGCGTTGGATCTCGGCGGTCTTGAGTTCAAAAATTGTTTCTGATTTATTCGCATAAACCTGGAGATTTCATAAAACCCCAAACAAAGTAATCACACGGCGATAAGTTGAGTGATTTAAGCGGTCAGTTGACATCAGAATTTCGTGAGATCAGTTTGTCTGGAAATCGTTGCTGCAGTGGATTGATTGTTTTATGCGCGGTGAGGCAGATGGCGCCGCGCCGTCTTACTGGAACCATATGCTGTCCAGATTCATCCCGTCTAGTTGACGCCACAAGAACTCCGTTACCATGTTCCTGTAACAAATTCCGTTTACATTCACTGCAATTCCGGCCTCATTTTCATAAAAATACGAATGATAATGCGTTGTTCTTTTTTGAGATGATCCATTTTTGATAATCGGAACTAATCACAGCTGTCAAATATAAGAGTTGCCACTTGCACGAAAAGAAAATTACACTAAATTTAAAAAGTGCACTCTTATTGAGACACCCTTCATTTGTTATATCTTGCAATATTTAACAGACATACGATATTGTGGTAACATCACGGAAATATAAAATGTATATATTATAATAATAATAATATTGTTTATTTCAACAGGTATATACACACCCAATTACAGAAAACAATATGAAATTTTGTGAAAGAAAGTAAATTACAACTAAATATAAAAAGAAAGAAAAATAATTAAATACATACAAGATTCATTCCAACTCGATATAAATTTAAAAAGAAAAAAGAATATACTGATGTGACTTTATACTTATTATGAACTTCCATACACGTACACAGTTATAAGTTTCTAAAATAAATCGAAAGCACACTTTCAATAAAACTGGTCGAGTTAACATGAATATCACACTCGTTACTTATTTTATTGTAGTGTTCGCATATTTTTGCGATCGGAGCATTTTAAGCATATCAGTTCTGCTAAAATTACAATAAAAACAGGCTGACGTTCTACAATGAATACGTGGCACAAGAAAGTTAATTTTATTTAAAAGATACGCACAATCTATATTGTAAAAGGAATTTGACATAACATACACTTCGTCTTGATTCTAGTGTGGTCAACTCAAATTTTGCAGTAGCTCGTTGTGATCAAAACCTTGGTAGGGATAAACTCCGTCAATTGTAAAACAAACAAATTTTAGGAATCGACGTTGAACTTTTTCCAGCATCTGTGTCTGACTTTTAGAGCGTGTCGCCCATATAAATGAACCATATTCGAGTTGCGATCTTATAAGGAACTTATATAACAGAATTAACACTCTGGATTTAAAATCACTTTTACAATTACGATAGATAAGACCAAACATTTTATATGCTTTCGACACAGTATTTTGTGTATGTTCTCTAAAGTTAAAAAATGTATCAAAAGTAACTCCTAGGTCTTTTATTGAATTTACACGAGACAAGCTAACTTCATTAATGGAATAATTAAACTGAACAGTGTTAACTTTTCGGGAATAGGTGATAACGTTGCATTTTGGAATATTAATGGTGAGTCGATTTCTGGCACACCATTTTGCCATTTTGTTAATATTATTTTGTAAAATTAAACAATCAATTGGTGAGTTAATTGCAGAGTAAAGTTTTATGTCATCAGCGTATAATAGAATGTTACATTGTACTGCAGAAGTTATGTCATTAATGTACATAAGAAAAAGTAGTGGTCCTAAATTGGAGCCTTGAGGTACACCGGAGGTTGAATGAAATGAATTTGAGACAAAATTACCATAACAAACGAATTGCTTTCTATATAATAAATACGACTTAAGCAGCATTAAGAGATTGTTAGAAAACCCAATGAATCAAGCTTATGTAACAATAAATAATGATCTATTTTGTCAAATGCCTTTGTGAAATCTGTGTAAATAGTGTCTATTTGTCCCTTATTGTCGATAACTTCGGCTACAAATTGACTAAAGCATGCTAAATTAGTAATTGTTGAGCGTTTTTTCACGAAACATTGTTGTAAAGGAGATATTATATGTTTCACCTTAAAGTATAAATGTTTAACTAGCACAGTGAAATAGGCCTTTAGTTGTTTATATTCTCTTTATCGCCGTTTTTAAAAATCGGTACAATAAATGTTTGTTTTCATATGGTAGGAAACGTAGAGCACGAAACGATAAGAGAGAACAATTTATGAAGAGGTTTGACAAAAATATTCGCACAATCTCTTAGCAGAAAACTGGGGATATCGTCTATGCCCGAAGTGAAATTATTATTAGAGGATTTTAGGACTTCCAGAATATCTTTCTCGGAGAATTGATCAATTGCGATTATCTTAGCATTAGTGTTTGAAAGTCTTTGAAGCTCAGATGTACTACCGTTTGTTGATTCAATGTAAACACTAGAAAAAAATAAACCATATGCATTTACAATGTCTAAAGGTGACGAGAGGGTTGTTCCGTTGTAAGACATAACACCGGGAATGCGACTAATCCCTCTTTTGTTCCTCACGAATGACCACAATTCTTTGGGATTTACACTAATGGAGACTTGAACAGAGCGCAAGTAATTATTGTAGGCAACACGAATAAGACGCTTAGACATATTTCGGTATAACTTAAACTTATTCAAGTAAAATATAATTTTGTGTGATCTCCACTGCTTATGAAAGTAATGTTTCTGTTTTAAGTAGTTTTTATTTCAATTGTAAACCAAGAAGGATAATGGTGCTTGCTTCGACTGTGAGGTTTGTGTTTTGGGACATATAAGTTCAATATTTCGTAAAGTTTTGTGTAAAATGCAGTGCAGGCTTCATCTATTTTCGACATGTTGTTGAGAAAGTTCCAATCACACTTCATAAGAGCGTCTTATATAATACGAAATTTGCCTTTTTAAAATTATAGCGTACACGTTCAGAGTTGTAATTAAAATTAGGCGTAGCAGGAGTTGATACTCTAATGCTAATGTCCAACGCAGGATGGTATAAATCTTCAATTACTAAGCAGTTCTCCGATTTGTCTATATCACAACGATCGTTGCTAAGTACGAGGTCAAGAATACTGTTATGGTTGTTAAAAATTTTATTATATTGAGTAAATTCTAATAGATTTTGAAGTTTTTAATAGAATGCTGGCCGTATCATTAGTCGATGTTACAAAAGCTGGGATATTAAAATCTCCCATAATTATTGATTTATATCGTGAAAGCGCGATAAGGTTGCTTAAATGTTCAAAAAATAGTTCGTAGTCTGACACACATGTAGTATGTACCTGGTGGTATGTAGAGAACAAAAAAATTCATTGAAGACTTAGAACTGAAAGTGATTTGCACGCCAACTATGTCTATATTTATCACTGAATTAGTAATGACTGTAAGATCTAGGGATTTACAATTAAAAGTGTCACTTTTACAAATCCCCACTGCTACTCCACCCCCCCTAGACTTACCAGTATCAACAAAATTACGGTTCTTTCTAAATACTACATATTCTGGATTGTAAATATTTATTGTAAACTTCAATTTGCTTAGGGTGTTTTATCAAACGCTATTCTAAAATTTTTGAGCTCCTCATGATGTTGTAAATCCTTTGCATGTTTATTTAACTTGTGATTCTTTTTTCAGAAATACTTTAATAGGACGTGCACGTGAAGAATTATGATTGTAGCTGCCAAGTCTATAAATTTTAGTTATATCAACATTGGTTAGATGATTAGAAATACGGAGTACTTGATTAACGATTGAACTGTCTCGAGTTTGACGTTCGGTTGCATTGATAGAGTTGTATTGTTCAGTTACGCCATAGATAATAACCAGACAAAGCCAGCATGCTACGCATGCGTTAAGTCTAAAAAATATATTAGCTTCTAAAGAGCAGACAGTCATGAACAATAATTAGCACTTACATTAACATTCATCAGTTGAGTAACCAATATGAATGCAGAATATGTACTCCATGTGAATTCGTACAAATGAGTCGAGAGTATTCGGGTGTGCGCTCGCAACGAATCGAGAGTAGGTGAGGACGCACAAACGACATAACATATTAATATTGTGATGTAACAGTACCTACTTTTTAAATTGACCGCGTAAATGTTACCAACTTACAAAAATAAAACCCTAGATGAATTCAACCACTACGTTATGTAAGGACGTCAATACACTGATTTACTTTCGGTGGGAGGAGGAATAATGTTGGTTCGAAATAAAAGTCACAATAAAGGTAAACTCACCAAAAGGATTAATATTTATTTTCCTTACAAAGTTCACCTTTAACCATGCTCAGCGTCGTATCGGTGAAGAAAGAGCATGGGAGAAAACTTCACCGTTTATGCTGTTTCTATCATTGTCTAATCAAATTAGAATTAACATCATAGCAATACAATAAGGTTAAAACTAGTCACACATAATACATTTCAATTGTCGGACTAAAATATCCGGATGCGTCTAGTAAGTCTTGAGACGTTAAAATATTATTCGCTGTTTTGTTAATACAGAACAATATTATTCATTAAAGCTTGTGTACCTTTAATGAAAAGTTGTTACCTTTAAATAAATACTGGGTAAATGGTTCTACGTTTTGTTTTTTATACATAACAGGGAGGCGCACACTCAGAAACTTACTTCGACTCAATATCCACATATTGCTATTGCTTACTGATAAATAACCAACCTTATAAAATTACGCTACACCTTTACAATACCTTCACTCATAAAAGACATAACCTCAGACAACATCTAAGCAAAACTGAAGAATGTTAGAGTCGGAATGCCACCCGAAGGTACCAAGTCCCTGGGTTCACGGGATCATGGCTAGAGTTGCATTGTTTCGTAACTGCAAAGTCAGGACTACATACTTCCGATAGTAGTAAATATCTTAGTGTAATTAAACCAGCACTACACAGTTATGTGTACAAATACCAGTCATCAAATTCAAACGTCAGCCTGTACTCAAACTATATGAATTATCCTGTTGCAGTTAGAAGCACGGGTGAAAGTGTTAGTTCATACAAATAGAGAAATTCATAACCTTTAAGCATAACGTAACTTTAAAGGTAGAGGTTTAATATTCATAAATTAAAACATTACTTAGTCTTGTAAGTTCTGATCACAATTCGATAACAAATCAAGGAAACATAACTTCTACTCGAATAGAACTTAAACTTTGTTACTTTTTTATTGTTATTTTGGCCATTCAAGATTATTTAGTTATTGCGCAATAACATGTCAAGATTTTTCTTTGTCTTTTACACAAAGGAAAATCATCTAAATAGAAACTCCCCCTACATAAAAATATCCTCAAATTGCTCATGTAACGCCAACTATTTAATTTAATTGCAAATCAAATAAATGAAAGATTACCTGCAAACACGACAAACCACACCCTAACTCTTACTTTTTACGTCTAGTTACCACTCTATCTTCTCTCTTCTTCCCAATTCCCCGCACTTACTCTTTTTCTCTTCGGTGGTGTCTAAATTACCTACAAACAAAGAACCAAAGAGCCTGCAACCAACATTACACATAAATATCAAGTATTATTAAATCGGGGATACTACAATATAGAAGATATGGATGTAGTCCGAATAGAAATTATTTATTAAAAAATATTTAGAAGCAGATTTATTGGCTCGACCGCTTTAACGTAATACAACAAAGTTTATTTAGGTGAAATTGACTGTTTGGTTCGCATAACGCTCGCAGTTACGCGTGTGTGAGTCATCAAGTTCGTGCATACGAAGATTTTTTTGGGTGAAATTGAATCCTCTACAGTTAAACCATTCGAAAATTTGAAAAATTACGAATATTTTGATTTTTATTCGTGTTTTTACGTAATATGGTTCCGGAGTTATAAAAATTACAGTATTCGTATAACAATGTAAAATTCCTTAAAAAAAAAATTTTTTAAATGATAAATTTTTTTAAACATTATGTGATAGGGTCATAAAAGGAACGTTTTTTTTAAATAAATTTTTTTTTATCTGTTATAATTTAGAAATTATGGCCGTTTTAGTTTTCGAATGAAATGTTGTCGGAAACGTTTTTCGCTTATAACTTTTGAAAACACGCGAAGTCTAACAAAACTGAAACGGCCAAAAAATTTTATTTCTTTATCCGCGTATGATGCTTTTTGAATTTTGAAAATTGGTCCGTAAATAAGCGAGTTGTGGTCAACTTACGGCTCAATTTGTTTGAAATTTTTTTGACTATTTTTAACATTTTTTTTAACCTTGAAGATGCCCTCGTACAAAAAAAATCGAAATCGAAAAATAAAGACACATCTTTCGTAAACTCGAAACTTTTTTCGAAACGAAAATATCTTAAGCCGTTCTAATGTGAGACGAATTTGAAAAAAGGTTGATTTTCGTATAGATTTGAAAATGAATCGAGAGTAGGTGTGCGTTCACACTAACGACATTTCATTCACAACTTCTTCGAAGTGAGATGCAAATTTATTAGATTGTTGAAAAGAATCAGCTTGTAAGTTATTGATTTTTTCGTTTAAATTTGCGGTTACATTGGTTATGGATTTTATGTGTTCTGTGAGCTTAGTTTCATGGGATGTAATAAGATCTTTGCATGATGCTACTTCTAATTTAATGTTATTAATCTGTGACATAATATCCTGTTTCAGCGTATCTTCAGCTATCTCATCCGCAATTTTCTGTTGAGAGGCAGCCATAAGTTTGATATCACCACGTAACAATTTAATTTTCTCGAGAAAACTGGTATTAAAGATATCAATAGATTTTTCTTCTTGGGTAGATGTACTACGTAGAGAGAGTACTGAGCGGCAATTGTTACAATTCCATGGTTTTTTATTGTCGTTTGATAATTTAACATTTTCTATTTTCAATCCGGTACAATTAACACAAAAATTTCTTTTACAGATATTACAACGTATAAATATAGCGTGTGTGTAGTGTTTGTTGTACAAGTAGCGCATTGGTTAGATATTTTTTGATGATTTTTTCGAAATAATTTCGGCGTATGTGACTTTAATAGCACACTGCCGTTTGTTGTCTTGCCTATGCTTTACTCTAGCTCGCGTTATTTACATATGTTCACTTTTGGAAATGCTAAACAGCCTTGACCGTTTACGCTTATCAAATTTACGTTTATACACGTTCTTTACTGGTATTTAAAATTTATGTCTTTTTGATATTGAATTAATCTTACTTGTGGATAATTAAGCAATATTTGCATTATCATTCTTTATACCACCCTTCACTTTCTCGTTCTACCACACCTTTACACTGTTTATAAACGTCTCAAACTATTTAAATTTCACTGAGCAAATGTTACGTGATGTTATGTTAACAACACAAGTTATGTGCTACTAGGGAAATATCTGAACGCTCTTCTCAAATTTATTATTGGTAGAAAAATTAAAGTTTGGAAAAATGGTCTTCCCAAATTTTTTTGTTTTATTACCCATTTGTTTGTAACATTATAAAAATTTTAAGTATGAATTTGAAAATCAAATGCCGTATTATAAAGGCAAAAAATAATAACCACATATTTATAAAACCTTTCATAATGAAGTAAAAATCAATTCAAAAACGTTTCAATCAACAATTAAATATAGAGATAATATTCTAAGTACGGATCTTATCACTAGTAATAAATAAAATTTCTAAATGCGATCCTGACTCTGATACTTTTAAACATGGCGCTTGTTTTGTTTATGTTAAATTTTGGACAAATACCATGGTAATGCTGTGATAGTACATTATTATTTTGCTGTAATTTTATTCATATATCATGGCCGAACCAGATACAGTTACATGCAAAATTTGCTTAGGAAATATTAAGCAAGAAGTGAAATTTAACGATTTAATACATTTTCCTACAGAAAACGTAAGTATCACACTTCATTGGATTATTTACACTATCTAATTGTATTTTAGGGTCTAAGCATTACCGAAAACTCAGTCGCATGTGATAAATGTAGAGTGGATATCGAGAAAACGCATCAGCTGTACATGCAAAACGAACACATTGTCATTAAAGAGGAAGACATTGTTGAGACGGAAGGGATTGTTGCGGACCAAAATGTATTATTTAACAACAATATACTTATTGAAGAAAGCGTTCCTGTAAATATTCTCTACTGTTATCAATGTAATTATAGCACTAACGATAAACAAAATCTAACTGATCATATTTTTGCTCACCGCTTCAAATGTCAACAAATTCATACGCATAGCGGATACTTACAATGCAACATTAGTAATTATACCTGCACAGAAATGAATTTGTTGGTTGATAATATATCTACTCATACTGATGCAAATGAAACGAAATACAAGCTGCCTTCTCATATCAGCGAAGATTTACTCGATTGTCATGATTGTGGTTATAGAACAAACAGTAAACATATTTTGAAAATTCATACAAAACATGCTTAAATGGACAAGAGCCTTCATTAAAAAATCAACAAAAACGTCACAAAATTAATCATTTTCAAAATAAGCCGTTTAAATGCAATTTGTGTGATTACACCAGTAAATATGCAGCTAACTTAAAAATGCACTTGAAGATACATTCGACTGAACGAAATTTTAGCTGCGACAAGTGCGACTACAAGACGTACTCTAATGGGAAGTTGAAAAGTCATAAAAAAGTTCATTCTGAAGAAAAACCATATACATGCAATGTGTGTGATCACACCAGTAAATGCATTGGTAATTTAAAAAAACACATGAAGATACATTCTAGCGAACGAAGTTTTAGCTGCGACCAGTGCGAGTACAAGACGTACTGCAAATGGACGTTGCAACGTCACAAAAAAATCCATTCGGAGGAAAAGCCCTATAAATGCAATTTGTGTGATTACACCTGTAAATACGCAGGTCACTTAAACATACACATGAAGATACATACGGGAGAACGAAATTTTAGCTGCGACAAATGCAAGTACAAGACGTACTGCAAAGGGACATTGAAACGTCACCAAAAAGTTCATTCTGAACAGAAACCATATACATGCAATTTGTGTGATTACACCAGTAAATACGCATCTAACTTAAAAATACACTTGAAGATACACTCGGGTGAAGCAAATTTTAGCTGCGAAAAATGTGACTACAAGACTTACTCTAGTTGGATGTTGAAAAGTCACAAAAAAGTTCATTTTGAAGAAAAACCATATAAATGCAATTTGTGTGATCACACTAGTAAACGTATTGGTGATTTTAAAAAACACATGAAGGTACATTCTGGAGAACGAAATTTTAGATGCAACAAGTGCGACTACAAGACGTACTGTAAAGCAACGTTGAAACGACATAAAAAAGTTCATCGGTGAATACGCAAGTTACTTAAAAGATTTTATTCGGAAGCTAGGATTAGTGTGAATGGGAAATAGTTTTGAAGAAAAACCGTTGAAGTGCAGTTTGTCTGGATACAACAGTAAATACGTGATTAACTTAATAAAACACTCAACGGAACCTTAAGCTAAATTCACATCAAAGACTGATGGAAAAACTCACATTTGACGTAAGAAATGGGTTACAATGTAAGTCGGAAAAACCCAAAAGTAACGACAGAATATTTTTAGGCAATTACTGTAGAAAGTGACCATATTCCCTTGTATACGAGAAAATTATGTGCTTGTTTAATTCTCGCAGATTGAACCGGTTGCACCGCCAATGGGTGTTTTAAAAAATGTCTTATGTTAGTACATGCCTATAATACTTTACAATAAATAATTTTGATATAAAAACAAATTAATAAGCACCTCTGCAGTATAAACTTAGTTACCATGTCAATGTTTTAGGTACCTCTAATTATTGACTTGTCTGGCTCTCTGCGTTGGGAAGAGTTGAATGACTTGACTGTAGATGTTCAAATAAAGGATGATATAATTATTATAGTAATTCCAAAATCCAAAACTCACAGCCGCTTTTTTTTCATTAATAAAAAAAATGAGTAGCTACTATGCTGCAGAATTTGAAACTTAAAGCGCAAAATAACAAAATTTCACATTTTTTCCCCAGGTATGAGAAAGGAAAGTGCTGACGTTCTGCTGTTGACATAAACACTATCTGGGCCATTACAGTTTTCTCTGTAATGTGATACATAGATACATAACTATTGCTCTATCACCTCTCTTCTGCCTGCATTGTTGGAGACATTTGATTGGATCTCAGTCGCACCTCACACTGTTTCGTGTTGAAGATATTAACATCTGGCCATCTCCTCAATTATTATCTCGCTAAAGAATGAGGATTCTTCCTCGTCATTAATTAACCTCAACAACTCAAGCATCGTCTTGTTCAAGAACCTAATTTCACAGCTCAGAGAACAAAACCCCTGAACGTCACCAGTAGCTGTCAAAGGCTGAATACCGCCATCTTGCGGAAAACGCAAAAGTTTGAATTAACAAGGTTATGATTGTTCAATTTAAGAAAATTGCGATTAACAAAATGAAGCACGTACATTAAATATCGAGCGATTCTTGGTCGGTATAAAAAAGTAAAACACCGAATAAGGCTAAAGCACAACCAGCGAGTTAAATGCGAAAGTAAAACAAAATTTTAAGGTAGTTTTGGAACAGCAAAGCCACTCTCATCTCTAGTAGTAAAGCGAATAGATGTTAGAGCTCCGACAATTAATCATAAAGACATTAGGCTAAAATTGTACGTAGTATTTAGGAATTGTTTTCTAATCTAACAAAACGTTTCATATTATATTTCCAGTAACTTATTATTTTAAACATGGGGTTAGACAAGATTACATCGAAAATAAATTGACAATTTAGAACTATAATATAAATATTTCGTCCATGGGGATTGAATTGGGAAGAGTTCCTAAAATGCTGGCAGCATTCCCACGTTGAATAGCAATTGAGATTCTTTGGTATAGATAATGTTTAGCACGGAGGTCTCCAGACTGTTTGATAAGTAGGGATCCGATTCCATCAATGAAGTGTTTAGTTTCTTCCGCTCAAGGTCCTAATGTTTCAAAGGCCAAAGCTTTGAAAAATGTAATGAGATGATTCAATGTTCGTATATTTGTCGTGTTTCCGTTTATGAGCTACTTCTGCTGCTGCACCGGCTGTTCCACTTGTTTTGTGTATATATGAGTCTGCTAAAGTGTCAACGCAAGTGGCAACCCAAATCAGCCGTTGATCTTTACCCAGGGTACTAAGGTTGCTTCATCGGGTCGCTTTCCATCATCCCTGCTGAGACCAACGGGTTCCAATGATGAAGGAAAGTTCACAAGAAGATAACGCTCTTTGAATGAGTCCATTTACTCGTTATGTGATCTCTTTAAAAGTGCAGCTTAGACCATGATGTCCATTTGGTTTTACAATAGCTTGGCAGTGACAAGAATGTTCTTTATAGATGTCACAACCAAGTCGTAATGCAATGCATGTACGAAACGAATGGCAGTCCATAAAGGTTCCACCATTTTCCGAGGGAATAGCATGAAGCCAGCAGTTCGATTCGCGTTCTTTTAACGCTAAAAGTCGAGCTGCAATATTTCCAGTACTTGTCAGTTTGACATCTAATTTGGAAACGTGACTATATAGTATAATGCCCTTACAGCACAATTTGGTTTCTGATATATGGAAGAAATGTTTCTATGAAACATACGTAATCTTTCTGCAATGTTACGAAAGATATCCGAAACATAACCGAAATGTTTCAGACAAACGAAAATGTCCGCACATGTTTCCAAAAATGCAATCTTTATTCTGAAACCTTTCTGGCACATCACATTTAAGGTGTCAAATACATTTTTAGCAGTATCTTATATTAATATGTTATGTCGTTAGTGTGAACGCACACCTACTCTCGATTCATTTTCAAATCTATACGAAAATCAACCTTTTTCAAATTCGTCTCACATTAGAACGGCTTAAGATATTTTCGTTTCGAAAAAAGTTTCGAGTTTACGAAAGATGTGTCTTTATTTTCGATTTAGATTTTTTTGTTCGAGGGCATCTTCGAGGTTAAAAAATGTTAAAAATAGTCAAAAATTTCAAACAAATTGAGCCGTAAGTTGACCACAACTCGCTTATTTACGGACCGATTTTCAAAATTCAAAAAGCATCATACGCGGATAAAGAAATAAAATTTTTGGCCGTTTCAGTTTTGTTAGACCTCGCGTGTTTTCAAAAGTTATAAGCGAAAAACGTTTCCGACAAAATTTCATTCGAAAACTAAAACGGCCATAATTTCTAAATTATAACAGATAAAAAAAATTTATTTAAAAAAACGTTCTTTTATGACCCTATCACATAATGTTTAAAAAAATTTATCATTTTTAAAAATTTTTTTAAGGAATTTTACATTGTTATACGAATACTGTAATTTTTATAACTCCGGAACCATATTGCGTAAAAACACGAATAAAAATCAAAATATTCGTAATTTTGCAAATTTTCGAATGGTTTAACTGTAGAGGATTCAATTTCACCCAAAAATCTTTGTATGCACGAACTTGATGACTCACACACGCGTAACTGCGAGCGTTATGCGAACCAAACAGTCAATTTCACCTAAATAAACTTTGTTGTATTACGTTAAAGCGGTCGAGCCAATAAATCCGCTTCTAAATATTTTTAATAAATAATTTCTATTCGGACTACATCCATATCTAGAATATGTTATGTCGTTTGTGCGTCCTCACCTACTCTCGATTCGTTGCGAGCGCACACCCGAATACTCTCGACTCATTTGTACGAATTCACATGGAGTACATACTCTGCATTCATATTGATTACTCAACTGATGAATGTTAATGTAAGTGCTAATTATTGTTCATGACTGTCTGCTCTTTAGAAGCTAATTTATTTTGTGACTTAACGCATGCGTAGCATGCTGGCTTTGTCTAGTGTATGAACATTATGAGAAACATAAGTAAAATGTGTGTTTTGCGACATCTCGTGTAAACATTGACACGTATGAATAGTATAAACTAAGAAAATGCCAACAGTTAACTGTTGGCATTTTCTAATTATGAGAAACGTTTCTGAAAGATTGCTTCGTTATAGCCAGAATGTCTTAGGTATAATATGAGGAGCAGACTTGCAGAACGCAGTTTGTCAAAATTTTCATGTTTTCAGCTGGAGGTGGCGTTGCAATATTGTGTTGAATTGCTATTGTTTTAAATACTTTTGGACATTCAAATCACATTCTTTTCTATCTAAAATACACTGAGAAAATCTCTTAGACATGCAAAATGCATTTAGTCCAGTGACATTTGACAAACAAAAAGCATTTTGTCCGCAAGCCAAATAAACCGCGTTTCCTGCAGTACACACGTTGTTTTCTTGCCGTAAACACGTTATTTTCATAACATGAGTGCTACTATTTTGTCTTTATTTTGCAACTTTTTTCGCAAGGTTTCGTTAATATGCAATCTGAACACATTGTTGGTGATAGTGACCGTGGTATTCGGAAACGATCTACAAATTTAACATCCAGGAGAGAAAGAAACAAGTGAGATATGAATAAAATAGATACTTCAAAATTTGTATGTGTAGATGTATATAATTATTTTAGGCATTCAAACCATGATCCTGATCTACAACAATTTAATATAATGTATCCATAAGAATGCAAATCTAAAATGTGGGCAAGTAAGTCGAGATGATGTAATTAAACTTCGGGAAATCTTCTACAAAAGTCCAAATAAAGATGGGATACTAGCCACTTGCATTAAGTTGGATGTACCTAAACGAAAAAGAAGTCGCAAACCTGAGGGGAAATCTCACTCTTTTTCTGTAAATTATCATGTAAGTTTAAATTCAGTAAAAGTACCTACACCATGTTTTTGTAACAATTATTATTATCATTGATTATCATTTTTTTGTTGTCAATTTAAACGTGGGTGGCCTCTTGATATTATTATACTAGGTGGTCACGATCATTTTTTTTTCAGGTATACGTTAGTCAACAAAAATTACAAGTTTGTCAGAAGTTTATTATGGCTGTGTACAACGTTTGTCAAAGGAGACTTAATACAATTTGCAAGAGAGTAAAGAGCGAAGAAGTTATAAAAGAAAAAATAGGAGGGGATAGACGAGCTTTTAAGTTTGTAGAAATAATTGGATGCTGTGAAATCGTTTATTAGTCAATTACAAGGAAAAGAGAGTCACTATGAAAGGCAGAATCTATTTATCTTCGGAGTACAACATTTCTATACTTTGCCAGTTATATAACAAAGATGCACCGAACAGTCTTAAAGTGAATTACAAGTATTTCAGTCGGGTATTTAGTAAGCATTTTAATATAGGATTCGGCAGCCCCGCTACTGATGTTTGTAGCTATTGCGTAAGAACACAAACTAAAATAAGTATGTCTCAAAGCCCTTCTGAAAAACAGAAAATGTACACTGAACTGAAAGTGCACAAATTTCGTGCGGCACAATTCCATAAGCTAATGAAAGTTGAAGAGCCCAATACAATTTCATATTGCTTCGATTTACAACAAGTTCAGGTATTACCGAAGATACCTATTCAGGAGGCATTTTACGCTCAACAGCTGTCAATATACTTTTTGTATTACCAATATTCCACACGTGGATGGAGCATTAGGCGGGTAGGCGGGGCCACTGAGACATCATCTGCTATTACAGATTTTTTGAAAAAGGTAAATTTCCTGAAATTGCGACGAAAATCCGTTTTTGCAGACGGCTGTGGAGGCCAAAACAAAAACAGTCACGTCGTACATGCTTTGATGTTTTGGCTCCACAAGTTTTCAGGTGAAAATAATATAAGGGAAGTAGAAATTATATTTCCGGTCAGAGGTCACTCCTATCTTCCAGCCGATCGTATCTTTGGACGCATCGAAAAAATATTAAGGTCTCACAGCATCATAAAAACCCCAGATGCATATTGGAATATCTACACTAAAGTGGGCGAGGTACGAAAACTTGGATCTGACTGGAATTTGCTTGATATTAAAAATTTGTTGTTGTGCCTCAAAAAGTCAATGGTATATAAGTTCTTGCCGAAGATTTTTCATCAAGAAGAGTGTTACCAACAACATTATTTTGTTAAAAGTGAAGTGCTATATCGCAACTCAGATGAGACCAAAAAATTCCAATCTTTACTAAAACCACGCGCAAGATTCAACCAAATAGAATTACCGGAGCTCCCTTTGGGCCATAAGATAAAGGAGAAAAAAATTAACAGCTTGAAAAATTTATTGGAATCATTATCTGGAGAAAATTGGAACAATGATCCAGAGTTGGAATGGTTAAATCCTATTTTTAAAGAGTACTGTGAAAATGGAGAAACAACAGTGGTTGAAAATGAAGGTTGTGAGTGTGACGATATGGAAGACGTCAATTTCATTTAATGTTAATAAATAAAAATAAAGGTACTGTTTATCGAAAACATTTTTTGTCTTTTTTTAGTATAATACCCAAAAATCTATTTGGGCGATAATCAAAACGCTTTTTGTCGACTAGAGACATCCAAAGAGCATTTTGTTCAACTCTTTTTCTAAATAAAAAACTATTTTTACTTTTTTCAGTCTGCAAGTCTAGTAATAACACACTCTATTTTTCTTAATTTTTTACCACTAACTGCAACACGGTAACTAAAACCATTTCTAAGCACCAGTATTTTGCCTCATGAAAATTTACAAACTGCTTTCAGCAAGTCTGCTCCTCATAGAAGTAGTGGTCATGCATGAAACACTGAAAGCAGTAACCATAAAACTGTATTATTCACTTCATATACAATAAAACATTATTACTAAGTATAAATAATATTTATTCTGTGGTAGCAATGGTGGTAGCTGCTCCTTTTGTCCGCGAGGGAAAGGGAAGGTGTTGAAATGAGTCTAACCGTGAAATAAAACTAATATTAATTAAATTTGTTGATAAATACGATTAGAGGAATAAAAAAGTTTACAACCATTTATCGATTAGTAGTCAGGTATACGGATAACTAACACTTCCTCGTCCGTGCTCTCGTCCCAACTAGAACATTATGGCCGAAGATAAAGTTTGTTTAGAAAAAATTAAGCAGGAAGTAAAAATTTGGTTTAGTGCTGAATTCGAAGTTTTTTGCAGAAGACGTAGGTATCACAGGGTGTTCGATTCGTTACACAATTTAATAATTTTATTAAAGGGTTTAAGCATCACCGAAAACCCTGTCGCGCACAACAAATGTAAACTTGACGTTGAAGAAATACACATGCGAAATGTAAACCCATATCTTGTTAAAGAAGAAATTAATGAGGAATTTGTTGTTGATTCTATTAAGACGGAGGCTACCGATTCTTTGCCCTTCAACCTCGACACGGGTGTTGAAGTAAATACTCTGTACTGCTATCAATGTAATTACGGCACTAACGACAAACAAAATCTAACCGATCATGTTTTTGCTCACCGCTTTAAATGTAAGCAATGTAATTACACAACTCCTGATCAATATACCTTAATGCATCTTCAAGGGTCACATACTTCTTCACAAGATTGTCGTGATTATAGTTATAGGATAAATAGCGAAAGTAGTCAGAGATTCCACCTAAGAACGTGCTTAAATGAACAAAACAATCAATTTGATGAAGTTACGCATCAAGGAAAAAACCTGTTCAAATGCAAATTGTGTGATTATCAAAACAAATATTTTAGTCGTTTAAAAATCCACATGCTTAAACACTCTGGTGAGTATCTTTTTTACTGCGACAAATGCGACTACAAAACGTGCTCTAAAAGCGCATTTACGAGTCACAAAAGAGTTCATAAGCTCGAACGTAATTTTATCTGCAACGAGTGCAACTACAAAACACACTGGAAAGCAAATTTGTTTAGTCACCAAAGAATTCATTCACGAGAGAAACCGTTTAAATGCAATTTTTGCGATTTCAGTAGTAAATTTCCGGATAACTTAAAAGTACACTTGGTAAAACATTCGGGGGAACGAAGTTTTAGCTGCGACAAGTGCGACTACACAACGTTCTACAAATCCAGTTTGGCCAATCACAAAAGAGTACATTCTGAAGAGAAACCATTGAAATGCAATTTGTGCGATTTCAGGGCTAAACGCTTGTGTAACTTAAAAGATCACTTGAATAAACATTTGCTCAAACCTAAGTTTAGTTGTGACAAGTGCGGTCACGCAACGTACTCCAAATCAAGTTTGACGAGTCATCAAAGATTTCATTCTAAAGATAAACCATTTAAATGTAATGTGTGTGATTTCGAAAGTAAATACCCGGGTAGCTTAAGAAAACACTTGAAGATACATTCGGGCGAGCGGCGTTTTAGTTGCGACAAGTGCGTTTACACAGCTCACAGCAAAGACTATTTGACGAGGCACAAGAAAATTCATTCTAAAGAGAAACATTGTGGTAAACAATACTAATTAACGTAAATTTAAGTGCTTTACAATGTAACTATGCTGCTTGAAATAGAATTTGATGTGATGCAAATATCGTTTAATTAAGCGTTACAAAAATAATACTTAAATGTTTTTTCCTGAAATTAATTTATAAATGATTATTATTATTTATTGTCACGTCGTTATATTTACTGCGAATAATAAAAAATCTAGCTACTAATAATAAATATAAACCAATTGTGTCTTGTTTCTTTGAATATATCAATGCACACTCTGAGAAGTTAGCCATGGATCGGTAAATCAGTAGAAGAAACAAAACCGAATTAAAAAATGGTTTCTTTTCTAGTTCATCCATAACTGCGACCCACATACTCAGAAGTATGTTATTTTTAATGGTTAGATAAAGTATAAAAACACAATATCAACAAACTGGAGGGATGTTTCATTAAAAGGGAATAATTCGATTTTAAAGTTTAGTTTAACTTCAAATTATACCTTTTAGATTATTTATGGTTAGATGAACCTAAAAGAATAATCTTAACGGGAATTTCTTTAATTAAAGAAAATAATTTGATTTTAAGGTCAGCCTTAACTTCCAACTATATACGTTTGGGCGAGTTCATCAAAAATATTTTCTAACAAAAAATTATGTTTTTTTTAAATTTTACCATGGTTAGGTGAAACTATAAAGATACAAGTATAAAAAACACATTAGTAAGAAAAGAAGGGGTAAGAGGAGGTGTAAGTTATTGCTAAGTACCAGAAACACATCATCTCCTCCGGAATGTAAGGACCAAATGATTCTATATTTGCATATAAACTTCCCGAAGGTGCTGATAGGTGGCGTGTTACATTATTATAATATTTTTACACCTAACACTCAATTTAAAATTAAAGATTAATTCAAACAAACTGAATAGCATATCCTAATTATATTTATATAAATAAAATATTAAAAAACTTAAAAAAATTATTTTTAAATTATTGCGTTGTTCCGTGGTGTGGTAACATTATTTCCGGTATTACAGCGGGCAGCCATCTTTGATGAAATATAATCGACTCTGAATCGATATCCATCACGACACTATAATCGCCATATTCAATCAATGATGAAACCGAGAACCAACGCATGACGCCATCTATCGGTGACTGAAGGAAACACTAACACGTATTAAGCTTGTATTACATTATACTTTTTTCGTCTAGAAACTTTGACAAGTTTGTAAACTTGATGAACTTGACAAAACTTTGATAATGTAATACGGAAACTCCGTCCAAGTTTTGAAACTAGAAGCGGACCAAGTTTTCATCAAAGTTTACTTACTAGACTTGCGCGCTGGATCGAATTTAAGAGCTACCAACACTTACTCATAAACTAGTTACTTATGTGTTTTTGATGTTTGTTTATTTCTACTATGTGCTTCTACGGTTATAGCGTTAAAACACGGAGTTTTTTTAATTTTATTTAGGAGGTCTTACAACGCACGTTACAATTACAGTCAAAATATTGTTTATTTTTCTTAAATTGGTAATTACTTGTTAACACTTCTATTGAGTTTGCGCAATAAAATTATAAAATCACACGAACAAAGTTGGAAGGGATTTCTAGTTTAGTATCCCGTCTAGTTTACAAACTTGTCAAAGTTTTCTAGACGAAAAAAGTATAATGTAATACAAGCTTTAGAGAATCTACTACTTGTATCTATGGGACGTTCTACGCATTCCGAGGGAGATGATGTATTTCTGATAGTACGTGTGATAATCTCAGACTAAATATAAGTGTACCTAGACGAATAGCGCTATATTCGCTTTGTACCGAAAAATGAAAACAGGAATTACAAGAAAGAGAGAACTGAAGGATGACACTCAAATATCACTTGACAAGTGGAAGTGAGAGATGTACAAAATGTTTCATGTATTTTATAGGTTAACAGTGACAGTTGACATGCATTTTTATATGCTGAATTGCAATCGTTTTTGTTATTTTTCCTCGCGTCACGTGACAGTGATAGCTCCGTACTTAAACTTCTCCTTTATTGCGACTTCAAAACAGAGAAGCACGTTACTTGTCTATATGTACTTTAAATGTTTGTTCGTTTGTCTGCTCGATTGGCATATAGCAAGTAGAGCAGTTTTTAAGTCGTTCGTTTGGGTCAGAGTAGGTACTCATCTACTACGAATTTTACTCCCGCTGCTCGATGACGTTATTGAACATGATTTTGTTACTCGATTCTAGCAAAAAGAGCAGGACAAACAAACAAACCTATAGTATTTAGTCTGAGAGTGATAATCGTATAAAAAATCACATCAATAGACCCGATTAGTGTGACGTCACGTACAAACCGCTAAATTCAAAATTCGGTACTTTGCAAAATTGTGGACGAAAAAGTGAACCTTAAGTACAAGGACTTAAGGGTTATATTCAAATAGATGAATAGAAGTTGGTTGGTTTTCCAATATATACGCATAAATAGAGAATCGTTGTCATATTCACTAATTCTGAACCTTTATCTTTCATCTAGTATCAATATTACATTTTCAAATAGCATATTTTGATTATAAATTAAAATTAATTTTATACTACAAATACATGCGCAGAAATCAGCTGGCGGGAACAGTAATTTTAGAAATACGCACCGGGTTAACCATAACCTAATTACTATGAAGTACTATTAAATTAAACTATAAATTACGTATTATAAAGATCAAACTAATGAAGTAAACGAGTCAATAAGCTAATAAAGAAACAAGAGTAACGCCAGGAACAACAAAGGAAAACAGCAATTACAAAGTATAAGGTTAACCCGGTGCGTATTTCTAACATTACTGTTCCCGCCAGCTGGTTTTTTGCGCATGTATTTGTAGTATATAAGTTAATTTTAATTTATAATAAAAATATGCTATTTGAAAATGTAATATTGATACTAGATGAAAGATAAAGGTTCAGAATTAGTGAATATGACAACGATTTCCTTATTTATGTGTGTATATTGGAAAACCAAACCACTTTTTATTGACCTATTTTATTATCACCCTTAAGTCCATGTACTTAAGGTTCACTTTTGACCACACTTTTGCCAAGTACCGAATTTTGATTTTAGCGGTTTAATTTGACGTCACCACTGATCGGGTCTATTTCTTTGTTACATTCTTTTGAAGGGACAATAAACACCTCCATGTTTGTGTGTCACATACCACCTGTAAGTTTATGGCTGCATATTGTTTTCAAAACTACTAGAAATCAATAGAAATATAAACCATGGCTACATCCACAACAAGTTCATGTAATATTTGTTTAGTTGAAGTTAAGGAAGAAGTGATGTTAGATGAAAGCAACGATCAGTCAGAATTTTCTTCAGAATACGTGAGTAACAAATAACACCAGCACATTTACGCATTGAATTTTATTAAAGGTTGCGTACAACAAATGCAAAGTAGAAATCAATGAAGAGCAACAACCATACCTCGTTAAAGAAGAGGAGTTTGAGGAAGACCCTATTAAAATCGAACGAATTGTTGAAGACCGTTCGGTGTGTTCAGATCCCGAAAAGATTCTTTACTGCTATCGATGTAATTACGAGACCAACGACAAGCAAAATTTAATCGATCATGTTTTTGCCCACCGCTTCAAGTGTAATCAATGCAGTTACACTACACCTGATAATTCTATGTTAATGACCCACCAACAAATTCATATGCAAAACTACATAGGAATTGATTTGTTAGTTGAGCATACAGCTACGCATCCTGTTTCTACAAATGAAGGGATGGATCAAAAATTATTGCAAGTCGGCAAAGATTTTATGATGTCATGTCATTGTGGTTATAGAACAAACAGAAAAGTTAATTTGAAGACTCACCTGAGTATGTGCTTAAAAAGAAAAAAAAATACATTCAAGAAGCAAGTTAAAATACACACACTAGATGGAGAAAAAGTCTTCAATTGTAATCGTTGTGACTATCGAAGCAAGTATTTGAGCTGTTTAAAAAGGCACATAATTAAGCACTCTGGTCAGTATCCTTTTTTCTGCGACAAGTGCGACTTTAGGACACATTCCAAACACATTTTGACAGGCCATGAAAGAGTTCATTCTGAAGATAAGCCATTTAAATGCAATTTGTGTGATTACACCACAAAGTACTCGGGTAACTTAAAATTACATTTGCATAAGCATTCGGGTGATCGTAATTTTAGCTAAGCGACAAGTGCGATTTCAAAACCTACGTCGAAATTTTATTTTGATTAATCACAAAAAAGTTCATTCAGAGGAAAAACCATTTAAATGCTATTTGTGTGATTTCAGCAGTAAACGTTCTGATCACTTAAAAGTACACTTGAATAAACATTCGGCTGAACGTAGTTTCAACTGCGACAAGTGTGACTATAAAACGTTCTCCAATTCTAGTTTGATAAGTCACAAAATAGTTCATTCTGAAGAAAAGAGATTTCAATGCAATTTGTGCGGTTTCAGCTGTAAACGCTCGCAGAACTTAAACGTACACTTGATGAGACACTCGGGTGAACAAAATCATACCTGCGACAAGTGCGATTATAAGACGTACTTATATCGGAAGTTGACATGTCATAAAAGAGTTCATTCTGAAGAAAGGGAATTTAAATGCAACTTGTGTGATTACAGCAGTAATCGCTCGCATAACTTAAAAGTGCACTTGAGTAAACATTCGGGCGAACGAAATTTTAACTGCGACAAGTGCGACTACAAGACGTACACTAATTCCAAGTTGAGAAGTCACAAAAAAGTTCATTCGCAAGAAAAACCATTTAAGTGCAATTTGTGTGATTACGCCAGTAAACGTCCGGGTAACTTAAAGCAACACTTGAAAAGTCATTGAAGTGCTTTACAGTTGTGAACGCTTTGATAACGGTAAATTTAAATGATTGCTTTGAACCGTAGAATGTATAATCATAAAACATTTTACAAAACTGTTTAATGTATTAATTATATTAATTTAGAAAATTATAACAAAGAATAATCTTATCTTATACTCTACGTTTTGATTACCATTAGTTGCCGTCTTAGATTTTTGTCAGTTTAGTTGTGTCGATTCTCGTCGGAAGTAATGTTTGGTAATATAGCTTAAATACTCTTAAAAAAGAAAACCAAATACAGTAGCGTAGTTGTCCAGAATTATAAATAACTTCTAACACCGTAACAAAAAAATAAAGGTCACTGTTACGATAATCGCGACGAGTTTAACGTCCACTGAATGTGAAATACTAAAATTAGGTATTTTCATGTAGTATCTACAATATAATAAACAAAAGTGGCGTTGTAAATTAACATGCAATTTGATTCGTAATCTCTCTAAACTCGAAGTTCTCTTGACATCACGTAAATAAAGAAGTACGAACGTCAAAGATGATAACCACACCTAAAGAAACGAAAAACAAAAAAGTCATCTACTCTTGCACTAAGAGCGTCGCCATATATTGAAGTTTTTCTCGGCGATTGAATTATTTTTTTTATACAGAACCATTAACAGATATCCTAAGTTCCTACCGAGTTCATTAGTGAAAAAAATCGAAATATAAATCTTACTTCTCTTAGACAGTAAAAATCCGTATTTGGCTAGAAAATGGCGTTAACACCAAGATAAAAGAATAAAGGTAAGCGCATTATATAGTACTTAAGCTAGAAGAGATTGGTTGGGTATTAAAGACAAAAACACATGACTAGGAACTTAGACAAATTTTGAATCTGATGGCGTCATTTATTAAGCAAATACTTTCATTTATATTTTTATGTTCATAATCTGTATACTAACTAATAAATAACGATTATTTAGAGGAACACGATTTGTTTACAAAATGCCGTACTAACTCAAAATCAAAATATTTATTATAATGTAGCAAAGCACTATTGAGTTTAAACGAGGTCGCTACTTTGATAAACGCAACAAATGTTAAAGTTCGCTTATTGCGAATTTAAATCGACGTATCCTGACTAATATTTCAGTGTAGGGTCTGAAGCGGGCATAAGGAAAAGCGACCAAAAACACATACTTCACCGCCGCTTTTAAGTACCTAGTACACATTAATTATTTTTTGTTAAGATCTTAAGTCCTCAGGAAAAAAAGGTTTTAGTGAGAAAAACGTATAGTTAGTGGATTCATTCTAAGAAATTCGAATAAACAATAAGTCAGCATGTTCTTTTTTTTTATGAAAAAGAAGAAATACTATAAGTCTTGGTATAAAATGTGGGAACAAAAATTTTGTCTCCGATTTGAATAAAAATAAGGTGAATACACTAATATTAGAGGTGTAGAAATCAAAATTTTATTGTGGAAGTATTATGAACATTTCAGTCAGTATTACAGTGTTCCTATGAATTCATTTACAAAGTATTCTGTTGAAAAATTGACACTAAATTTTTTGTCATTTTTCATCAAAAGAACAGTCTTTTGGGTAGAAAATCGGGAAAAAAAAGTTTGTCACCGATTTGAATAAAAGTTGGTCAATATAACTAATATTAAGGTGTAGAATACATAAATTAGTTGCCATAAAAATTATACTGTGAAACTATTATGCACATTTAAAGTTCTAGGGAAAAAAGCTCTTAGTTGGAAAAACGTTATGCAGCAATTTTAAAAAATTCAAGGAAGCGGTTTTTACTACAGTACCATACACATCTGTGACTGTAGTCTTACGTTTAAAATATAAACATAAAGAATTTAATAAGTGCAAATACCAGATGTTGACATTTTTAAATTTTTGATAGATTCAAAAGAATTTTTGAAATCAATATTATACAAAATGGCGGCGTAACATCACTTAGGGTCATAAATCTGTTATAGGTACCTATTATAATTGAGTATTGTTTATATGACAACTTCTTTATTGCAATTGCAGTTCATAAATTGTGATTCGATTGTTTTAAAATCGGAGATCTAAACCTTTTAAACTTAATATTTTTAATAGATAATAAACTATTTACTAAAATTCCAAATCATTTGTTTTATGATCCCAATTAATAATTGTTTAGAATGGCTCATTAATTAAATTTTATTATTATTTTATTATCTACTTTTTTCTGATTAATTCGGAAACTATTGACACATCTGTCAAAGGTAATTACTAAATATTTCATTCCTTTGTAATACCACCTTTCGAAAGCGAATATGTGGCAACTACAGATAGATAATTACAAACCCAGAGTAATTTTAAATCCATTTCATTCAACAAAATAAAAAGAAAGGATTTTATATTAATTATCTAACTAAGTATGTTTGTTTTACTACAAAATATTAAATCAACGTGACACGACAGTTGGTTCACTTGGTATAATTACTAATTTTTTTTTGGTTAATCGAAAATTTTTTTGTGAAGGTTGATCTTAAATCGAAATTTGTTTTTAAATTTAAGTTTTAAAATTTGACAAAGACGTCTCTAAAATAACTTAGGTTTTATACTGAATTATATGAATCATTTAGAGGATGATTAAGCTTTTACAATTAAAGTAAAACCGTTGATTGAAATATTGGTAAAGATAGTCAACCTTACGGGATTATGCGACCCCGAAATTTGTTCTAAACATCAGAGGTCGGTAGTATCGCTTTGTGCTAAGAAAATACGTCAATTGTATTGTAGAATTTACAGAACAGTATTGCCGATAAATGTGAAATAGAAAACTGTAATTTTGCTGATAGTTTATGCTAAGGCACGACATTGTTGCCAATGCATCATGCCGTTGATTGAAATATTGGTGCATTGAGTCAATGTTGACAAACAAACAAAAACATGCGTTCTACAATATACAAGAATTTATTGATTTTTGTCGACGTACTAATTAAATGTGTGTCCTTTGTTATATATTTTTTCTATTGTCTGTTAATTGTTCAATGTAATAATATTTATTTGTATCTTTCTTACGTAAGGTTATAACAATGGTTATACCATCATGACAAACACATATATGTACAAAGATTGTATACATACACATGTGAATAAAGTTTATTATTATGAAAAAACCTGCAGATTTAAAAGTATTAATTTCGTAAAGAAATCGTTGAAAAACGTTCTCCCAAAAAAAACAATTTCTTTAAATACTTTTGAAAATTCCATACTCATATATTTATTACATTAACATCGTTTATCCGTTGAAAATGTTTTAAAATCTATTAGGCTTACGCAAGTAAATTTCTAAATTTTGGTCATTGAAATTAAAATTTTTTAACATAGAAACGCTATCCCTTTTTATGTTGGAACGAATGTTGAATTTTCTTATATTACAATCTAACGTACTCAACTGTTTGCATCTAAACAATATTATAACAAGCCTACTCATTTACTAAAGGTGTTGCTAAAAGTATGCAATTGTAGAATTTCTGACTAAGCCGATAAGGAATGTGACTCATAAACGATAATCCGGAAGACTCCTCGTAATACATTTGTTTCAATATCAACTTTAGGTGTACTTATATATTTTAAGATATGATAAACGCATTAAAGAAGCATCTATGCAAAGCTTAATGATTATCTGTTTTTTTTTTTTACTGAAGAATTTCATCTTTTTAAAACAGATTATGGTTTATTGGAAAAATTAAACTCCGTATAAAAAATGTCTCAACAGCAGTGTGAATTCATGGTTCAGAGAATGCGACACTCATAAACTGTTAATTATCGATCAGTTGGTTAAAAAATAAAACTATATCGAACCTTAAAGTGGGAGGCTAATAAACATATTTCTAATAGCTATAATTACAGTGATGTCACAAAACCACACCGTAAAATAAGAATATTATCTGCATAAATAAGTGTAAATGTTTGGATATGTTTTATGTATAGCATTGTATTAGGTACGTTATTATTTATGTGTAAATTGTTTGTAAATTATTACTATTATTTTAGATCAGTTGGAATTGTAATTTTTGAAACAATGTTTATAATTAATGAGCTATTTTTACTTTAATTAAACTATTTTAATTCGAAACCATGATATTTTGATACAGTTTCAAAGAGTAAAATCTAACTTTTATCTCTACTAACAGATAACAAAGTGTCACTTTTCGTAAATTATTTTTCCCTCGGGAAAAAAAGTGAGTACTATTTTTAACACCAAATTTCCCTCAATAATTTTCTAATTCTATTGTAATATGATTTTTCAATATTAAATCGTCATTTATTTCGTCACAGAAAAGAATAGTGTATTATACACGTATTATCCGCACCGCGTCGGGGAGACAACACACCTCAAGCTAAAATCTAGTACTTTTATTTTTAGAAGTAATAGGAATAGGTTTTATTACCAAGTGAATTTAAATTTGAAGGTCTAGTGGAACCCACTTTCCCTAAAAACACGGTAACTTGTTGCCTTTTGAATTGAAAAATTTGAAAACCAATTTTATTTAAAATCCTTTTCAACTGAACACGTAAAACAAGTAGATACAAAACCAATAATTTTGCGTTTCTGAACTCTAGTGGTATTTCTCCCAGTATGTTCTACTTTATTCCTAACGAAGTTATTAAATGACAAACAAATGTCAACATTATTATTTGCAAGTTAAAAATAAAGTGCAAGCATAATTTGTAAAATAATTGTTTCTTATTTATCTAACACCGACCAAACCAAACTGTTTTAACAAATAACGCTTCGCATGTATTTTAGTAAATTATTAAAAAAAACATTGTCATTAAAATCCAAGATATGTATCATCAATGGTATTATTCATAAATGAAAAATTCGTCACTTTTAATTACTAGTTAATACGTTTACTAAATATTTGAAAACGTTGCAACATTGTATTGACAAAAGTAAATTTTACGGATTGTATGTTGCGCCATTTTACAACGGTGGAATAAATTGAACTATTCTATTTCAAGAATCGTACACATTATAACTTAGCGCTTCAGTACAGGTGAAAAAAGTAAACAAAAACGCAACCCAACATGCATATGTGAATTGCATCCGTGATACAAGCAAATACAAGCGGTTGACTATCTTTACCAATATTTCAATCAACGGTAAAACAATTACGGTGCGTGTTTTTTTTATATTTTTTTTTTTTTTGTAACTCATCACTATAAATAATGAAAGAAATAAAATGAGCGATAACAATTTAATTTTGTGACCATTAACAAATAAAATTTAAAGGTTTTAAACAAATTACGGATCACGTGGTATAAGTCAGACGGTTTAATTTTCGGTTAGCGATAAAAAAAATTAATTTTGTAACCATTAACGAAATAAAATTACAAAGTTTTAAATAAATACGGATCACGTGATGGTACAAGTCGGTACGATAAGATATTACTTTTAATTCTCGGTTGGCGATAAAAAAATAATTTTGTGTCCATTAACTAAATAAAATTCGAAGTTTTGAAATTTTTAATACATTGTTATCTTTGAAAAAAATCGGCAATATCATAGTTTTTAAACAAATAGAAATGATAAATAACAATTATTTTATGAAAAGTGTAACTTACTCCGTTGTGCCCGTTTGGGGCAAATAGAAAACAAATCAAACAAGTCAGCTCATATTCATACCTTGGAGTGGAAATAGAAAACACAGGAGGACAAGAAAACAGAAATTAACAACAGGATAAGGAAAGCTACCAACACATATTATGCTATCAATAAGTGTATTATAAGCAAAAAGGAGTGTCGTACAAGACCAAAATTAATGTATACAAAGTGGTATATAGACCTATACTAACATACGGCTGTGAATCGTGGATACTAACAAACCGACAAAAATAAGATACAAGCAACTGAGATGAAGTATCTGCGTAGAGTAAAAGGAGTCACAAGAAGAGATAAAATTAAAAATACTAAAATACGACATGACTTAGGAGTGACATCAATAACAGAATATATAGAACAAAGACAGTTAGCATGGTGGGGACATCTACAAAGGATGGATAAGACGAGACCAGTTAAAAAAGTATGGGAAGCTAGAACAGGAAATAAAAAGAAAAAGGAAGACCAAAAGACATGGGATAAAGTAATAGAAGAAATATTGGATAGCAGAAGATGTAACTGGAGAGATTCACAAACATGGGTTTTCTTTGTTGTTTTGTGTGTTATTAAATGTAATAGCACATAAACACCAAGTTGTGGAAACTAGGCTTCGTCGTCTTCTTTCATCGATTCCGACACATGAATTGTGTGCCCACTTTAACATTCGTATGCACCTTTCAATAGTCATGGCAGTAAAGGCAGTCGTCCCCTTCTTCAATTTCTTACTGTCGCGGAGATATGCTTTTTAAATTTTAACATTTTTTTCCACCTGACATAGCTTTTGCAGAGTTTTAGTGCAGGGCATTTATAAAGAGCTGATTCTTGTTCTAACTCAAGACATCTTTTCACAGTATGCTTTGGCGTACTTTTTTTTCCTTTTCTGTTTGCTTTTTTTTTTCCTGTTTCTTTTTTCTTTTTCTTCTTTATTTTCTTTTTCTTCTTGTGTTTCAGCTAACTCCAGTTTATAGGGTAAGGAAGTTAAACCCTCTGTTCGTTGATAACCTTTTATTCTTTTGTGCTACTTTTAGAATGGGCAGAATGGCAACAGAACTGACATGAGTAAAATTTGGAGATAACGGTGATAACAAGTAGAAAGGATGGAAGGTACCGAGAATTTTTATCACTTCTGCGAATGTTTATTGGTCTTGCCACTTCTGCAGAGGCCGGGGGCTTGCCACAACTGCTGAGATCAAACCATCCGTTAGTTTGATGTCTGTTGTGGAAGATGGTAAGATATCTAACACATTAAAAAATTTCTGTCAGCTGGCCAGATGCCAAACTTCTAAAAGCCGTTACATGTGCTCAACATGGTAGATGCATTCAGATAAGCAGCTCCGAATAGTGATGCAATCTGAAATAGAGTGACCACTTTTCCTGGGTTTGACCTCAGCCATTTGCGATCGATTAGCTCAAGACTTTGTAACGGTTGTAGTTCACAAATAATAAAAATAAAAAAAAGAAAGTGACGGCTCTAGGGGTATAACCTAGAAAAAAAAAGAACAATAATATTTGGCTTGAAATAGCACACTAAATTCGTGGAAGATCCCGTATTTGTAAGAGTTAGCACAGCAGTGTCCGGCTAGTCGGTGAGTTGAAGAAGGTTCTTGAGGAACTGAAAGAAATAAACTGCTGCGTAACGAGGCGCCACCTCCTGGGTAACAGAGAGAAATAAAACCGACCAACAGGAATTCAATAGGTTTTACTTAAGTCTACTACGCTACAACGAACACAAATCGAGAGACAAACAGACATGTAAATATAGCAAATACAACTTAAAATATTAAAAAATCGGGAGAAGTGAGAGATTCTGTCGCATAAACTTAGCAACAAGAAAACAATTAGAGTTCGCAATCAAATATGTCTAAATTCAGTTAAGTTTTTGTTTGTTACACCCCATATTAAAGTTAGCGTACCAATTTAAAATTGGTGATTAAGGAAACTCGACGTACACACGTCATTTACACACGGTGACTCGGGCGAGTACGGTACGTAGTTTCAACCCAAAGGCCTTTTGTTTAAGCTTCACCCACTTTATTGAAAGCGCCACAGCTCTGATGGAGCTAGTGAAAACAAAACCGAACGTCGATGGGTGAATAACAATTTGCTTATACACTAGGGATTCAAACCGTTTAATGTCACATGTACGTGAGATCCAAACGCATGCAAGGTTTCTTAAACAATAAACTTAACTGTGTACTGATGCATGTATTTCTGATAAGGAAGGTTCTTGCTAACGACAGCAGTTGACAGCTACTAGAAAATCGGTAAGATTTCTCTGAGGAGGACGAGACGACGAAGCTCAGAAAGCGGATCGTTTCCTTCGAAATAGCAAGAACGCAGCGTGCGCGACTCTCAACCGGTGGAGTATAATCGGCCGTGGCAGCTTCGAAGTCGGCACGTTTTTTTTATAGTAAAGGATTCCCAATTACTCGTTCCAGCGCCTCCAGGAATTATCCAGACAGTAATATACGAGTAGAGTATGAGGTCAAGACACGTGCTAAAGCATACTTTGTAATTAGAAATTAACACAATCACGAGACAACAAAAGAAATAGCAAAAGAAACCACTTATGGCAAAACGGTCAGATTTATTTTCCACACTAATTTAACTTGCCATTATTGAAGCCACATTGATATTTTACGTGTAATTTTAGCTTCGTGAAGCACCGACAACCCTAATAGGATGAGAAAGTCACAAGATGTCCGCCCGTCGTCTCGATTAATATTGAGAATTAATTCGATCCACCAATGAGAAAAATCGTAATGTGCGCGGTAAATTTGATTTTTCGTCGCGACCAGTCTCATTCCTGAGTTCAGTATTTTTGAGCCGTAACAGCTTCTCGTATGCGTTAAGTGTCCATTTAGTATCAGTCTGTCTTTTTTTCGCTCCTGTAAAGGAAATAAAGTGCTTAAACCAAACCAAAAAGTTTCTTGGTCATCCAACCAGTTTCATGAACTTCTGTTTTGCTCCAGCTGGAAAGCCATTTTGAAACTCTTGTCTCATTTGTTTTCTAGGGAATATTATCATGAGTGGGACATAATTGCCAGCAGCAAAAAGCAAACCTCCACTGTAACAGTGCTACCCCTTTCGGCTGATGTCAGTGTGCCAACTTTGCCGGGTTTTTGACTTTTAAAGTTTTAGATTAAATGTGGGTTTGTAACTGTCCGCTGAAAGCTTGTGAGTGTCGATAATATTAGCGAGCAGGTCAAACAATTTGTGAACTACAGGTTTATTAAACCCCATAGCACGAGCAGTCAAAGTGGTCTCAGGTTTCCTTCGACTCAATATGTTTAATGTCGGGCCATGAACCGCCGAACGGGTGGGACAGATTGTTTCGACGTGATAACTCATAGGCGAGTTTGCAAAGCTCATTAAGTGTAAGTCCAAAGAGTTGAGATTCCATTGTAGTCAAATAATCAGGAAGCTCAGCTTCCTGCTCTGGAGTAAAAACGCAAGTAGATCTTCTTACAAACAATATAATGCGGGTTTTCACGTTTCTTTTTGACATATCGTTTCAAAGTAGTTTGTGGAACATTGAATTGTAATGACACTTTTGGTGCCATTGATGACTTCATTCACAGCCTCTTGCATTGATAACTCCGACCATTCTTGTCGCGTTGACTTCTTTTTATAATTTCGTACCATTCTGTAAACAAAAGAGCGGATTGAAAAATGATGCGGCAAAATAGGATATGCCCCAGTTTTGCCCCACAATCGTACTTTTGCGTTAACCTATTTTCTGCCTCATAATTCTAACGTAATAAATAATAAAACCAGGGATGTTTTTCAGTGGGAACGCGTGGGAACGGCGTTCCCATACTTCTTTTCGCAGTCCGGCCTTTTTTTTTAAGCTTTTTTACGAAAGAAGCAAATGAATGACGCAGGCGAAGCGAAAACTTAACAAAATAAGCCAGACGCACGCGCAGGAGCTCTCGTGGAGCGCCGAGTGCGGGACTCTTGGTAGTCTACTTTGCAGCTCCCCTTCCCCTCACGGCAAGCACTGACTAAATCAGTTGTTCCGAGTTGTGCGTGCCCGCTGCAGACACACACGTGGTCGGTGTTTTTTTTTCACTTTTCGATAGTTTAGTCTATAGTTTATTAATTTATTTAATAACATCAAAAAGTTCAGTGCTCTATGCTCTATGCGATTTGTTCGTTTTTATAATCGTGTCCGATGCTCGATGCTCTGATATTGATATTATGTATGTACCGAGTGTGACGTGTGAGTGTCGATCTAAATAACTTCAACTCAAATGAAGAAAATTTCCGATTTTTTTGCGATCGCGAGTGAACGCGGAAAATAAGCGAAAAACTGATGAAATTTCACCTGTGAATCCTGAAGCGGTACCACCGGCGAAACAAGCCAAAGTTACGAGTCTTAACCCCCTGTGCCTGAAAATGACCCTGTTTTTGATGATTCAGAACCCTCCTCATCTCAAGACACGGCTAGTCAAGCCAAAGCAAATACCAGCACCAGCACAAGTTGGCCCTCGTGTTGGACTTCTGATCAGAAAGATGAATTTGAGAAGAAAACGAGTGGTTAATTTTTCAAGATGGTAAACTTGGTTGCTCGGTATGCAAAAATGTTGGCTCTTTGGGCGTTGATAAAACGCAGGAATGAAGCTCTCAAAGAGTGGACATCCTGTGATGTTTCTGCGGGCGGCAAGGAAAGAAAGCAAAACCTAACGTCTTTGCGAAAAAATTTTTGCACAGAGACAGCGCTGGCCACAAACTTGCAATACAAATTACTGAGGAGAGCTCAAAGGAAGTGTTAGAAAACGTTGTGTACAAAGTTGTGAAGAAAGAGGAAGAAACTACAGAAAGAATTTTCCGCACAGCCTACAAAGTGGCGAAGAAAATCAAGCTTTCAACGATTTTGAAGCGGAGATTGACGTGCAAAAATTGAACGGTTTGGATATGGGACGCATTTTGCACTCACGTAACGCATGTGCAAATATCGTGAATTATATCAGCTCCAAAATGCAAAAGATATTGATCAAGAAGATAGTCGATTCGCAATATCGCTTATTTTTGACGAGGCAACCACATTTCAAAAATCTGTGTTAATCTTGTACATTTGAACTTCCATCGACAGTCTTAACTTAGAAAATCCCGTGAACCTTTTCCTCACTTTAATAGAGCTTGATGGCGCGACAGCAGTTGAAATTTTGACAGTTTAATGTCTTTCTTGTTATCCGTGGGTTTAAACAAAGAATTTCTAAGCTATTATTTAATATCGGTGACAAGTGATGGTGCGAGTGTCATGCTTGGCTGTCGTGCGGGTGTTGCAGTTCTCCTAAAAGCGCAATTCCCGAATATCATTATTTGGTGGTGCCTCAATCATCGTCTCGAGTTGTCAGTGGGCGACGCGGTTAAAGCCGTTGCCAGTATTAATAGGATGACGAGTTTTTGGACAAGCTGTATACTGTGTACCACGCGTCTCCAAAAATGCCCGGCAACTTAAAGAATGTGCAAAAATGTTGGAGTTGCAACTCTTGAAAATCGGAAGAGTCTTATCAGTACGATGGGTTGCTTCCAGTTTCCGAACCGTTTCAGCCATATGGGAAAGACTATGAAGCCCTAGTGCTCCATTTTCAGTTAAGAAAGTCTACAGGCAATGACACCGAAAAAGCAACGAGAAGCACTTTTGAAGGTCTTCACAGGAAAATTACTTCAGTGGAGTTTGTACTGGATCTTGGACTGATGTGCGACGCCCTCCAAGAGTTGTCTGAATTGAGCCTGGATCTACAAAAAAAAATATCGATCCCAGGTCCCTATTACGAGAAAGCTCTTGAAGCCGCGAAAACTTTAAAGTTCCAAGGCATCAAATTGCACAAGAAAAACAGAGCGTCTGATCCACCAATTTCATCAGCTTTATTTTACCAACATTTAAAAACATCTTCCTCTCGGAAGAAGACGTAAAATTAGTAAAATGTACGGAAGTTCTAAACCCAAAGAAATGGCCTCCAGTCGGCTCTAAAGATCGTATCCTGTATGGTGAAAAAGAAATACAAACGTTATCAAAACCCTGCAACTCAGTGAAAGAGAAAGTACAAGGGCGCTCAGGTTGCAGTTAAAAATGCCGGATAACGCACTATCCCCAGAGCTTCAGAAAATTGAACGTACAGTAAAGACAGTTGCCATTTCTCCGCTGAGGCTGAACGGGGTTTTTCTCAAATGAACTTAATTGTAACCCCTGATCGGTCATCCTTGTCCGTAGTGACGACTTCAGCTTTATTATTCATCAGAATCGTTGGACCGCCTCTCGCAAAGTTTGATCCAGCGCCTTACGTAAAGTCGTGGTTATTGAAAGGGCGTCACTCAGCGGTTGATACTCAAAGTAAAGTCCGCAAGCCACCAGAGGAGGATCCGGATATGGTCAAGATTTGGACTCTTTTTGAAAATTGTGAGTACTTTGTTTTGTATTTTTTTTCATTTTCTGCTACATTTAAAAAAAAAAATTAATAAAATAAAAACTAAAAAGTAATTTTGCATTTTTCCTCACGTTTCCACTTTTATGGGTCCCGTCGTTCGCAGAAGCTTCGATCAACATTCGGAATGTTGATCGAAGCTAATTGTCAACATTCCCAGTTTCATTACTTAAGGAATAAATAAAAATAAAAAGTGTGATAGTAATAAATGAGCTGTGATTGAAGGAGACTAAATTGCAAGAGGGTTGCCTGAGGGCATTTTCGGTTCAAATAAACAAAACCACAACTTGGTAAAGCGACCAAAATGAGCTGAAGTTGAAAGCTTTTAAGAATATTAAAATGAGGTAATTTAGGTGTTTGTATGTTCAAAATCGCGTTTTAAAGAGGTCAATTTATAAAATTTTCCGGGGAGGCCCCGGACCCCCTCCCACTGGGGTGTCCTCCCCAGACCCCCAGTTGAGCAGGCGTAGAGAGTTCCCATACTTATTTTTTAGAAAACACACCCTGACTAAAACTATACAGGCATGTAGCTTATCTGTCATTTAAATAAGTACAAAAGATAAAACTAAAGTATTGTGATTAATCATTACTTACATGCATAAAGGAAATATGACAAAAATTGCAATAGCGATCACCAACAAAACCGGCATTGGTTGTCTGAGTAACAAGGAGCTCGTACGTGGCGAACTCGGCTAGCACACCACACCGGTGTATCATTTTAGACGTAGTTGAGACACTTCCCGCTAGTCAGCAGCATATGTTGACCGAAAAAACCAAAAACCTTGTTCTGCCCCACCTTCCCTTAATACTACGGTTGGCGGTAAAAAAATTAATTTTGTTACCAAATAAAATTTTTAAAGGTTTAATCAATATCACGTAGTAAAAGTCGGTATGATATGGATATATTTTACGGTTGGCGATGAAAAGATTAATTTTTTGTGACCATTAACTAAATAAAATTACGAAATTTTAATTAAAATCGGTTTGAAAAGAAAATACTTTCCGGTTGGCAATAAAAAAAATATTCTGCGAGAATTAACAAAATATAATTACAAGATCAAGTGAATCGTTTAAACTTAATAATCACAATGTTTCATCAGCTAGAGATTGGTAGAAAATCAAAATCACTTACCTTTTTCTTTTTTAACTATGACCTATATTTTTTAGAACGGATTGTTTTTTAAGCTTTGACATGAATCATTCAAAACTAATTTACCATAACACTTTGTAAATTTGCAAAATTACGTCGTTTCCAAAGAATGTGTAATTAATTAAAACCAGATAATTTTGAATAAATTTATTTCAACAAATCAAAACGATAGGATTCTATGTTTAATTAATGAACTACGATTTTTTTATGCTAACGGTGAGTGTGAAAAACACTTATAGTGCATTTTATACACAACATAAATCTACGAAGACACCACAGTTTTACAAACGCTCATCTAACATTAGGTTTTTTGGCACGTCGAATTCACAGAGTTTTGAAACTTGTTTAAAATCTGACAAATAATTTTTCGTCATCGTTATAGTATATTACAGCTAACTCTAAAAAATATGATTGACAGTATTTAAGGTACATCAAAATACATTTTGTTGGTACATCACCTCGTACAAAAATTAGAAAGGAGTAGAAAATAATTTTTTCTTAAGAGTATACAGTCCGATTTCGAATTCGGGGAAGCCGTCCGAGATACAGTTAACGACAAACAAGATGATCGTGTGACAGATTATCATGCACCGGAACCAGAAGTGCACGTAGAAAAAATATAGGACGACATAAGGCAACAATGTCCAGAAGGTTAACGACGCGTATAAATAAGACGCGTCCGTACGTTTGAGGATTTCGCCGAGAAGAAAGTGACCGGTGGCGTGGAACTCTTTCAGGACGCGCTCCTTTTCGAGCCAACGCTTCTCGAGGAACGCTTTGAGATCGTCCGAAGTTTTTGGTAGAACTGTCGCTGGGTACCTTAAAATCCATCGCTATTAAATGGCGAGGATTGTGATTACTCACCTGGTGAAGTGCATTTTCACTTGTTGCGGAAACTTCCCGTCGTTGAAGAGGATTTTTTCAGTTTGGGGAACCGTGTCCGGGTACACTAACGTAAGGTCGTATAAAGCATCCAGCATGTTTTTCTCTAAGAGTTTTTGGGCCAAATACACGAAGCCGGTGGTGCGCGGGTGCAGCACGTATTCGTACACCTGCAGGTTGTTTTTCTTCGCGTATCGGTTGCTGTTATCCTTGGTGGTTTCGGTGAAATCGGTGCCTTCGGGAAAAATCAACAAACTGTATTTGTAGCAAATTTCGCAAAAATAATTGATGTAGCGGTCGATTTTCTTCCGGTCGTAAACCCAATTCCTCTTAATGTACAAGAAGCAGGCTAACTGCATAACCCAACCTAAAAATTATGCATGCCGAAAAACCAGACGTTACAGAAAAAAAACGCACCTATTCCTGGTATGTGCCTGATGATGTCCTTCAGGACGAACTTCGTCGGGTACTTGTACCGATACGAACCACGTGTGCAGTGATAAACAGCCGGCCACAAGAAGTTCCAGTCCGTTCTAGTTCGATGATTCATAATCAGAAGCGAAGTTTCATTCGCCTTCACGGGGTCGCCCAAAATCTGCACGTCGCAACCGCACAACACCTCCAAAAGCGCCTAAAATACAAAACACAATCAACCTCGCTCGCTCGCAACACAACCAAGCTACTCACCGTCGGGTACGACTGCCAAAACGTAAACAAAACATCAGTCAAATACCTGTAAAGCTTATTCGAAACCAGAAGAATCGGAAAAAGGGGACAGAAAAGCCCGGCGTATCCTACAAAAAAAAAATTCATCACGCGTCCTGCCGACGACGGTACAACGAACTTACCTGCCAAAATGCTTGAATACCACAAAATAAAATAAATCCATCCCTTGAAGTAACCCATTAAAACTCATCTTCGTTGAGGTTTTGTTTTAAAAAAGAAAATTATTTCCCCTTCGGCCGCATTTTATTGCAGGAGATGTGAGTGCGCGCGTACGGTCCCGTTTCGCACTAACCTCCGGCGCGTTATTGATTTTGCTCCGAACAGCATCCCTCGGAAATTCGCGCTTTTGGACCGCCGAAATTCTAAAATTAACGTCGCCGAAATGAGCACTAATCGATAACCGAGCCGATCGCAATTATATACACAAAACTTCTACGACTTCGTAAGGGATTACGCCTTAAGGGTCTTCTTTGATGGAAGCCTTAATTAAAACACTGTCGAGTTTTATCGTATTTTATTTATTTATAGGATTAAATACAGGGGTGGATTAAAATTGCGCGCAGCTTTAGTACAAGTCGAGCTTCTCGAGCAACAGCAGAAGGAAGTCGTAAGTGAACCATAAGAAGACGGCGCCCAAAATTACGTTTTTCGCCATGTCCAAATAGTACAATCTGTAAGATGTTGTAAATCAAATTCAAAACACATTACAAGTTTAAATTTTTGATGATAATAAAGAATTTGTCGTCAAGGTCACGTAATTACTTAACGTATACAAAAAAAATTTTTTACATATAAAGTGACATTTTTCTTCAATTTGTCAATTAATTTGACATTTGATTTGGAAATGGCAACCATTACACCTGATTAGAATTTGAATTCGAAATAAGATTGGTTCTTTTTTTAACTTTTTTTTTTCAAAATTATAAAAAATATGATTTTTTGTGCCTCATGTGATTGGTTAGAAAAAATAATTTTAGGTACAATGTCGTTAACAGCGTTTTCATAGGTCAATCTATTTCTGATGTAAAGAAGTAGACTTCGCAGCTTGTACTTATACTGGTTCTGAGAGGCCAAGCTTAAAAGCGAGACTTCGTAAGGAGGATTGTGGCCAAGTGGTATAATTCCTCCACCATTTCACCAAACATTTCAATTTCGTGACACTCTGAGTGAGTTTTCTCGCATATCCACTTATAAGTAGGTAAATGCTGGGCCAATAACTTCCTCTGTTCCTCATCCACTCCTTAATTTCTCCATCGTTCAGGCACACTCCCTGCGATATACGCATGTACATATTACTTAATTGCGCATCCCTTTCCGTCTAAAGTAGCTATCAATTGCTAGAGCAGTCTGCCCCTTGATGAGAGGAGAGAGGAATGAAACACGCATGTTTGCTTTTTGTTTGTTTTTTTGCCGTACGTTTTTTTTTGAGAATCAATCAAATTTCGTCGAGCCTCAGAATCCTCATTCTCGGTGTTTGTTGATCTCGAGAGTTTATTGGTGGTTTTGGTTAAGCGGTGATAGCAACTTGTAGTCCTGGAAGAGTATCCCCATTGCTAAGCACATGTTCTTCTGCAGCTGACTTCTTGGTGTGTCCCAGACGGCAGACTGCTCGATGTTGTTTGAGCCTCCGGCTGATGAGAGAAAGTCTTCCCCGTCGTTGATTCTCAGATTCCGGTGCTCTCGATCTTTCGAGCCTTCATTGATCGTTCTGTGTACGTTAGCCTCAAAAACAGTTTTCAGATGTTTGAGTTCGGTTCGAAGATTCTCTGGTTCATAAATCTATCGAGCTCGTTCCGTCAGAGTTTTCATGATTCCAAACTTTTGGCCTGGGTGGTGGTTCGTGTGTGTCGGTTTCGTGTACATTGTGTGTCTTAGTTTGTTTTCTCGTTTTCTTACTACCACATCTAAAAAGGCCATTTTATATCTGCATGGTAAACTAGATACTAAGGTGTTGACTATTCAGGTGTTTCCGTGTTTCCAAACGTACAAGGTACCAGAACCTTGTCGCTGATTTGTATTCCACGGTTTCATGGCTTTCTTCATAAAAAGATCACTGAACTCAGAAAATTTCCCATTGCCACGTCATCCAATTGTTCAAAAAACTTTCCTTTCCAAACGCAGAAGCTTTCGGTAAGACACACTTCGAAGCCCGATGTTGATGTCTTGAATTTTCCGCACAAAGTCTACTGAGTTTTTAAGTTTACGATTTTTTTTTTTTTATATTTGGTTGGGGCAGCGATGCTAAGTACTATGTTGGTGATCCAAGCTTTAGAGAAACAGAGATTCATTTCTTAAAATTCGTTTTTCAGTATCTTTCGGTTGAAAAGATGACTTGATAAGTCGGTTGGTGAGTTATAAGTAATCTTGTTTGTGTCGAATCTTTCTTAGGGGGTCTGTAACTTGCCGGAGAAATTCAATAATTTTTTTCTTTTATCAGATGGTAAGGTCTCCTTGTCTGCGTTCAAACGTCTTAATACTGATGATTGATTTCTCGGAAAAGTTTTGCCTTTCAAAAGACATTAGCCGTTTCGACTGCAAAATTTGGCCAACAGTTTTGTCTCGTCGTTTGTGAGGTTAACCATGAGTCGACTATGATCAAGGCTTGGGGTGTTTGGTGCTTGTTTCATCTGAAACTTCTCATATGACATGTACATATTACGTAATATATATATATAGATGTGAATCCCTTTCCGACCAATGTAGCTACCAAATGCTAGAGCAACCCACCTCTCGAGGACAGGAAGAACAAAGTTGTCTGTTTGCTTTTTTGCCGTACGCGTGTTTTTGAGGATCGAGTTCCAGATGTAATCGAGCCTCAAGGATTTCGATGGCTTCTCGGTAAGACAGCATTTGTTTGACTTTCTTTGAGGTTTGTTCCCATCGAATTCTTGGTGGTTTCTATGCATACCTTGCTACAAGAACAAGATATACGGTAAACTCCGGCTGCTAACAGAAAGTCTCGTAGATCTGATAGTCTGCTGAATCTTTTTGGTTAGTTTGAAGATAGTATTAATGTCCTGTCGATACACAATTCTTCCGAATTAGGAATTACGATGCTCTCAATCTTTTGGGGTTCATTGACCTTTTGATCTCTTTCTTGTTAGTCTTAAAAGCAGTTTTCTCGGTGTTCAAGTTCCGCCTTAAGATTATCTGGTTCACAAATCTTTCGAGAGGTTTTGATGATTCCAAATGAGAATTAGATTGCATGTAATTTGCCCTAATCTTGTTGTGTGAACTCCTTGTTGAGTACCAGGTGTAGGCTCTTTGCAAGGCTCTGGATTCTAGCTAGATACTGTTTGCTTGAGCAGAATTGATCAATTTTTTCCGTCTAACATAAGTTGTTGGTGTCTCGTCGCCAAGGTTGATTTTACTACTTAGCCAAGTACTTGACATTGCTGCTCTAACTACATATAGGAATCACAAACATCTATATTAAGAACTTAGCTGACTGAACCCCGAAACATCCTTGTAAGCTTTGACGTGGTTTCGCTGTTTACCGAAGAAAGTCTCGATGTCGTGACTAAAATCTTCCCAACTGACATCAGCAAGTTTTTCGAAGTTTATTACTAATAACTTCTTCCGGGTTTCGCCGTTATTACCTGTAGTTGTCGAAATCCATTTTAGGTCACGTTTCGTATGATACATTTTAAATATTGTATTGTGATGTAAGTGTTATGTATGGTGCCCCAGAAGATGAATATAAAGCTGTATAGTGTGGTGACGAAACCGAGTGCAAAGCATTTGCTTCAAGGTTTAAGAAAACCACCAAAATCTAAACATGCCAACACTAAAATCATGATCACCATCAAATCAATAACCATCAACATTCAAATTGGGCCCAAGTAATGTTTCCTAATTAACTTCAAACCATAATCACACAGAAATCATTTTATTTAAATAAATAAATAGGATGATTGAGATACAATCACGATTTTTAACAAATCAAAATCAAAACTGACCTTCAATCACTATAAAATAAAAAATACAATAAAGTTATTTAGAAATAATTGGAATTAAAAGTAATAGTGACACCGTGATCCTGATCACAAATCCTGTTAATAAAGTATATAGTTTATGATTATAAATATCGCTCTAGTTTCATTCACGCGGAATCACAATTAGTTAAATCAGACTCAAATAAACAAAATCAGTGTGATCAAAAACGTTCAATCAAATTTCACTCACGTAATCACCATCAACTACTACAATCAAAACTTAAGAATTTAGTATAACCTCAAAAAGTTCAAAAAGCCACCAATTACAATGTTCTTTAGCAATAATTAAAACTAAAAGTAAAAGTAAAATCATGATCACCATCCAATCAATAAAAATAAAATCCAAATCGCGTCCAAGTAATGTTCCCGATTTAATTTCATAAGAAGATTCTGATTATATCACGATTTTATTAAATCAAAATCAAAAATTGATTCCAATCACTGTAACATAAAAAAAGCAATAAAGTTATTTAGAATCAATTGGAATTAGAAATAGCAGAGACATCGTGATCCTAATCCCCAATCTTATTAATAAAAATTAAAAATCTGATTTCCCACGTTATGATTATATCAACTCTAAAGTTTAAATTCACACAATCAGTTAATCAGACTCAAAAATAAATAAAGTCAGTGTGATCAATAACATTCAATCAGATTTCACTCTGGCGTGGTCAGCATCAACTACCTAGAATTAACAGTTAAGAAAATATTTAATTTTCGTTTAACCCCAATTTAACATTAATCCCGATCACAGGTAAAATCTAAATAACCACCAATATTACAATCTCTATTTTTATCAAATAAAAATCAAAAATTGATTCCTATCACAATAAAATAAAAAAATCAATGAAGTTATTTGGAATCAATTGAATTGTCAATGCTGTAGTTTATGATTATAATCAATGCTATAGTTTGCATTCATTTCAAATCACAATCATTTAATCAGACTTAAATCAGTGTGATCAATAATGTTCAATAAAAATGTACTGTCGTTATCAGAATCAACTCCTAGAATATTTACCATTTAGTTTAACCTCAATTTAATATTAATAAGATCAAAAAGTAAAAGCAAAATCATGATCACAATCGAATCAAATTCAAATTGGACCCAAGTAATGTTTCCTAATTAACTTCAAAACGTAATCACGCAGATTTTGAATTATTTTAATAAATAAACAATCATGATTTTATCAAATCGAAATTAAAATTGATTCCAATCACTATAAAATTAATAAAAACAATAAACTTATTTAAAAACAATTGAAATTAAAATCCTATTAATAAAGAATAAAAATTGATTCACCAAAAATTATGATTATATCAATGCTATAGTTCACATTCACGCAGAATCACAATCAGCTAATCTGGCTCAAACAAGCAAAGTCAGTGTGATCAATAAAACGTTTACCTAATCAAATTTCACTCTTGTGATCAGCATCAAATACTAGAATCATAAGTCAAAAAAATCTTTAGTTTTAGTTTAATCCCAACTGAACATCAATCCCGATCACAAGTAAGATGGTTGCTAACCATTTACAATTTTCATTAATGAATTAGTGAAAGATAATGTAAAATCATGATCACCGTCAAATCAATAAAATCAAAATTTAAGCTGGTCCAAGTAAGTTTGCTAATTAACTTTCAAACGTAGTCCCGCCGAAATTATGTTATTTAAATAAATAAGATTGATTCCAATCACTATAAAATCAGAAAAACAATGAAGTTATTTAGAATCAATTGCTGTGGTTTATGATTATAATCAATGCCGCAGTTTGCATTCACGCGAGATCACAATCATTTAATAAACAAAATCAGTGTGATCAATAAGGTTCAATCAAATTTCACTCTTGTAGCATCAACTACTAGAATAAAAGTTTAATTTTAGTATAACCCGAATTAAAAATTTAAAAAACATATAAAACCCTTTGATTACAATCAAAATCAATGTGAATTCACCCATAAACTCACCTTTTCAATATCTTTCTCGCATATGGCAAAGTACTTGGTTCTTCGTGGACGCAATACTTCCTCGCACCCAAAACGTACGACAGCAAGTAGTTGTTCCAGTTCATGTTCCTCATATCAGTGTAGAAAATGGCGGCATCGTTTTCGGAAAGAAAACTGCTGATCTCTTCAATGCGCTTGTTGCAAAACTTCCATTTTCTAGTCGTGTAGTATTGGAGAACCTCTAATCCGTTGCTAATCCTCTTCTGCGTCCTCACTAAACTAAACTAAACGCTTAAAACTCACTTTGCATTTAAAATAACACCAACACTTACAATGGTTTCCCTCTCGTCAAAAATAAACAAAAATCAATCAGGTACGCCGGAAGTATGTGAAGAAAAATAACAGAAAGCATGTGAAGAAAGTAGTTTGATTTTATGCTTCCATCCGGATACCAAAGACACACACTGAAAGGGTTATCGTAAAAGTGTTTCCTGCCCAAATCTAAAGCTTCTCCCCACGTGATTGAATTTTCCTAAAATCACTTATGACAGATAAATGGATGTCAGTTGGAATTCACCTACTTCCGGCATAGTAGCGTTAACCACGAGCGGTTCATTTGTTTTAGTGCCAGTACCCAGACTCCAAGCGCTCACTATTATGATGTTCACGCAAATGTCTACCGGAATCAAGTCGGCCTCGTAGCTCGGATCGCAGTGCATTGACCGTATCACACCTTTTCCGGCGCCAACCAATAAACCTGTTGGCCCGTTCAGGTTATCGATCCACCCAGGCATGGGTTCCTTCCAAGACGCTATCACTATGGATGGCCTTACGATGGCAACTGGAAATTTCTGTGAATATTCGGTTACGAGTTCTTCGGTGAGGCATTTGGTATACGCGTAAGTATTCGGGGCGTTGTTCAACAACTTCTTGGTAACGTCGTTTAAAATATCTTCATTCATCCAAGCGGAAAATTCTAAAACTTTCCTTGGTCGGTGCGGTGCAGCGTATACTTTCTCTTCTAGTACCGGTTCGTCGCAATGACAATAGCTGGTCGAGACGTGCACAAACACCTTCAACTTTTGAAAAGTGGAAGCCAAATCCAAGATCTTCCAAGTGCCTCTTGTGTTCATGTTCAAGGCCGTCTTTAATGATTGGTCGAAACGCACGTTGGCGGCCAAATGAAACACTGTGGTAACGTTTATTTGTAACATTTTTATGTCGTCGTTAGATATGTTCAGACAATCCTGAACGAGATCGCCCGAAATGCAACAAAGCTTGTCGAACAGCTTTCTACCTTTGGGCGAGTCGCGCAGTTTGTCAAACACCTGAAACAAAAAAATAAAATTATGTTTAGAAATCACAAACAATTTTAATACCATGATGAATCCCAATCAAAATCGTAAAATGATAAATATTAAAATGATAATCAATACCGTGATCGCAATATAATAAAATCATTATTTGACTCGAATCACCATAAATACAACAATAAATACCGTAATCATAATCAGGAACAAAATCCCACTCATATACTCATTATAAACAAATAAAATTTCAAGGAAACATCATTTTAGATCAATTTTAATCATTAGGATTCAATTCCGAGATCAAAATTGTGACCAAATCAGTCAAAAATGTAACAAAAATCATTACACATCAATCAAGATTTTTATCATAATCAATAATTTATGATTCTACTAAATAATTATATTTGTATAACATAATCAATTCGCGATAATCATTCAACATAATCAGCTTTCAAATAATTAAAATCTTTGATCATCAAAATGATTATATTGTTCGTTTCCATAAATAAATAGTTAAAAGTCGACTAGCATGATTTGTGTTCTTTGCCAAAATCATGAATTTCAGTGTTGTGGTCAAAATCATAAAATCATTGTACCAAGTTAAAAAATAAACAATCATTTAATGAATCAAAATGATAAATAAACATAAATTTAATCAAATTCATTAATAGTGCAACGAAAACTATGATTAATTGAAATTATTGTTTATTAGTAAAATTATTCAGTAATGATGCCAAGATAGTAATGATTCAAAAGTAATACCAAAATTTAATATGATTCTACCTAATCATAAACTAATGCAACGCTTTTTGTTGATTTTAAAAATTTAAGTTAAATCATAAATAAATCAATTAATTAGAAAATTAGACCTTGATGACAACATTACATTTAAAATCAAAATTATAACAAACTAAAACATCATGCGTATAATCTCAATGAACCCTAAAAAATCATAAACATGATTTTGATCTATCAATCATAATCAACTAAATTTAAAAAAAAATCTGCAATCGGAATCATAACAAAAACTAAATTTAAGCCATAATCAAAATTATAAATTTAATCAATTGAAGCTGGCAATCAATGATTACAGTGATTTATGATTTTACTCAAATTTAAATGAAATCAGTCAAATTTTAAGCGCGATTCTGATTTTGTACTTTAATTAAAACGGCAATAAAAAAATAACTAATTGTGTTCAATCACAAATAATTCCATGATCACATTCCTACATTGCTTCGAAGAAAGATGGAAAATGTTAATGAAGGTCGGGTAGTATGTCGACCTTGATCGAAGTAGGTACGTACAACACGGTCACGAAAAGTAAACAAGAATCATCAATACCCTACAGCTAATTACATATCAATATAAGTAGATAAGTTATTAAAACAAAATATTTGACTGTGGTTACATTTGTTAGCAAAATCATTAATTAAGTCAAAATTGATTTCAATAATAAAAAATATTTAGATATAAATAATCACATCATGCCTAAAATTAAGGTAATTACAATGTCAATCAGGGTTTTATGATCAATTTTGTTATTGAGTTTAATACAAATTTTTAATGACGATTAAGCGTATATGTGACAGAAGCTTAGTAAACTACTATATTATTTCGGAAAAATCAAATCAATTAAATCATAAAAATTCAAAGTTAATTCCATGATTTGACTAAAAACTTAAAAACTAAGAAAAATTTACTTTATTACGATCAAATGACATTAAACCATTACCATTTCGCTTTAAAAATCAATAAAAAAAAATTTTAATGGTCAAGTGTTATTGATTCATACAACCGCTAATTAAACATTGAATAAGTTAAAAGTTTATAAAAAACATGGCTTTAAATTAAATTTGCATTTATTAATAAATTCATAACACAACATATCATGATCGAAATCATATACTGATAATTTCACAACAATGAAATAAATCATGACGAAAAGTACGATAATCAATTAGAATTTTTATGGCCAAGTTATTATTGATTTTAATCTACCATTTTACATACTTAAACTGAAACAAAAATTAAACGCAAGATCTATCAGAATCATTGTGATCAATTAAAATGATGACTTCGCTGTTACCAAAACGGACACCTATATCAATTAAAATTTATTAAGATCAAACTCATAACCCAAATTATTCATAAAACAATAAAAATTGATTGGTACTTCAACAGAATCAATAAGTACATTGTTTGTTGATGATAATCAAATTATCATAATCATAAAACTTATATAAAAATCAATGACGACCTTTTGAAATCCATGATTTTTATATATAAACACCAAGATCAAATTTTTGCTTATGGTATTTAAAATTCCTGCTTTAAATAAAAATGATGACAGTTAGGTTACCACAACAATTTGAATGAATAAAATACAAAATTGATCAGAGTCATCATGATCGCTTAAAATGATTATTTCACAGTTACAATAGAACACCAATATAAATTTAAATTGATTATGATCAAATTAAAAAATTAGAATACAAATCTATCAGAATCATTTAAAATAATTTCGTCCAATTACCAAAGGTATGAACATAAATGAATTCACATTTAAATTCGTGTTCATTACTAAAATCGTTAAATTCAAAAGATCAAAATCATTGAATTGATTAATCATTTAAAAAAATCAAAAGAGTAAAAAAATGAATTCCACTAAAAAAAATAGAACTCGCATTTAAATTCGTGTCCATTATTAAGATCTTAAAATTCAGACAAGATCAAAATCATAAAATGATTAAACACTGAAACGAATGGAGAAATCAAAACAGTGAAAATCAATACCACAAAAAAAATGTTATTCACTTTCAAATTATTTCAATTATCGCTCACTTTTCATTTCTTAAAATAATCATGATTACCATCATTAATTTCTGATAATGACTTAAATACACAATATGACGAAAGAACATTCAAAAATCAAAGCTTTTCACTTGAAAGTTATTACTAGATTACATTAAAATAAGGTAAATCATTGAAACTATTCGAATGTTTATGATGCCGAATGGGCGAAGAAGGTAATGATGCTAAAATCATATGATTCTTGAGAGTGATTGCTCTCATTTCTATAATAAAAGTTGGTCATCAAAAACAACTGGTTATCATAAAATCAACGTAGCCCCAAAATATTAAAAACAAGATTTTGTCATTATTAAATCATAATTAATAAAAATGCAACAGTAATGAAATTTTATGGAATCCACCATAACCGTTGTTGTCCGCCATAATCATGATAAAAAATTTTAACACAGTTACAACTTCTAACAGTGATGATAATCAAGATAATTTTGATTAAGTTGTATTTTGTTATCATTATTATATTATATATTATTAAAACATTTTTTATTGTACTTTCAAAATGATCGCAATGGTTTTGTTATTTTAATCATCGTACGTTTAGTAGTAATCAAAATCAATAATGTGATAATTTTTGAAGTTTACAAATTATCAAATTATTGTATCATAATTAATGTTTAATTTTTATGTGTAACATGATCACTGTAATATTCATTAAAGTTATAGTGATTCCACCTCTCTAATACTAATTAGTAAGCATCAATAAAAAATTGATTTACTTAATTAAGTTTGTTGAATATTATGCTCAAGTTCTATGATCATCGTATGTTTAACTAAAACCATGCAATCAAAATCAATAAAATCGCGAGAAATCGGTCAATGTGACTCTTTTGTATTTTTTAATTATCATATGATCAAACCGTTAGATCATGAATAAGGTTTGATTTTTTATTACTGTAATTTTGATAAAACCTCAATCGCAAAAATTTTGTCAATGTCACAATTGTTGTACTTTTCAATTCATAAAATGATCAAATCATTCGATCTTGATTAAAGTTTGATTTTTTATTACTGCTCAAGTTCTGTGATCATCGTGCGATTAACTGTAATCAAAATCAATAAAACCGGAACCGCAAAATTTGGTCGATACGACAATTTCAAATAATCCGATGATCAAATCATTGGACCATGATCATTTTGATTATTTATGCCTAACATGATTACTGAAATTTTTATTAAAATTGTACTTTTAATTATTGTAGTGATTCCGCTCGAATACGTTTAGGTGTAAAATGTATTTGATCGGCATCATTAAAAATTGATTTATTTAATTAACTTTGTTAAATAGAATGCTCAAGTTCTATGATCATCGTACGTTTAACTGTAACCATAGGAATCAAAATCAATAAAAACTAAAGCGCAAAAATTTGGTAATTTTCAAATCATCAAATGATCAAATCATTAGATCATGATTAAATTTTGATTATTTATGTCTAACATGATTGCTGTAATTTTCATTAAAATTATAGTGATTCCACCTCTCTAATACTAATTAGTAAGCATCAATAAAAATTGATTTACTTAATTAAGTTTGTTGAATATTATGCTCAAGTTCTATGATCATCGTATGTTTAACTAAAACCATGCAATCAAAATCAATAAAATCGCGAGAAATCGGTCAATGTGACTCTTTTTGTATTTTTTTAATTATCATATGATCAAACCGTTAGATCATGAATAAGGTTTGATTTTTTATTACTGTAATTTTGATAAAACCTCAATCGCAAAAATTTTGTCGATGTCACAATTGTTGTACTTTTCAATTCATAAAATGATCAAATCATTCGATCTTGATTAAAGTTTGATTTTTTTATTACTGCTCAAGTTCTGTGATCATCGTGCGATTAACTGTAATCAAAATCAATAAAACCGGAACCGCAAAAATTTGGTCGATACGACAATTTCAAATAATCCGATGATCAAATCATTGGACCATGATCATTTTGATTATTTATGCCTAACATGATTACTGAAATTTTTATTAAAATTGTACTTTTAATTATTGTAGTGATTCCGCTCGAATACATTTAGGTGTAAAATGTATTTGATCGGCATCATTAAAAAATTGATTTATTTAATTAACTTTGTTGAATAGAATGCTCAAGTTCTATGATCATCGTACGTTTAATTGTAACCATAGGAATCAAAACACTAAAAGCGCAAAAATTTGGTAATTTTCAAATCATCAAATGATCAAATCATTAGATCATGATTAAATTTTGATTATTTATGTCTAACATGATTGCTGTAATTTTCATTAAAATTATAGTGATTCCACCTCTCTAATACTAATTAGTAAGCATCAATAAAAAATTGATTTACTTAATTAAGTTTGTTGAATATTATGCTCAAGTTCTATGATCATCGTATGTTTAACTAAAACCATGCAATCAAAATCAATAAAATCGCGAGAAATCGGTCAATGTGACTCTTTTTGTATTTTTTTAATTATCATATGATCAAACCGTTAGATCATGAATAAGGTTTGATTTTTTATTCCTAAAATATTGATAAAACCTCAATCGCAAAAATTTTGTCGATGTCACAATTGTTGTACTCTTTAATTCATAAAATGATCAAATCATTCGATCTTGATTAAAGTTTGATTTTTTTATTACTGCTCAAATTCTGTGATCATCGTGCGATTAACTGTAATCAAAATCAATAAAACCGGAACCGCAAAAATTTGGTCGATACGACAATTTCAAATAATCCGATGATCAAATCATTGGACCATGATCATTTTGATTATTTATGCCTAACATGATTACTGAAATTTTTATTAAAATTGTACTTTTAATTATTGTAGTGATTCCGCTCGAATACGTTTAGTTGTAAAATGTATTTGATCGGCATAATTAAAAAATTGATTTATTTAATTAACTTTGTTAAATAGAATGCTCAAGTTCTATGATCATCGTACGTTTAACTGTAACCATAGGAATCAAAATCAATAAAACTAAAGCGCAAAAATTTGGTAATTTTCAAATCATCAAATGATCAAATCATTAGATCATGATTAAATTTTGATTATTTATGTCTAACATGATTGCTGTAATTTTCATTAAAATTATAGTGATTCCACCTCTCTAATACTAATTAGTAAGCATCAATAAAAATTGATTTACTTAATTAAGTTTGTTGAATATTATGCTCAAGTTCTATGATCATCGTATGTTTAACTAAAACCATGCAATCAAAATCAATAAAATCGCAAGAAATCGGTCAATGTGACTATTTTTGTATTTTTAATTATCATATGATCAAACCGTTAGATCATGAATAAGGTTTGATTTTTATTACTGTAATTTTGATAAAACCTCAATCGCAAAAATTTTGTCGATGTCACAATTGTTGTACTTTTCAATTCATAAAATGATCAAATCATTCGATCTTGATTAAAGTTTGATTTTTTATTACTGCTCAAGTTCTGTGATCATCGTGCGATTAACTGTAATCAAAATCAATAAAACCGGAACCGCAAAAATTTGGTCGATACGACAATTTCAAATAATCCGATGATTAAATCATTGGACCATGATCATTTTGATTATTTATGCCTAACATGATTACTGAAATTTTATTAAAATTGTACTTTTAATTATTGTAGTGATTCCGCTCGAATACGTTTAGTTGTAAAATGTATTTGATCGGCATCATTAAAAAATTGATTTATTTAATTAACTTTGTTAAATAAACTGCTCAAGTTCTATGATCATCGTACGTTTAAGTGTAACCATAGTAATCAAAATCAATAAAAACTAAAGCGCAAAAATTTGGTAATTTTCAAATCATCAAATGATCAAATCATTAGATCATGATTAAATTTTGATTATTTATGTCTAACATGATTGCTGTAATTTTCATTAAAATTATAGTGATTCCACCTCTCTAATACTAATTAGTAAGCATCAATGAAAAATTGATTTACTTACTTAAGTTTGCTAAATATTATGCTCAAGTTCTATGATCATCGTATGTTTAACTAAAACCATGCAATCAAAATCAATAAAATCGCGAGAAATCGGTCAATGTGACTCTTTTAGTATTTTTTAATTATCATATGATCAAACCGTTAGATCATGAATAAGGTTTGATTTTTTATTACTGTAATTTTGATAAAACCTCAATCGCAAAAAATTTTGTCAGTGTCACAATTGTTGTACTTTTCAATTCATAAAATGATCAAATCATTCGATCTTGATTAAAGTTTGATTTTTTATTACTGCTCAGGTTCTGTGATCATCGTGCGATTAACTGTAATCAAAATCAATAAAACCGGAACCGCAAAAATTTGGTCGATACGACAATTTCAAATAATCCGATGATCAAATCATTGGACCATGATCATTTGATTATTTATGCCTAACATGATTACTGAAATTTTTATTAAAATTGTACTTTTAATTATTGTAGTGATTCCGCTCGAATACGTTTAGGTGTAAAATGTATTTGATCGGCATCATTAAAAATTGATTTATTTAATTAACTTTGTTGAATAGAATGCTCAAGTTCTATGATCATCGTACGTTTAACTGTAACCATAGTAATCAAAATCAATAAAACTAAAGCGCAAAAATTTGGTAATTTTCAAATCATCAAATCATTAGATCATGATTAAATTTTGATTATTTATGTCTAACATGATTGCTGTAATTTTCATTAAAATTATAGTGATTCCACCTCTCTAATACTAATTAGTAAGCATCAATAAAAATTGATTTACTTAATTAAGTTTGTTGAATATTATGCTCAAGTTCTATGATCATCGTATGTTTAACTAAAACCGTGCAATCAAAATCAATAAAATCGCAAGAAATCGGTCAATGTGACTCTTTTGTATTTTTTAATTATCATATGATCAAACCGTTAGATCATGAATAAGGTTTGATTTTTATTACTGTAATTTTGATAAAACCTCAATCGCAAAAATTTTGTCAGTGTCACAATTGTTGTACTTTTCAATCCATAAAATGATCAAATCATTCGATCTTGATTAAAGTTTGATTTTTTATTACTGCTCAAGTTCTGTGATCATCGTGCGATTAACTGTAATCAAAATCAATAAAACCGGAACCGCAAAAATTTGGTCGATACGACAATTTCAAATAATCCGATGATCAAATCATTGGACCATGATCATTTAGAATATTTATGCCTAACATGATTACTGAAATTTTTATTAAAATTGTACTTTTAATTATTGTAGTGATTCCGCTCGAATACGTTTAGTTGTAAAATGTATTTGATCGGCATCATTAAAAAATTGATTTATTTAATTAACTTTGTTAAATAGAATGCTCAAGCTCTATGATCATCCTACGTTTAACTGTAACAATAGGAATCAAAATCAATAAAAACTAAAGCGCAAAAATTTGGTAATTTTCAAATCATCAAATGATCAAATCATTAGATCATGATTAAATTTTGATTATTTATGTCTAACATGATTGCTGTAATTTTCATTAAAATTATAGTGATTCCACCTCTCTAATACTAATTAGTAAGCATCAATAAAAAATTGATTTACTTAATTAAGTTTGTTGAATATTATGCTCAAGTTCTATGATCATCGTATGTTTAACTAAAACCGTGCAATCAAAATCAATAAAATCGCAAGAAATCGGTCAATGTGACTCTTTTGTATTTTTTAATTATCATATGATCAAACCGTTAGATCATGAATAAGGTTTGATTTTTATTACTGTAATTTTGATAAAACCTCAATCCCAAACATTTTGTCGATGTCACAATTGTTGTACTTTTCAATTCATAAAATGATCAAATCATTCGACCTTGATTAAAGTTTGATTTTTTTATTACTGCTCAAGTTCTGTGATCATCGTGCGATTAACTGTAATCAAAATCAATAAAACCAGAACCGCAAAAATTTGGTCGATACGACAATTTCAAATAATCCGATGATCAAATCATTGGACCATAATCATTTGATTATTTATGCCTAACATGATTATTGAAATTTTATTAAATTGTACTTTTAATTATTGTAGTGATTCCGCTCGAATACGTTTAGGTGTAAAATGTATTTCATCGGCATCATTAAAAAATTGATTTATTTAATTAACTTTGTTGAATAGAATGCTCAAGTTCTATGATCATCGTACGTTTAACTGTAACCATAGTAATCAAAATCAATAAAAACTAAAGCGCAAAAATTTGGAATTTTCTTCAAATCATCAAATCATTAGATCATGATTAAATTTTGATTATTTATGTCTAACATGATTGCTGTAATTTTCATTAAAATTATAGTGATTCCACCTCTCTAATACTAATTAGTAAGCATCAATAAAAATTGATTTACTTAATTAAGTTTGTTGAATATTATGCTCAAGTTCTATGATCATCGTATGTTTAACTAAAACCATGCAATCAAAATCAATAAAATCGCAAGAAATCGGTCAATGTGACTCTTTTTGTATTTTTTAATTATCATATGATCAAACCGTTAGATCATGAATAAGGTTTGATTTTTTTATTACTGTAATTTTGATAAAACCTCAATCCCAAACATTTTGTCGATGTCACAATTGTTGTACTTTTCAATTCATAAATGATCAAATCATTCGACCTTGATTAAAGTTTGATTTTTTATTACTGCTCAAGTTCTGTGATCATCGTGCGATTAACTGTAATCAAAATCAATAAAACCAGAACCGCAAAAATTTGGTCGATACGACAATTTCAAATAATCCGATGATCAAATCATTGGACCATAATCATTTTGATTATTTATGCCTAACATGATTATTGAAATTTTTATTAAATTGTACTTTTAATTATTGTAGTGATTCCGCTCGAATACGTTTAGGTGTAAAATGTATTTCATCGGCATCATTAAAAAATTGATTTATTTAATTAACTTTGTTGAATAGAATGCTCAAGTTCTATGATCATCGTACGTTTAACTGTAACCATAGTAATCAAAATCAATAAAAACTAAAGCGCAAAAATTTGGAAATTTTCAAATCATCAAATCATTAGATCATGATTAAATTTTGATTATTTATGTCTAACATGATTGCTGTAATTTTCATTAAAATTATAGTGATTCCACCTCTCTAATACTAGTTAGTAAGCATCAATAAAAAATTGATTTACTTAATTAAGTTTGTTGAATATTATGCTCAAGTTCTATGATCATCGTATGTTTAACTAAAACCATGCAATCAAAATCAATAAAATCGCAAGAAATCGGTCAATGTGACTCTTATTGTATTTTTTAATTATCATATGATCAAACGGTTAGATCATGAATAAGGTTTGATTTTTATTACTGTAATTTTGATAAAACCTCAATCGCAAAAATTTTGTCGATGTCACAATTGCTGTACTTTTAATTCATAAAATGATCAAATCATTCGATCTTGATTAAAGTTTGATTTTTTTATTACTGCTCAAGTTCTGTGATCATCGTGCGATTAACTGTAATCAAAATCAATAAAACCGGAACCGCAAAAATTTGGTCGATACGACAATTTCAAATAATCCGATGATCAAATCATTGGACCATGATCATTTTGATTATTTATGCCTAACATGATTACTGAAATTTTTATTAAAATTGTACTTTTAATTATTGTAGTGATTCCGCTCGAATAAGTTTAGGTGTAAAATGTATTTGATCGGCATCATTAAAAAATTGATTTATTTAATTAACTTTGTTGAATAGAATGCTCAAGTTCTATGATCATCGTACGTTTAACTGTAACCATAGTAATCAAAATCAATAAAAACTAAAGCGCAAAAATTTGGTAATTTTCAAATCATCAAATGATCAAATCATTAGATCATTATTATATTTTGATTATTTATGTCTAACATGATTGCTGTAATTTTCATTAAAATTATAGTGATTCCACCTCTCTAATACTAATTAGTAAGCATCAATAAAAATTGATTTACTTAATTAAGTTTGTTTAATATTATGCTCAAGTTCTATGATCATCGTATGTTTAACTAAAACCATGCAATCAAAATCAATAAAATCGCGAGATATTGGTCAATGTGAATCTTTTTGTATTTTTTAATTATCATATGATCAAACCGTTAGATCATGAATAAGGTTTAATTTTTATTACTGTAATTTGATAAAACCTCAATCGCAAAAATTTTGTCGATGTCACAATTGTTGTACTTTTCAATTCATAAAATGATCAAATCATTCGATCTTGATTAAAGTTTGATTTTTTATTACTGCTCAAGTTCTGTGATCATCAAACAATCAAAATCAAAAACCGGAACCGCAAAAATTTGGTCGATACGACAATTTCAAATAATCCGATGATCAAATCATTGGACCATGATCATTTTGATTATTTATGCCTAACATGATTACTGAAATTTTTATTAAAATTGTACTTTTTAATTATTGTAGTGATTCCGTTCGAATACGTTTAGTTATAAAATGTACTTGATCGGCATCGTTAAAAATTGATTTATTTAATTAATTTTGCTGAATAGAATGCTCAAGTTCTATGATCATCGTACGTTTAACTGTAACCATAGTAATCAAAATCAATAAAAACTAAAGCGCAAAAATTTGGTAATTTTCAAATAATCAAATCATTCGATCTTGATTAAAGTTTGATTTTTTATTACAGCTCAAGTTCTGTGATCATCGTGCGATTAACTGTAATCAAAATCAATAAAACCGAAACAACAAAAATTTGGTCGATACGACAATTTCAAATAATCCGATGATCAAATCATTGGACCATGATCATTTTGATTATTTATGCCTAACATGATTACTGAAATTTTTATTAAAATTGTACTTTTAATTATTGTAGTGATTCCGTTCGAATACGTTTAGTTATAAAATGTACTTGATCGGCATCGTTAAAAATTGATTTATTTAATTAATTTTGCTGAATAGAATGCTCAAGTTCTATGATCATCGTACGTTTAACTGTAACTATAGTAATCAAAATCAATAAAAAACTAAAGCGCAAAAAATTTGGTAATTTTCAAATAATCAAATCATTCGATCTTGATTAAAGTTTGATTTTTTATTACAGCTCAAGTTCTGTGATCATCGTGCGATTAACTGTAATCAAAATCAATAAAACCGAAACAACAAAAATTTGGTCGATACGACAATTTCAAATAATCCGATGATCAAATCATTGGACCATGATCATTTTGATTATTTATGCCTAACATGATTACTGAAATTTTTATTAAAATTGTACTTTTAATTATGTAGTGATTCCGCTCGAATACATTTAGGTGTAAAATGTATTTGATCGGCATCATTAAAAAATTGATTTATTTAATTAACTTTGTTGAATAGAATGCTCAAGTTCTATGATCATCGTACGTTTAACTGTAACCATAGGAATCAAAATCAATAAAAACTAAAGCGCAAAAATTTGGTAATTTTCAAATCATCAAATGATCTAATCATTAGATCATGATTAAATTTTGATTATTTATGTCTAACATGATTGCTGTAATTTTCATTAAAATTATAGTGATTCCACCTCTCTAATACTAATTAGTAAGCATCAATAAAAATTGATTTACTTAATTAAGTTTGTTGAATATTATGCTCAAGTTCTATGATCATCGTATGTTTAACTAAAACTATGCAATCAAAATCAATAAAATCGCGAGAAATCGGTCAATGTGGCTCTTTTGTATTTTTTAATTATCATATGATCAAACCGTTAGATCATGAATAAGGTTTGATTTTTATTACTGTAATTTTGATAAAACCTCAATCGCAAAAATTTTGTCGATGTCACAATTATTGTACTTTTCAATTCATAAAATGATCAAATCATTCGATCTTGATTGAAGTTTGATTTTTTATTACTGCTCAAGTTCTGTGATCATCGTGCGATTAACTGTAATCAAAATCAATAAAACCGGAACCGCAAAAATTTGGTCGATACGACAATTTCAAATAATTCGATGATCAAATCATTGGACCATGATCATTTTGATTATTTATGCCTAACATGATTACTGAAATTTTTATTAAAATTGTACTTTTAATTATTGTAGTGATTCCGCTCGAATACGTTTAGGTGTAAAATGTATTTGATCGGCATCATTCAAAAAATTGATTTATTTAATTAACTTTGTTGAATAGAATGCTCAAGTTCTATGATCATCGTACTTTTAACTGTAACCATAGGAATCAAAATTAATAAAAACTAAAGCGCAAAAATTTGGTAATTTTCAAATCATCAAATGATCAAATCATTAGATCATGATTAAATTTTGATTATTTATGTCTAACATGATTGCTGTAATTTTCATTAAAATTATAGTGATTCCACCTCTCTAATACTAATTAGTAAGCATCAATAAAAAATTGATTTACTTAATTCAGTTTGTTGAATATTATGCTGAAGTTCTATGATCATCGTATGTTTAACTAAAACCATGCAATCAAAATCAATAAAATCGCGAGATATAGGTCAATGTGAATCTTTTTGTATTTTTTTAATTATCATATGATCAAACCGTTAGATCATGAATAAGGTTTGATTTTTTATTACTGTAATTTTGATAAAACCTCAATCGCAAAAATTTTGTCGATGTCACAATTGTTGTACTTTTCAATTCATAAAATGATCAAATCATTCGATCTTGATTGAAGTTTGATTTTTTTATTACTGCTCAAGTTCTGTGATCATCGTGCGATTAACTGTAATCAAAATCAATAAAACCGGAACCGCAAAAATTTGGTCGATACGACAATTTCAAATAATTCGATGATCAAATCATTGGACCATGATCATTTTGATTATTTATGCCCAACATGATTACTGAAATTTTTATTAAAATTGTACTTTTAATTATTGTAGTGATTCCGCTCGAATACGTTTAGGTGTAAAATGTATTTGATCGGCATCATTCAAAAAATTGATTTATTTAATTAACTTTGTAGAATAGAATGCTCAAGTTCTATGATCATCGTACTTTAACTGTAACCATAGGAATCAAAATTAATAAAAACTAAAGCGCAAAAATTTGGTAATTTTCAAATCATCAAATGATCAAATCATTAGATCATGATTAAATTTTGATTATTTATGTCTAACATGATTGCTGTAATTTTCATTAAAATTATAGTGATTCCACCTCTCTAATACTAATTAGTAAGCATCAATAAAAAATTGATTTACTTAATTCAGTTTGTTGAATATTATGCTGAAGTTCTATGATCATCGTATGTTTAACTAAAACCATGCAATCAAAATCAATAAAATCGCGAGATATCGGTCAATGTGACTCTTTTGTATTTTTTAATTATCATATGATCAAACCGTTAGATCATGAATAAGGTTTGATTTTTGTTCCTGAAATTTTGATAAAACCTCAATCGCAAAAATTTTGTCGATGTCACAATTGTTGTACTTTTAATTCATAAAATGATCAAATCATTCGATCTTGATTAAAGTTTGATTTTTTTATTACTGCTCAAGTTCTGTGATCATCAAAATCAATAAAACCGGAACCGCAAAAATTTGGTCGATACGACAATTTCAAATAATCCGATGATCAAATCATTGGACCATGATCATTTTGATTATTTATGCCTAACATGATTACTGAAATTTTTATTAAAATTGTACTTTTAATTATTGTAGTGATTCCGTTCGAATACGTTTAGTTATAAAATGTACTTGATCGGCATCGTTAAAAATTGATTTATTTAATTAATTTTGCTGAATAGAATGCTCAAGTTCTATGATCATCGTACGTTTAACTGTAACTATAGTAATCAAAATCAATAAAAACTAAAGCGCAAAAATTTGGTAATTTTCAAATAATCAAATCATTCGATCTTGATTAAAGTTTGATTTTTATTACAGCTCAAGTTCTGTGATCATCGTGCGATTAACTGTAATCAAAATCAATAAAACCGAAACAACAAAAATTTGGTCGATACGACAATTTCAAATAATCCGATGATCAAATCATTGGACCATGATCATTTTGATTATTTATGCCTAACATGATTACTGAAATTTTTATTAAAATTGTACTTTTAATTATTGTAGTGATTCCGTTCGAATACGTTTAGTTATAAAATGTACTTGATCGGCATCGTTAAAAATTGATTTATTTAATTAATTTTGCTGAATAGAATGCTCAAGTTCTATGATCATCGTACGTTTAACTGTAACTATAGTAATCAAAATCAATAAAAACTAAAGCGCAAAAATTTGGTAATTTTCAAATAATCAAATCATTCGATCTTGATTAAAGTTTGATTTTTATTACAGCTCAAGTTCTGTGATCATCGTGCGATTAACTGTAATCAAAATCAATAAAACCGAAACAACAAAAATTTGGTCGATACGACAATTTCAAATAATCCGATGATCAAATCATTGGACCATGATCATTTTGATTATTTATGCCTAACATGATTACTGAAATTTTTATTAAAATTGTACTTTTAATTATTGTAGTGATTCCGTTCGAATACGTTTAGTTATAAAATGTATTTGATCGGCATCGTTAAAAAATTGATTTATTTAATTAATTTTGCTGGAATAGAATGCTCAAGTTCTATGATCATCGTACGTTTAACTGTAACTATAGTAATCAAAATCAATAAAAACTAAAGCGCAAAAATTTGGTAATTTTCAAATAATCAAATCATTCGATCTTGATTAAAGTTTGATTTTTTTATTACAGCTCAAGTTCTGTGATCATCGTGCGATTAACTGTAATCAAAATCAATAAAACCGAAACAACAAAAATTTGGTCGATACGACAATTTCAAATAATCCGATGATCAAATCATTGACCATGATCATTTTGATTATTTATGCCTAACATGATTACTGAAATTTTTATTAAAATTGTACTTTTAATTATTGTAGTGATTCCGTTCGAATACGTTTAGTTATAAAATGTACTTGATCGGCATCGTTAAAAAATTGATTTATTTAATTAATTTTGCTGAATAGAATGCTCAAGTTCTATGATCATCGTACGTTTAACTGTAACTATAGTAATCAAAATCAATAAAAACTAAAGCGCAAAAATTTGGTAATTTTCAAATAATCAAATCATTCGATCTTGATTAAAGTTTGATTTTTTTATTACAGCTCAAGTTCTGTGATCATCGTGCGATTAACTGTAATGAAAATCAATAAAACCGGAACCGCAAAAATTTGGTCGATACGACAATTTCAAATAATTCGATAATCAAATCATTGGACAATGATCATTTTGATTATTTATGCCTAACATGATTACTGAAATTTTTATTAAAATTGTATTTTTAATTATTGTAGTGATTCCGCTCGAATCCGTTTAGGTGTAAAATGTATTTGATCGGCATCATTCAAAAAATTGATTTATTTAATTAACTTTGTTGAATAGAATGCTCAAGTTCTATGATCATCGTACGTTTAACTGTAACAATAGTAATCAAAATCAATAAAAACTAAAACGCAAAAATTTGGTAATTTTCAAACCATCAAATGATCAAATCATTAGATCATGATTAAATTTTAATTATTTATGTCTAACATGATTGCTGTAATTTTCATTAAAATTATAGTGATTCCACCTCTCTAATACTAATTAGTAAGCATCAATAAAAAATTGATTTACTTAATTAAGTTTGTTGAATATTATGCTCAAGTTCTATGATCATCGTATGTTTAACTAAAACCATGCAATCAAAATCAATAAAATCGTGAGATATCGGTCAATGTGAATCTTTTTGTATTTTTTTAATTATCATATGATCAAACCGTTAGATCATGAATCAGGTATGATTTTTTATTACTGTAATTTTGATAAAACCTCAATCGCAAAAATTTTGTCGATGTCACAATTGTTGTACTTTTCAATTCACAAATGATCAAATCATTCCATCTTGATTAAAGTTTGATTTTTTTATTACTGCTCAAGTTCTGTGATCATCAAAATCAATAAAACCGGAACCGCAAAAATTTGGTCGATACGACAATTTCAAATAATTCGATGATCAAATCATTGGACCATGATCATTTTGATTATTTATGCCTAACATGATTACTGAAATTTTTATTAAAATTGTACTTTTAATTATTGTAGTGATTCCGTTCGAATACGTTTAGTTATAAAATGTACTTGATCGGCATCGTTAAAAAATTGATTTATTTAATTAACTTTGCTGAATAGAATGCTCAAGTTCTATGATCATCGTACATTTAACTGTAACCATAGTAATCAAAATCAATAAAAACTAAAGCGCAAAAATTTGGTAATTTTCAAATCATCAAATCATTCGATCTTGATTAAAGTTTGATTTTTTTATTACTGCTCAAGTTCTGTGATCATCGTGCGATTAACTGTAATGAAAATCAATAAAACCGGAACCGCAAAAATTTGGTCGATACGACAATTTCAAATAATCCGATGATCAAATCATTGGACCATGATCATTTTGATTATTTATGCCTAACATGATTACTGAAATTTTTATTAAAATTGTACTTTTAATTATTGTAGTGATTCCGTTCGAATACGTTTAGTTGTAAAATGTATTTGATCGGCATCATTAAAAAATTGATTTATTTAATTAACTTTGTTGAATAGAATGCTCAATTTCTATGATCATCGTACGTTTAACTGTAACCATAGTAATCAAAATAAATAAAAACTAAAGCGCAAAAAATTGGTAATTTTCAAATCATCAAATCATTAGATCATGATTAAATTTAGATTATTTATGTCTAACATGATTGCTGTAATTTTCATTAAAATTATAGTGATTCCACCTCTCTAATACTAATTAGTGAGCATCAATAAAAAATTGATTTACTTAATTAAGTTTGTTGAATATTATGCTCAAGTTCTATGATCATCGTATGTTTAAGTAAAACCATGCAATCAAAATCAATAAAATCGCAAGAAATCGGTCAATGTGATTCTTTTTGTATTTTTTTAATTATCATATGATCAAACCGTTAGATCATGAATAAGGTTTGATTTTTTATTACTGTAATTTTGATAAAACCTGGATCGCAAAAATTTTGTCGATGTCACAACAATTGTTGTACTTTACAATTCATAAAATGATCAAATCATTCGATCTTGATTAAAGTTTGATTTTTTTATTACTGCTCAAGTTCTGTGATCATCGTGCGATTAACTGTAATCAAAATCAATAAAACCGGAACCGCAAAAATTTGGTCGATACGACAATTTTAAATAATCCGATGATCAAATCATTGGACCATGATCATTTTGATTATTTAAGCCTAACATGATTACTGAAATTTTTATTAAAATTGTACTTTTAATTGTTGTAGTGATTCCATTCGAATACGTTTAGTTGTAAAATGTATTTGATCGGCATCATTAAAAATTGATTTATTTAATTAACTTTGTTATTTGGTAATTTTCAAATCATCAAATGATCAAATCATTAGATCATGATTAAATTTTGATTATTTATGTCTAACATGATTGCTGTAATTTTCATTAAAATTATACTTTTAATTATTCTAGTGATCGAATACGTTTAGTTGTAAAATTTATTTGATCGACATCAATAAAAAATTGATTAACTTCATTAACTTTGCTGAATCAAATGCTTAAGTTTAGTGTTTTAACCTGTACTATAGATATACAATCACAAAAATTAAATAAAATTGTGTCAAAATCAACATTTAGTTAATTTTATTCTAAAATCATTATTAAAGGTTACACTTAAATATTTAAGAAATCAATCAGAATCAATTGAAAAAAACAGTCAATTAAAATTTAGGTGAAAACCTTGATTAAAGATTCAATTTTTTTATCATTTACGTCATGAAATCGAAATAAAATATAAATGAAGCTTACAAGTAAAAATTACATTAGGTAATTATTGTTTAATTACAAATTAAAGAAACCGTAAGTTACCATCAATCATAATCAATGTCATGATCGCATTGAGATTTGGGTTTAAAGAAAGAACAAAAACTTTAATTGAGGTCGAGTACGATCGACCTTCATCAAAGTCGGTACACAATTACCGGAAGTAATTAATAACATTTATCAAATCTGAAGAGATTACCAAAAATTAAAAAAAAAAGGAGGGCTGCCATATTTTCTAGATAGAAAAAAAGCATAACTCACCGGAGTATTAATAAAATCATCCAATCGCTGATCGGTGTTCCGCCCGCGCTTTTGACGGATCAGAAGATAAATTTTACCAATTCCGGGACAACATCTCAAAATCTTCTCGATCAAAACCTTTCCCATAAATCCCGTGGCGCCCGTCACCAAAACGTGCTGCCCGCAAAACCATTCAGGTATCGTCGAAGAATTTTTTCGTTCATTTTTTTTTGTGGTCACCGCACCGAAGTGTGTACGTCGAGTATTAGCATTAAATTACGCGATCGAAAGTAAATTCTTCGACTTTATACGATAATTTGAAAAGAATTTTCAAAGCGTGCAAATATTTCGAATCGTAAATGATTCGGGAGGAGCTTAAATTCTGAAAAAAAAACGGAAAAACAACAATTTCGGAATTTTGGTTTTTAATTTTTAGATGGGTGGGGTGTAAAATGCAAATGTTTCGATCATAATTTAACGACACTTGATCTACGATGCCCGTGTAACTTTCACTTGCACGTTTTACAATAGTTGCATAACACTTACGTTAAGAAATTTTCTATTCTTTCTAGGCATACGGACACCGTCTGTTTTACTGATTACTGGTTTTACGTAAGTAGGACTCTTGCAATGTAACATTTTCACAGTGGTACCTGCGATCTCTCGTTGCGCAATTAGAAAATATATGTGTATTTCGATTATTGATAATTAAATTGCATACACGACCAAACCCTATTCGAAGCGGTTTTTTTTTCGAAAAAATAGAAAGTAGTATCGTTGGTCGAAAAATAGCAAACGAGAAACGTCGAAACGTTCTTTCGAAAAAAGCCGGCTCCTTTATTCGTGAAAAATACGATCAATCGGTACGAGAATCCCCGAAAAAACCCGAATTGACGTCAGCATCAGCTCAATATATAAATAACTGTAACTTTAATTCAAAACATTCGAAAAATATCAGTTTATTTGATTCGATAATACAACCGAACATTCACGACGCGAAACTTTTCCGAGAACCCAAAATTAATAATTATTGACACAAGGTAACAACCAATACTGAAATACGTAACATTTACTTTTGATTAAAGTGGATTCAATTATCTTTAAAAAAAAGGAAACGGATAAAATCGAAATCACTCGATGGAAAACGTGAAAACGAATGCAACCGGTATTATTTGAAGTCCTGAAACATATTTAGAACAACTAATTTTTTTTAAATTATCGTTCGAGAAACGTATTCAACCGAAAACTTTCGATGTAAAACTGATGCAGCACCTTTACTGAAAAGTATCTAATGGAAAGCGCATTCTGTTACGAAATAAATATGTATTAGTTACGTAACAAAAACGTACATCTTATAGTATAATCATATAAGAAAAGCTAATCAATTATCTTTGATAGGGTGTTGTTAGGTAACTATTCTGTACGAATTCAAACTTCAACATTGTATTTTACTTTTGGTCCTTCGAGCCGGATTTTCTGGTTAATCTGCCTTTTAAAAGTAATTGGATGATTTCAGATCAGTCTGATGTGTTAAAGGTAAAAAGGTAACATGTTGTTGATTAGTTAATCTTATTGGGCGGTTTGAAGGAACAAATAAAATCAAAATTTTTGCAATACAGATTATTTCAAACTTCGAAAACCCAAAATGTTCAATGCATAAGTTTTTGCATTCTTACAGGATAACCAGTAGTCAACATCTACATTTGAACTGGATTTTTTTCTCCAGTTTCAAAGGACCAACGGCTTGGATGTGCGAAGACCGCGTCTGTTTAGATATATATTTTTAGTAATTTGTGTCAGAAAATGTATTGTCACCGAAAAGGGGGCTAGATGCTAACATGTTACTTTCTAAGGCTTTCTCTTTGTCGACAGAAGTCGATTCTTCAATTATTATTCTTGACTAAGCATTGGTTTCAAAAATAATCTCGAATTGCTTGTTGTAAATGTGTAATATGCGCGGCTGTCGACTTATTACCCAAAGTTGGGTACAGCATCTTTGACTAATAAGATGTTGGCGAAATCTAATGTCGTCTCGTACTATCATAACGGGTCTAAAAAGTGATCTGTATTAAAGTATGACGACAGATGTGTAAGCAGTTACAAAATTCAATTCTTCGATTATTAATGCCAACTATGAGTTGCTTTAACAAACAATCTGGAATCGTATGCTGTAAATTTGAAAGAGATTGTATAATAACTTCAAGATCAGGTGACGGTTGACCTTCGTGTAGATGCGGGACGGGAATTTAAACAAGCATATTTTCCGATTTAAGTTTCCTGCGGATGAAGGGGCAAACGCCAGTAGATCTTAAAAGTATTATATAATCGGTATAATCATTCGATAACTGTTTCGTCTTTTGAGACTTCTCAGGAGTGTTTTAAGCCAAAAAAATTTTACCGTTAAGATACTTATTTTTATTTAAAGTCTTAAAGCAATTTTATGATATTTCAAACTCAAATAACCAGTTTACCCCAGTTTCTTGCACACAGAATTTTAACACACAAACTAGAGATCAAAGAAAAAAATCATTAAAACTACCTAAAGTGAATAGAAGCGTATTTCGGCAATCTTTTCTGTATCTCGGTCCAGAATTGAGAAACATTTTATCCGAAACAGTTCAATGAACTTATAAATTTGATCTTGCTAAACACTTCACTTCCTGAAAGTAGCCTAATGATTATCAGCTAAGCAGCCCATTATTGCTATTAAAACAGGTAACGTTGCTCACTAGTGCTACCTTTTCCTGTATTAATGTATATAATTATAATTTTGACAAAGTTTATCTCATGTATAACTAATAATATATATTATAACAATTATTTAGTTCAACTATATGATGTATTTTTTCAAAACAAATAAAAATTGACTTATTTATTATCAATATCTAATCAATACTAGATTCTATAGTAAGGTGGCCATGACCAAATAATCGATAACTCCTCACTTCGATGAATCGTAGTAGGCGGGCTAGAAATCGAATCGAATAGGTATTTAAATGTTAGTTTTTCGAAGTTCGGGAACTGATAGGACGATGATTGGATAATTTGTTTGGATGATTTCCTAGTAACAAAAGTTCAGGTTTATGGGATCAAATCGACAAATAAACATCCCAAAATATACTGTGATCAAAACAATATAGTAAATTTAGACTGAATCTTCTTTTAAAACTAATATGTTAATCAATACCAGGATTCCAAATAACCTATACTCCTCACTTTGGAAAACTGTAGTAAACGGGATAGAAAGATTAACCAAATGCTTAACTTTCTTAAAATTAGAAGAAACAACTGATCTATGAAAGTCCAAACGGTTTAGTTTGCTTTTGGTAAAGTTGATATTTTTCAAATTCAAGTTTTAAAGGACTGACCGTTTGTATATTTCGTGTAATGTACAAAAACCAGCGGTTTGGATATCCAGAAACATTTTTTATTTACATTTGTATTTCGATGGCTCGAAGGACCAAATATACTTGTACGGGGTTTCAACGGCTTGGATTTTTTATTGTACCTAATGTGATAAAACCGGTGACTTGGATATACATTTTTTTCGATGTCCAAGTTTGTGGGATCAAATGCTTGAACGTTTGCATTGGAATTTCGACGGCTCGAAGGACCAAACAGTAATTAACTTAGGTTTGTAGAACCAAATGCTTGGGTGTTGTTATTTGTCAGGTTTCGAAGGACCGACGGTTTGAATACATTTTTTTTATGGAAGTAGTTTGTGGAAAAGTTTGTACGGCTAAATCTTTGACTGAATCTTTTCTGAAAGCTAAAATATTACTAAGACAATTAATACCTGAACAATACCAAATTATGTAGTAAACCGACAGTCGATACTTTTTATCAAAATCATTCAAGATAGTGTAGATGGTTCCAAATTAAAAAAAAAACGGAGGGTGGTAAGATGTAGTTTGGCGGTAAGTGTTAGATTTTTGTAGTGTGCAAAAAACCGGTGGCTTGGACATACTTTTTTTTTCAATGTATGTAGGATTAAATACTTGAATGTATGTATTGAAAGACCGACGGTTTGAATACATTTTTTGTATTTGAAATGTTACCTACTGAACGAATCAATATCTAAACAATGCCATATTCTATAGTAAGGTGACCGTGACTAAATAGTCGATATTCCTCACGTTGGAGAACTGCAGTAGGTAAGAAACTGTAAGATACAGAAGACGGTAAAGACAAATATTTGTCTAGTTCTTCTTCTATCCAATACGGATGTATTACGATAAAAATTCACGTTTACTAGCTTTTACTTTTCTAACGTCAAAATTTTCCTGCATACGTGTTATTTTGCTTATTACGGCCCTGTCTACTTTCACCGTGAGGTCAACGTCTAAATCCAATTGCGCTGTTTCACGTTCTTTCTTTTTGGTGTTTGACTGGCAACGATGATAGTCGTGTTTGTAAAAGAAGGAACTGCGAAAGGAAACTCAAGTGATATGTAGTAAGAAATAAACCGGAATATTGTTTAGGATAAACGTTTGCAGGTGAGCTTACTGACCTATATTTCACCACGTGGCGAATTAGTTTGTTTCTCTAATTATTACAGTTTCTTTGTCCGTTCGTATTGTTTGAGATTACTTTGCTTGATGTCTGCTGAGATTTGATTACGTCCAGAAATTGTGGGTTGTCTTCTGGAACCGTTCCTGAATTATGGTGTTGTAATTGGAAGAATTAATCTCTCGACCCTTGCTTGCACTCCAGGAAGTGATATGCTGTTAGAAGGTGCTGATTAAAATTCTGTCAAACAAGATAGCGGGGGGACCAGCGCTGCGGGGTGTCTCGTCTTAACACTGGAAAGGGCTTTCCTTCAATACTGTGCCGCCAACCTAAATCGCAATCAGTGCTTTGCAGCTATTTCAATTTAGCGTGTGTAATCGGAACAATCCAATTACCAGTACCAAACCATTTCTTAACTAGGAAGTATTGATGTCGAACGCTCCAAAAGGACGCCTTAGTGAACGATACACGAATGTAATCCTAACTTATTTCCAGGTGTCGCTATATCAATTACTTGTACTCGACGATTTCTTATCCTGTTTGTTCGTATTACTATCAAAGTAACCTTGAGTGCTTTAATGAAGTACGTTTTAAGTCAAGGTGGCGCTTATAATAACTCATTGTTACATTTGAATCCACACGCTCTGTGTGCGTAGTTAGCGGGATAAGTTCAAAGCACAAGGAGGATAAGGACTCGTCTCACTTAATAGCAACGGTTATCGAGTTTTGTCAATTACTTGTTTGCTGTGTCTCTAATTAAATTATAATTATATGTGTGAATTTCACCGAGAGAGCAACTATTTTTTTTAATTGCTACCCCATTAGCCAAAGCTATTGTAACAGATGTTTGCATTCTATCAGGTTAGTCAATTAATCAATATATGAACAACACTAGATTCTATGACACGGCAAAGATGACAAAATAATGGATAACTCTTCACTTTGTATTCCCTTAAAGACAGGCCAAGTTTTTTCACTTCCTCAAACAAGCAAAATACGTAAACAGTATTTTTATGTAACACAATGGTTACCTTCTAAGGTAATCAACATTTGAAATGCACCAGATTCTAGTAAATCCAAATTACATTTGGTCTTTCGTCCAAAAGTTCTAAAATCATTAACGTTTTTTTTTTTTACAAAAAAATGCAAATTTTTAAGATTGGTTTTAATATAATCAACAACGGCCTGATATCATAACTAATGCCACTTTGTAACTTTTAGCTAGTTAGCCTTTTTAAATTAACCACGCCTCTGTATGACATTATTACACCTACTTGCAGACGTTAACGTATAGGTGATACAAAACTTAAATCCGTAGAAATTATAAGGTGGAAGTCGAATAACAAAACTACCGTTCTGTTGCGACATAAATGCTGATGTTTCGCCCAAACTTGCGAGGGTTTGATCGATATTAATTGTAATTAGCTCTCGCAAGTTTAGGCAAAACGTCGGCATGAGCATACATAATTTCTATTACAGTAATTCGAGAAAAAAAATATTCTTAACCTTAAATCTGTAGTGGTTATGAAGTCCAACAACCAGCGGAATTAGATTCAAGGTGGAGTATCTTAAGACTGAAATACGTAGATGCAATGATGTTTTGATACTTACTTTGAACAAATTAAACTTTATTATTAAATTATTAACCACGCCTTCATTCACCTAGTTTTATACAATGGAAGGGTAGTTTTTGAACACTAATAAGTGCTTGACGCTCACAACAAAGTTTTAATGTTGAACCACGCCTTAGATAAATTAGCCATGCCATTAAATACAATAATTAAAGTTTTCAGATTAAGGTGTTTTTTTAGTCAGGAATCTGCCTTCGTGAACAAGTTGATTACCTGAATTTCATCCAATCTACCCTGTTTTAAACTTCTCGCCTTGATTTACTGTAGTAGGCGAAATGTAGGCAACTATGGTTACTATTACGGCACGATCAGACAATAAATATATCGAATTTAGGTTTGGAAATTTCTATGTTTTTATATTTCGTTAAATAATATCGTTTTATGTATTCAGAAAATATTAAAACTCCGACTCTCTCTTATACTACTAGTTTGCATTGCTTATTCTATTTAGCCACGCCTTTGATAATTTAACCTCGCTTCCACGTGACATCATTAAACATACTTACTTAGTTATTTTAGGGAACTTTTCGTTTATTTATTAGTTTATGTGTTATTCTAAGCACATTTTTACTGTGTGTGTTCAAAGAAGAAACTGGGAGGTGTTTTTAAGTTGGTAATTGTTTAACAAAAATTTTAGTTAGAATCTTTCCTAATTTTGTTCATTAATAGGTTATATTTTATACCACGTTGTAATGCAGACATCACCACGTGATGATTTAACTATTTGCGTACTTACACTGAAAAAATAATTAAATCAATTAAATTCCATGGCCTACCCAGTCTAGTTTTTTAATATTCAAGTATTCAACCAAAGTCACGCTCGCTAATTGATTGTAGTTAGAGGTCAGTGTCTAATTGTTCTTCAACAACCACAACAAATATTTCGGAGTTTTTTTTATACAAAAATATAAAGAATCGAAAGTTGCTTGACAATCGATATCTCGAAACCATGACAACCAACTTTGACAACATCAAAGTCATTTACCCGTTTATAATGTGAATTCTTTCTTTTATATCGTAATTTTATTCGAATCTTATACTTATCGAAGACAATGTGCGAGTGTCCGGACTTGTATTGTTCCCAACAAATCGATATTCCGCCGACATTTCCGTATCTGCTTCGTCAGTACTGTAAAGCGGCCATCAGGACTCAACCGACCGATCTCTTAAGGTAAAAAATTTAATACTATTAGGATTAGTTTTATTCTTAAACTTACAGATGGTCGACGGCGTACTTTCGATGCTTATCGTTGAACTTACGGCCACCGGTGAAACCTCGATTGGAGTACCCGATTCCGCAAGCTTATTGCGGTATAACGCCCGGTTGGTTGAAGGCGTTAATGTACCAGCTGGCGAATAATCTGACGGTGCCGTTCCACGTATTGTGGGACCGATGGATCGGGGCTTGTTTGCAACACGAAAGTCTCATCTGCTTGTTAGTCTTAGGCGGTTTCAAAGATCCGTACGCGATTCCTTGGCTGCAGTTCGTTGGGGTGTGTGCGGGGCATTTGACCGAAGTAAGCGAATCATTTTTGGTTATAATTTAATTAAATCCCCATTGCAGAACCTCACGCAAACTATGATACTATTTTGCGAAATCGTTACTGAAGAACCTGAAGGCGGCTCAGCTATGATAACCCTTGAAACTTTTCTAGACGTTTACGAGTTGTTGGCGCGCATAGACGCATCCGTTCCTCAGACGTTGCCCAACTTATACTTCACGGATTCTTTGCTTAGCTTGTTTCGTGAACCGTCCGAAGTGGTTTCGAAAGAGAGCAGCGCGGAATTGGAAGAGGAGCACGTTGAAGAGGAACCAACAGCAATAGAGGAGGAGGGAGAAAGCGAGACTTATTTGGCTCCGAGCGAGGAGCCTGTAGCTGTTGTGTTATCTTGTCCGGACATCGTCGTCGATAACTACAAGACGGAGGATGATTTCTTAGCGGAAGTTACTCAAGCAGTCTCCGAAGATTATACGAGGTGAGTTTTGGTAGTCAATACGACTCAAGTTCATGCGTATAGTTGTAGTCCGGAAATTCCTCCCGAAGTTTTGGCGTTGGAGAACGCAGATCTGGAGTTGGAAATTGAAGAAAGGGAACGAGATAGCGAAAAGGAGTTGAATCCGGAAGAGTCGGTCCAGACACTTATCGGATACATGCCAGAGAGACAAGCCGAGAAGTATTTAGAAAGCCTGGAGGTTCGTGGTTGAGAAGAATCGTGAACGAAGTTATTACGTGTGTTTGTTTAGGGCGCGGAACCGGAAGAAGAGGAGGAGGGAACACCTGGGAAATCGATTACGAGTTGAAGAAGTTGAAGCACATGCTAGACATGGAACCAGAAATTAAAAAAGGGGAGTGTTACGAAGGAATGCCGTCGGAGGTGTCGGAACGTGAAGGAGAAGGCCAAGAGGAGGAGGAGGAGGAGGAATTAGAAGCGGCTTTGGAGGAGGGAAAGTACAATTACGTTTTTATTGATGCCGCTCCGGGGATTGGACCGAAAGTACCTGAAAAACTGATCGAAGCGGTTTGCAATTATATGAGGGAGTGTGCGAAGGAACAGCATGGCATGGTCATGCCTAGGAATATTAGGCACTTCAATTGTCCGCCTTTGGAGGTGCTGCCTGTGTAGCTGAATTATAATTATTTATTACGTATTTTTTACCATTAGATTATATATAGAATGTTGGCGATCACACACACAAAATGTACAAAATAAAAGCAATTTTTGTTAGGAACTTTTCGAGTAGTTTTCTCACAACCACGTCCCGCACAAACTCTTTAGCCACACCTTCTTTTAATTGGCCACGCCTTCATTAATTAGTCACACAAATCGATGGATAAGTTTAACCACGCCTACGCAGTAAGAAATTCAGGAACATCAAAAACAACAGTCACTAATTTTCCAGCACACTTTCAAAAAAACATGACAGTGATGTAGTCATCTTTGTAGAAAATTACCTGTTTAAGGTCTGTTATTATACTAATTATTTTTCTATTTTTTGATATGTCATCAGATTATTAATTCTTGTTATTATCCTAAACTGTCTAACGAGAATTTTAAGAAAGCATCAGACAAGAAACAATCGACGGTTTATTTTTTAAGAATAACATGACTGACTTTGGTAACGTCAGATTTGTCTTCGATTAAGGTGTGGTTAATTTAAAGAAGGCGTGGCTAAACAGTATATGTGCGTTGATTGGGGCCAAATTTAAACCATTTGGGAAAAGCAACTGAAATTTTGAAATATAAAATAAACAATATATGGTAAAAAAGTTACAATACAAAAGTCCATCAACCCGAAAAACTATTGATTTTTTTAAAATAAAATTATTTTTTTTTGAAAAAACGTGGTTAAAGAGTATGTGTGCGATTTTTATGTTGATTGGGGATAAAAAAACAACAATTTAAGAAATTAGATCATTTGGGGAAATAATTGAAATTAAAAATAAGCGACATCTAGTGCTTCAATCTCGAGTTATCGTAGCACGTCCAAATAATAATCTACTAGCTTACACATCTATTGGCAAATTTTAAAGCTAATTGAAATTTATAAGAAACCAAGACCATCAATTCGAAAAACTATTGAATTTTTGTAATACATTTTTTTTAAACCGGACACAATTGCAGATTACTGACTCTTGCAGTTACTCCAGAATTCTCTTCTGTGAAGGAGTTAGTTAATTTAAAGTAGGCGTGGTTAAAGAGTATGTAATCTACTAGCTTACATATCTGTCGACAAATTTTGAAGCTAGTAGATTTTAAACATGAAGTAAACAAGCTATGGCTAAAAAATAAAATTTATCCAACCGTTTATTACAAAAAATCTACAATACGATCCTCTTTTTAGAAGTGTACAGCATGTAGCAAGTTCAAATGAAAAAAAAATCTATAGTTGGACAAAATCCAGATGTTCATACAGCCTACTTTGCTTCTCTGCCCCCAACAAATGCAACCGCCGTCCAACATGCTATTCTGCAGGTCTACTACTAAATTCAAGGCTGGTATGATAGACCAAAGGATCTTCTCAACTGGGTTTGGAGAACGGGCCTTGGCTCGCTCCCATCATGAACACACAGAATTTTGAACAAAAATGATTACTTAACTAAAATTAATATCTTTTTGGATTCACCAGATTTCCTCCTTTAATGATCTGCCCCTAAACAGTTTTGCTTTTCCACGATAAAAAATTTTTTAGAAACTTTCTACATTTTCGAAATTTCCATTTATATCCAAAATTACACACCTTTATAGTTTTCCAAAATCTGACCATACGTAACTTTTTTAGATTTCCCAACCTAACATGTATTAAAATTCTAGAACTATCGTATTCCTGAACGTTCAATAATATTTAGCTTCTATAAAAGGGTTATTAATGCAATTCGAGAGAGCTGTTCTAAGTTGTCATTGAATGCGAGTTGATATAAATTATAACATGTAATATGAATTGAATATATTTATCAAAATTATAAGAACTATACGTGTTAAAAATAACGAACTCTTAATCCTATATAATAAAGCACCTATTTTTACATGTCTGTCTCTGAATTTAAACGGACGTCGTAGAGACTTGAAATTCGGCATGCCGATGGGTCTTGCCTTCAAACCAACGGGAAAAATCCGAAAGCCGAAAATTTTCATTTAGGCGGTGCCAGGGGCGTCTCCGTCCGCCATAGGTCTAGCATTATTAAATTCATGCATTAAAATTTGGCCGTCAATCGACAGGCTTTTAGTCTAGTAGTGTAATACGATCCGTTTGCGTTTAATCACCTCGCGATTGTGAAAACTGTAACAAACGTAACAATATGAATGTAAAATGGAATCCACATGGATGGAACTGTACCTCCACCTGGACATCTTGTGGGTATTGGGCTTCGAGTGAAGGTCCATAATGTTAAATGTGAAATTCCACAACACCTTGATTATCCATGAACGTAAAATATAGTTCATTGGATGTATTTGTGTTGTCTAAGTTATATTTCAAATTTTCAGTAGTACCCTAGTTCATCATTTATTATCCTAAAATAACTTCATCGCACAAATACTCTTTAACCACGCCCTGTGCAAATTAAACATGCCTTTACTGAAGGTAATTTTGAAGCAACAACAAAAGTCAACGATCTGGATAACAAAGTCTAACTTATTCTTCGAATTGATGGTCGGGTTTCTAAAAACTCGTTTTTTATTTGAAACTGGTTACGAAGTGTTCTACACTTTCATGAAAGAGGATCGTGTTGTAGGTTTTTGTAATAAACAGCTGGTTAACCATAGGTCGTTTACTTTATATTTTAACCTACTAGATTCAAAATTTGCCGAGAGATGTGTAAGCTAGTTAAGTAGATTGCTATTCGGATGCGGCACGATAATTTTGCAATTTGAGCAACCTTATATCTTGAACTGTTTTCAAGATCCCCATGATGTTCATTCGTATCTCGAACACATAGTGTATATATTAGCCACGCCCTCCATAAATTAACCACGCCTTCATATAAGATTTTAGAGCAACAACAACAAAAGTCAATTTTTTTTCTTCGTTTAACAAAACTTCGATCGTTTTTTGTCTGGTTCCTTAAAATTATCTTTTAACCACGCCCTTCTTAAACAAGCCATGCTACGTTATCCAATTAAGTTAATTTCTTATTTTCGTTTTTTTTTTAAATCTCAAATTAAACAAAATAATCATTAAACTGTTGGAACTGTTGGAAACAAAGAGAAGATACTATTAACAGGAAGTATACCAAGAGTAAAACAAAGAGAACTGATGGTTGATGGGATTTGTCATTCATGTCGCGGAACTTAAGGTGGATGGGGGACAATGGATAGAGATGAAAAGAGGGGGAGGAAGAAGTGACTGTACAGTGGAATTAAAAGCTTCAAGGACTTTGACTAACAGTTTTATTATTACATACATGAATTTCTTACGATTATATTCTATCTAGATTGTTGGTGTTTATATTCATTCTTAGTTAATCCTTTGAATGACTCAGAAACGCAGTTTGTCCGTATTATAAAATAAAAGCCACGATGAAAATGTAAGCTGACAAGTTTTTGTTAAGGAACCTAATGATTGTCAAACTTTTTTTTATTGAGACCCGCATTTAAATAAATAAAATCACTCGCACCCATCGTTCGCGTTCCCGAAATCCTAACGCTAAAAAACAGTAGAGAGAAATGCGAAAAACGCACCGCGCAAGAGACCGAGGAAGACAAACATACACCTATCACAATAATCCCTTACTCGCGCAAACCAGAACAAGAAGCGCCGAAAAAATGTACCCGCACAAGTAGAAATAAACGTTTAATAAATAAAATTATCACATTTTAAAATTCGAGCACCACAGTTACAAAAAAAAGCGGTGTAGCAAATTGTTAGACATGCATAAAAGTAACTAAAAACAGAATCCGACGTTCCCATTGGTTGTTTTGTAACCACTCGCTCCCCCCACCCCCACTGTTTTTAGTTACTTTTAAGATTAAATTAACTGCAGTCAGAATCAGACGAGGTTGTCCGAAGTTCGAACACCGCTCTGATTGGCCCCTTATTTTGTGCCACCTTGTAGTTACGATGCGCGTGCGGAAGAAGTTTAAGTACCGGATCGAGAAGATTCGAGACTGCGACATCCACAAGAGCCGTAATGACATTTAACAGATAAAACACTTGTTGTTTCTACGACAATAATACTAAAATTTGAATGATCGCAACCCCGCTTACGTTTTTTGCATCCTGTTCGTGTACAAACTCAAAACCCTATGGACGAGCTCGTACTGTTCGGCGGTCTGCACCATCCCGCCACGATTCAATCGCAACGAACACAAAATGGCCAACACGTCTACGTTAAAATTGCTTTTAAGTTGTTGGATGCCGTTCATGATCGCTAAAAAACAACCGGTGCGTCCGATTCCGGCGCTGCAATGCACCACGATAGGAAACGCCATCTTGCGGCTTTTGTCGTCGGCGACAAGTTTAACGCTACTACGTTCGTTATTATTGTGGGGTGCGACCCCAGCTCCGGTCAGTTGAAGTATGTGCAGGGCGATTTCGAGCACCTCCTCCGCATTGGCCATCTTGTGATCCTGCCACGTCGAAAACCAATAGTGGTGAATTCGTCGACTATCAGAACCGTTTCGGCTCAAATCGAACTGTCGAATAACGCATTCGCCCAAATTCTCTTTTTCGCAAAATTCGATTTTGTAGTCGCCGAAAGTTACTACATTTAACTCCTCGAAACTCACCACCTCCGACTCCAACTTTTGCACCTTGCTAGTAACGAACGTAAATCTATCTTGCGGCCTCGTCGTCGTTATTTTGTAATAAGAGACGGAGTCGTCCGACGATGACTTTCCTAGCGGAAAGTACAATTCGCACTTGCTTTTGCCTTTTCTATTAAACCGGTGAGCATTACGATACATTTCGACTGCAACAAAAAAAAATACAATCAAGTGACTGCAGTGATTAACGTTTCGACTACACACTTTCACCTCCCATCTTATACATACGATGAGAAGTAACACTTTTGACACACCCTATACAGTCTATACAGTACTAATAATGAATATTCAAAGTGTATTTTACTAAAAAAATCAGTAACATAAGTTTTGTGAAATTTCATTTATTAATTCGTAGACGAATTGGTTAATTTGTTGCCTAGTAATCTTTTTGCGTTACCTAACTAGGGTTCGATCGATTGCAGTATATTTTTTGTTAACTTTATTATCATTATAATACAATTTCGTAAAGTGAATTTAATATTTTGAAAAAGATTAAACTCATTTCATAAAATTGTATTAATAATATTTATTATAATTTTATTAATAACCACACTTTTTCGCGTAAGTCATTATAAAAATTTACTCTTTTTTTTAAAAAAACACTTACATTACTATATGAATTTGTTATCATTTATCTATCTAATAAAATATGTTGCCATATTATGCCAGAAAAAAAGATATTCATTAATTTTGAATATAAACACGCTTCTGTCAACTTTTCCGTGGAACACACTGTATATAATGGGGAGTTATATTCCTAACCTTTTTGTTTTTAGAATATTTACAATTATTTATTTAACAATATCCATTGTTTGAATATCAATATTTTTTTCTTCTTGCATTAAGTATTTGAGTAGAATGTTTTGACTTTCTAAAAGCCGTAAATTTGCTATTTTTAAATACAAATCATTCGAAATACGTTAAAACTATTAACTATTAATTAAGACTAACTTTTTACCACACAATTGTCTCACAGCCGCCTAATAAAATCTGCACGTTTTATACAATAAAAGTACTATATGTCAAATTTTGGTGCACAAATTATACATTTTTAGAAAGCAACAAAATCACCTACAAATGCATTTAAAAAAAAATAGATTTACGCCATATATTCAAGAACGTTCATATTTTTAAAATAAGTGATGCCCAAAATGTCCTACTCAAAAAAGTGCCCCTTTTACACTTTAATAATATTTTTATAAATAACAATAAATCAAAAATATTACTCTGTAAGAGATATCAAAGTGCGGTTTTAGCAATCAACAAAAAATGTCTTACTTTTTTCTGCCTCTAATAAAAAAAACATCATAAAATGAGACACCATGTACTTAATCTTAAGGAGTGTTCAAATAAAAAACTGGACTGAGGAATTGAATCAAATTAATTATATTTGCAATGGATACAAAAGTACAGCAAAATAACGAGTGGTGGCGTGGAACTGTACATTAAAACGTGATTAAAACATAACCTAAAAATTGACAAAATATAAAATAAATTTGTAATAGAATTTTTGAGTGTTCTACGACTTTCTTAGTTCGTCGACAAATTTTAGTCACGTGTTAGCGACACGAGCGCAGACTTTCCGTCTAAACGTTTCTGTAAGCGTTCCTGAAAAAGTCGAAAATGGTCTACGGTTCGTAATATAAAAAAATTACGGCTCGTTAGGCTAAGAGTATATTTGAATTTATGAGGTACTGTTCGTCATTCTTTCTGGTATATTTTCCTTCCAGATTTTCGTTCTAGTCTATCTCATTTTGACTTTCACCTATGGAAAATGAATTCGTACGGGGAAACTGTTATTGTGTTGTTAACCAATCGATGTAGGTCCAAAACAATGGTTTAATCATGAAATTTGAGAAAGGAAATAATACATATATATATATATATATATATATATATATATATATATATATATATATATATATATATATATATATATATATATATAATATATAATAAGAATAATTTAGTTTAAACTCATACTAGTATATATTAAGATACGGTCTCGTTGTGGGCACAGTTTTCAAATACCTATAAATTACTGAACCGCACGACGCCTGCCGCAAATATTTAACCTAGCCAGGTAAACGGTTTTGCTCGTCTTGTATTACTGAAACATTTTCTTTTATTGTCATACTGAATTAATTTATATTTCCGTCGGGCACGTAGGTTCTAACTGTCACCAATTTAGTGGTGTTCTTGAATCTTACGATAAATACGTGAAGATGTAATTAGATACTTTCAGAGTTCAAACGTTGATAAATCTAATACTTACACATAAATTTTGTACGAAGTAAGATTTTCCTTACTTATTTATCGTAAAATTCAAGATCTAGGTACTCATTGACCCGATTATCTCAACTCCAAAGAATGCCCAAATAGTTGCGAAAATGTAACCTATTATAACAAAATGGTTGACTTTTGGTCAAAGGAGACCGAAACCGACATTGGATTGGTAAAACCACTCAAATCTGTTGTATTCTCAATGAAATTGAGCAATTTGGGACATTCTGTGCATAATCTATAGTCAAATTCGCGAAGCAAAATAGCTATCACGTTTTGAACACGCAGTGCATAACCGTATTTACACAATGAATATCGCGAAATGTACCATCACGACAACGGAGATGAAATTATATACATGTAGGATGTGTAAAGCAGCCGTAAATAGTGGACGTGATTGTAGAACTCCGTAGATTAGTTTAATTAAATTAAATATTAAAACAAAGCTAAGGAGCCATTAATTCTTCAAAGAGGCAAAAAACAAAAGGTTTGATTTTATTTGTTTTGTTACTTTAAATAAATCATGACTAGCTAGATTTTTTCCAGTTCCACTTCTCAACCATAAATCCTCCAAATTAAATTTGAGGAGGTAAACATTTTAGGGTTAACCGACTTGAAGGTTTCAATTTAACCCAATCAGATTGGGTCAACAATATAATACTAATATCCAAAAAAACATTCAAAATGCTGTCATCTAACACCAAGTGAAATAACATGACACGAAAATATTGAGGTTATATTTGTGTACTTTTTACATCTGGCGTTGTAAACATATGTGAAATAATCACTCCAATAAAGATGCACAAATGATAACTGATGTACAAAAAAGCTTTTAACATTTTCTTCCTTCCCCCGAGGATGACAACCTGAAAAGCTTGGAATTGTAGCCCATCAATTAATTCCATTCTTTAGATTTAATGGTTCAACTTTTTTTAGTTACAATCTTTAATTACGCATGCGCAAATAAACTCATCGTAATGCAAAACATGTTCTTGGCACATTTGTGCAATATTTAATCTATTGGAATTTTTAATTATATTTTTGAACGTCAGATTACGCTTCTTGCGAATGCACAGAATTTTTTTTGTTTCAAAGACGCTAAACTAGAAAAGGACGTCTTGCTTCCAACCTTAGCGGTCCCATTTTTTCTCCATCGCTTTTCTAATTTTCAAGTTTGTTTTTAGATTATTTTATTAATTAACCCATTCTCTTTCAGATCATGGCAGAATGCGTCCAGTTGTAAAACTGTCGAAAGCTTAACTATGTGGGTTAAGTTGAGTAGATTGGATTAAGTTTGGTTTAGTTCAGTTTAGGTTAGATTATCGTCGCGTCGGGTTAAGTTACGTTATTTTATTTTAGGTTATGATAGATTGGGTTAATGTTAGCCCGAACGCCCATATCATAATGATCATGATAATAAAGTCAACTGTGACGGTATTGCTCCAATTTATTCAATCGGTACCAAAAATAATTTTTTGAAAACAAGTAACTTTTGTTTCGAATATTTCTTCATAACTTTCCGATAATGGAAATAATAGATTTTGTAAATCATTCCACAATTAAAAATAATTCTATCTTTACTAATAACAATCCTACCCAATTCAACGCAACCAACTCATTATCGAAAGATTTATTTCCGTAAATAAATCGTAAAATTTGCTTTCGCGGTTAATAAGTGAAAAGCCTGCTCAGAATTTTCGAGTCTGAACCAGCATAATAAACTGTACATCATTGCTCATTTAACCAAAATTGTACCTTTATTAATAGCGAAGATACCCATACAAGCCTACTGAATTCAAGACACACTCTATACAGAAAAGATTGAGGTTATATTTCTGTATTTGATTTCTCTAGGAAACAACCAGTTCAATATTAAAAATTTCGGATAAAATAAAATAAAATTTTCTTGGGCGGTTGGTATGTGAAAAGCCTGCTCGGTATCTCAACATAATCTTAAGCAGCAATACAAACTGCAGATCATTGCCCATTTAAACTAACTAGTATTTTTACTAATAACGAAGATAACCATAATTTGGAACGCACAGTATACAGAAAAAGTTGAGGTTATATTTCTGTTCCCGATTTCTCTAGGAAACAACCAGCACAATATTAAAAGATTTCACGATAATTTTCGTAAGAATTATAAAACGGTTGGTATGTGAAAAGTCTGTGTCAGATGATAACAATGACTAGACAAAGCCAGCATGCTACGCATGCGTTAAGTCACAAAAATGAATTAGCTTCTAAAGAGCAGACAGTCATGAACAATAATTAGCACTTACATTAACATTCATCAGTTGAGTAATCAATATGAATGCAGAGTATGTACTCCATGTGAATTCGTAAAATGAATCGAGAGTATTCGGGTGTGCGCTCGCAACGAATCGAGAGTAGGTGAGGACGCACAAACGACATAACATATTAATATAGAAGATATAGATGTAGTACGAATAGAAATTATGTATTAATAAAATATTTAGAACCGGATTTATTGGCTCGACCGCTTTAACGTAATACAACAAAGTTTATTTCGGTGAGATTGACTGTTTGGTTCGCATAACGCTCGCAGTTACGCGTGTGTGAGTCATCAAGTTCGAGCATACGAAATTTGTTTTGGTGAAATTGAATCCCCTACAGTTAAACCATTCGAAAATTTGCAAAATTACAAATATTTTGATTTTTATTCGTGTTTTTACGTAATATGGTTCCGGAGTTATAAAAATTACAGTATTCGTATAACAATGTAAAATTGCTTGAAAAAAATGTTTAAAATGATAAATTGTATTAAACATTATGTGATAGGGTCATAAAAGGAACGTTTTTCTTAAATAAATTTTTTTATCTGTTATAATTTAGAAATTATGACCGTTTTAGTTTTCGAATGAAATTTTGTCGGAAACGTTTTTCGCTTATAACTTTTGAAAACACGCGAGGTCTAACAAAACTGAAACGGCCAAAAATTTTATTTCTTTATCCGCGTATGATGCTTTTGAATTTTGAAAATCGGTCCGTAAATAAGCGAGTTGTGGTCAACTTACGGCTCAATTTGTTTGAAATTTTTTGACTATTTTAACATTTTTTTAACCTCGAAGATGCCCTCGTACAAAAAAATCTAAATCGAAAAATAAAGACACATCTTTCGTAAACTCAAAACTTTTTCGAAACGAAAATATCTTAAGCCGTTCTAATGTGAGACGAATTTGAAAAAGGTTGATTTTCGTATAGATTTGAAAATGAATCCAGAGTAGGTGTGCGTTCACACTAACGACATAACATATTAATATAAGATAACAACTTGGTTATTGGGAATAATCACACCCAATAGATGGCGCTCCAAAATGACATTTTTACTACTCTATCTCGGAAACATACGACAGTTTTGACAGTGAGAAAAACAAATCGCAAATTAAAACCCATTGAATTTTATACGAAATTTAAGGTTAGAAATAAACAAGATATTCAATTACAGTTATCGCCACCAGAGGTAAGCCGCTGATTATTTCGAATTGTGTTTACTGAAATTTAACCAACCATAGATCTTTCTTGCAAACATTATTTCTTGAAAATATTGAATGAACATTTTTTATCAGCCTATGCATTGTGAAAGATAAATGTTGGAAAAGATGAGTATGAGATGATGATTATGACGTCAACTTCATTATTGTATATATTATGTGAGAACTGATACTCATGTCTTAGTATGAAAAAAGTTTAGTATACGAAGCATCATGTCAGGCAATAATTCAAAAATAAAGTCTATTTACGTTAGGGATAGGATGACGTCAAACTTAGTAATTTATTACTGCCAATATAACATTGAAAATTTTCTGTTACCATAATGTAAATTATAGTTACTTTACTAATGTTAAGTGGGCAAAACTTCACGATGTTGCAACCTTAGTGACGTCATTCTATTGCTATCGTGAACGAACTATACATAAAATTTACTGAAGCGATTTGATTTGTATCTTCATGATGACAATGAGGACAAATCTTACAAATATTGAATCAACATTTTTGAACCAGCCTGTGCATTGCGTTTTTTCCTACTCATTGTTTCCTACGTTCTAAATTTTTCAAACTTTTTTTAACGTATGATACTGAAAAAAACAAGCATTACCTGCGACATCCAAATCATTTCCCAAAAATCCTCACAAGTATGCTCCATCGGACCTTGGGTGGCGATATAGCACGTTTCCGTATAATCAGGCCCCTAAACCAAATTTTTTAACACACAACCACATTGTTACAAAAGTTACCTTAATGTAGTTCGCGTGAATGTATCCTGGAGTGCCGGATAAATGCACACGACTATGTTCGTTCGGCAACACACCCTTGTAACGATTTTTATTTTGCGTCCCCGAAACCAAACATTTCTCCTGCAAGTTCAGAGGAACCTCCCAGAACTCTTGGTGCAGTTTCGGTACTCTCAGCGGCTGTTACAGAAAAAAATTTTGACAAAATGCTAAATTAAGGTGTACACCCAACCTCGCATGATGTCCGCAAATCGGCAACTGACAAAATACTACCTGCCGTTTGCAGGTACTGTATATTCTGCAAGTGCAGTTTGAAATCTTCAGATAATAAATGTGAAGGCTCCAAATCGGGTTGTGTTGGGTACATAGCCTTCCGACAACCCTTGCAACTGCGAGACCCACGAGCGCAATCCTTAGACAAACGTGACTGGCAGAAGCTGCATGGTGGCACATAGAGATTTTCATTTGACAACGACTTACGTCGACACTTAAAGTTACAAAGGCAGTTGCATTTTCTATGAAACGTGTAGCAACGACTTCTACACCGAGACACATTTTCGTTATTACACTCTGGAGCACTAACACGGTTAATACTTTTTGGCATTTTGTAACTCGCACGAACACTTCTCTGACATGTAAGTTGCTAGGTTTATGTGTGATGCGCTTTTAGCGCCGTTAAGGCGTGCAGTAACCGTGGTCCTAGTTGCTTCCGAAATACTCGAGTTTGATCCAAGATCAATCGTTAGACTAGCATTTGAACCTCGCCTTTCTAATAATCCCTTAGCTTTAATACGAACCGGTTCAGGTTTATTGTCCGAAAAATCTTGTAGGGTCATAACTTCAGGTAAAGTTTTTAACGTTTGTGATCCTGAGATACTCGAGTTCGAAGCAAAACGTTTCAGATTAGATCCTAAACCCATACCCAAGAGGGTTTTGTGGCCATTCTCATCAAATTCCAAACTTTGCTTTTGTCGTATTTGTTTCTTTGGTGTGTTTGGCATTGATGACACGTCACGATTAGCTTCCAGTTTGGTTTGCGCTTTAACTGGGTCAGAATCCAAACTGATTGCTTTTAGTTTTCTCGATAATGTGGGAGTCTTTGGGCTTTGTATTACTAAGATCGGTTGATTGGTGTTAGTGTTGAGCATTGTGGTCGCAGACAGGTCGAGGCTTGGGAAATTTCGTTCCGGTCTTTTGGTCATTGAAGGAACAGTCTTCGGAGTATCCGACATCCTTCCTGGATAATGTTGTTTTGCCGGGGGATGAGCTGGAAAGCAACCGTGAGTTAAAAAGTTTTAAGTGCGCGAGTTTTCAGTTGTTTAAGTTGTAAATAACTGGAAGAGAATTAATTGTTGGGCCGCGAAACTAATTAACTCGACCATTTTTTTTTTGGTTTTTTCATGTGCGACAACAGCTGGGGAAGTCACATGGCTGTGTTGCCAAACTTTACACCAAGCATAGATTCTTAAGGAACGTTTACACGCGGTTACTTGTGTTTACCTCTATTTTGTATTCAAACTACTTTAAATTTAATTCTAATATGTTTGAATTAAATGTTTAAATTTTTTTATGTATAATTTCTGATTTACTAAAGTTCTTTTTTCTTCAAGCGACATTAGAACGGAATATTATCGAACTACTAGCAGACCTAAATACGGTTTTGAAGGGTATAAAGGCATTTCAATGCGCTGTCAGATAGCTGTCAAAGACCTTTAAAAATGGATACTGTAGGGCAAACTTACGTATAATTAGATGGATTTTATCATTGAGTTATAGGATTTTAATATAGTTTATACGTTTAATTGATTTGTAATGTACCGTAATGCCAGCATTTGGTCGTATAGTGAACTGTGGCAGTAGAGGAAACCGTGACAGTGTTAAGTTTTTTAGAATCCCTGTAATTTGTAATTTTAAACATAAACTGAGTTAAAATACTCTTTCACATATTCTATAACTAACTTAAATAAAACGACCACTAAAAGTACAACAAATCAACATAAATTACTCACATTCGAATAAAAACAAAGGTTTGTTTGCCGTACAGACGCCATTTTGGCAATAGCGTTGAAATGCCTTGCGGTTTTGTGACAACTGAAAAATATTTGCCATATGTTTCGAAGTAACATAATGTAGCGAAATCACGAGCTCAATTATGGTGAACGCACCCTTAGACTAAATGTAAGTACCTATAGACAAGTAACGTGCACCTTTGTTTTGAAGTCGCCAGGATAAAAGAGCAGACCTGTCACTGTCACGTGACGCGTAAAAAATAACAAAAACTACTATGTGAAATGTTTAAATTCATCCTCGCGTCTGTCACTGTTAACCTAAAATACATAACATTTTATAACTCTCTCACTTTCACTGGCAAAATCTTCCACTCGTCAAGTGATATATTTTATTAATGTGGTCCTTCATTGCTTTCTTTCTATCATGCCATCTTCATCTTTCGGTACAACAAATTTTGTTTCCTTGTACCAACAGTTTTGATACCAAGTTAAATGTCATTTAATTGTAAATAAAAGATCAAAATACGTAACCTCATTCAACAATAAAAGTCAATAACGAATTATTGGTATCAGTTAAATTACAGACGATGATCATTTAATGCATGACGCCATAGGGATACGTCAAATGAATAGATTTTGGTAAAGTACCAACCTTATTTGTTCAGAATAAAAGTTTCTATAACGCGCAAAAAATTCGAAAATTCTATATCAGCACATGAACTTTTAAGCTCAACAATAATATTGTTTAACTCCTATTTGTGCATCAGCCGAGATTTAAAATGATACGTTTAATGTCAACAAAATAATTTAAAAAAATATTTTCATTGCTAATGTAGAAAAGTAACTAATTCGGCCCTGAACACGTTAGCCTACGACTAGCTAACTTCACCGAGGCAAAATAATGCCGAGTTTGCACCTCCTATTTTTGTTGTTTTTGTGCTTTAAACGTGTTTAAACTAAAAACTATGTCTGAAATAACAACAACAACATGCAGAATTTGTTCAAGTGAAATTAAGCAAGATCCAGAATTTCAATTATTCAACGATTTGAATAAGTTGCCTTCGGAACAAGTAAGTATAACCTTAATACGATATTGGCTCAATTATATGATTCGAATTAATTGTAGAATCTGAGCACCACCGACAACTCATTAACGTGTAACAAATGCAAGAAAGAAGGTGATGATGTACACCAATTCTATAACGAATCGTCTTTCATTAAACAAGAAATCAAACACGAGGTTGTCGAAGAAGGAATTGCTCAAGATGATTGTGGACTATTTAATACTAACATCCCTTTATGCATTGAAAAAAGTGCTTCAGTAAGAATTTTTTATTGTTACGAATGTAATTATGGCACAAATGATAAAACAAATTTAACCAATCACGTTTTCACCCATCGTTTTAAATGTAACCAATGCAGTTACACAACTCCTGATAACTACTCATTAATGAATCACGAACAAACTCACGGACCTTTACAATGTGGTTCATGTAATTACACTTGTATCGAAAATCAATCTCTAGATGAACATATGTCTACACACTCTGAAGAATCTTATACATTAACGCACAAAAATTCTGCTATTAATAGGAATCAATTCAAACCGATTTAAAGAATAAACCATTTAAATGCAATTTGTATGGTTCTAGCAGTAAATATTCATCTCTCGTAAAATTGCACATGATGAAATATTCTGGTGAACGACCTTTTAGGTGTGATGAGTGCGACTACAAAACTAATGTCAAGCTCAGTTTGGCGACCCACAAAAAGTTCATTCAGATGAAAAACCATTTCAATGCAATCTGTGTGACTTCTGTAGTAAACATTCAAACGTCTTAAAAATGCACATGATGAAACACTCTGGTGAACAACCTTTTACCTGTGATAAGTGCGCCTACAAAACTAATATAAAATCCAATTTAGTGGCTCACAAGACGAATGCATTCAAATGAAAGACCATTTCAATGCAGTTTGTGTGATTTTTGCAGTAAGTATCCTTCCTCATTAGGAAAACACATGATGAATCATTCTGGCGAACAACCCTTCAGATGCGATACGTGCGACTATGGAACTAATTCCAAATTCAAATTGGTGAGCCACAAAAGAGTACACTCCAAAGAAAAACCGTATAAATGCGATGTGTGTAATTTCTGCTGTAAATATCCAAGTAACTTAAAAGTGCACATGACAAAACATTCTGATAAGTAACAATTCCGCTGTGACAAGTGCGACTGCAAAACTAATTTCAAGCAACGATTGCACTGTAAAGGAAAACGACTTTGTATGATTAAAAATTTAAAATACTAACTAGCGAACGTAATTGAAAAGACATTTGATAAATAATAAGAAGTAGAAGCTTAAAATGTGTAATTTTTAACACATGGTAAACATTTTAATTTTTTGTGAATGTACAGTAAAGTTTGAATTTTGTATGCACTTTATGTTATATTTTGTCAATACTTTGTAGGACTTAAACTAAGTTTAATGATTTTAAAATTTAAAATTGTTAGCATTAGCACAACTTTTAATATTAATTTGTAGATATAGATTAATTAAATAATGGTTACAATTTCTTTTATTTTTTATTATTTACTCAAAAATCAAAAGTTTTTCGTTTTGTCATTGTTTCTGAAGCACCAAACTTAAATTGAAATTGTTTAATTTGTTTTTATTTCCATTGATATAAAACTAAATGTTTTAAAATATAGTCATCCAAACATAAATCAGTAAATAGGCCAGTCAAACACAAATTTTTGTCTAGGAATTATTTCCCAGCAAGCAGAAAACCGTTTCAATTCCTTGTCTAAATAAATGTACTCTTAGTTGGCACCCTTCATTTTATCCTCATACTATACAATACGACATGGTTACAAATTCATATATTGCAACGACCTTGCGATGAGTAGCTGCAATATATAGGACAAGCGTTGCCCCATTTATATTAAAACTACTTGTTCAAGTATTTTTTCCTACATTTACAGTTTTCATGCTACCCGTTCAAGACGAACTGAGTGATGTACCGTAATGTGCAGGGATTTTACACTACGTTTAAATATTTACAATGATTAAAACCAACGCCAAAAAAATAATAAGTATTGAACTCGACCTGACTAAAACAATCAGACATTAACATGTGACATAATTTTAGGCTACATTACAACATTGTGATAATGATTTTTCTATCGATATTGACTAATTAAAAAATACATATTGAAAACTACTACTGTTTATCTTGAATTTCTAATGGGAAAATCCGTTAAATTGGTCTCGTCAGTTCCACTGTCTTAACTCAAACCACACGAATATTTCCATCTCTGCCAGGAATTAATTGCGTGATTCTCCCAACTGTCTAATCCAGACGCTTCAAATTCTCACAACGGATCATAGCCAGTTCTCCAACCTTGGGCTCACGTTCTATAGACCTTCAAATGTTCCTTTCTAGACGTAAGCAAATCTCTTCTTAAGTCACTTCCATCAAACTCTGGTAAAACGGCGTCTTGAACTCCATTTACGGGTCACGCGTACGTGATTGGTCTGAAGTTGATGATTGCTTCTACTTCCCACGTAACCGCGTACAACTCATCCTTTGATAAGACTTGTCAAACTTTTCTTTACGGAACCGAGCATCCTCCTCACCAATGATGCTAATGGGCAATTAATTCTACATTCATTCTTCTGAAAATTTCTTTCCAGCCTACTCCTTGCAACTTATTAAAATCCGACGAAGTTATGGTTCCATTGTCCGAGTAGTTTACACTTGTTTTGTTTTTTTTTCTGCGAGCTATGAACCTTTGAAAAGCCTTCTTGAATGTCTCGGTTGATAGGAATGTGACCAGTTCTAGATGGACTCTTCGCACACGAACAAGACTCCCCAAAATTTTTGTTTACCTCGAAGTGACATATTGATCTAAAAAGATTTACATTGAAATGCGGTAGAAGCTTGACCTCTTTCCTTGGTTAATCCCGGAATTTCCACTTGAAACCCGTATGAATGTGACAGTTCTGGTACTTTGTAATCGCCCATCTGATCGTTCTTCGTGCTTGCAAGATCCAATAACGCTCCCGCAGACAATCCACAATTTCACACCGATTAGGAAGAACGACTGGATAAAAGCGTCGGAGAAATTCCTGTTGTACAGACGTGTTCTAATGAGTTCAAACTGATTCATAAAGACATTCATTCTCTTCAACCGTTGATCCTTAATTTGGAAGTAATGTCGCTGCACAATCTTTAACATCCCAGTTATCTCCAGTTGCTGTCGCTTTGTTAAATTTTCCATTCTTCAAAACAATATGTAGCATCTTTACAAAACTTCGTCTCTAGGGTTGAGAGTTTTCACGACAGCTTTCCTTTCCTCTACGTCAATTTCGTCTCGATTACAATATAGCCACTGGGATCTTTCCCACAATGTCGATTTTGCTAACTGATCTACAAGATTGAGCTCTCCCGGAACGTGTTATCTTTCGAATTTTCAGTACTCGATTCTGCACAAAAACTGGCCACTGCTTCTAATAGTTGGTGATCCGTTTTAAGAATGTCGACAAGAGTGTCCAAAACGTACAAGGGATGTCCTTCATTTCAAGCATATCATTTACCGTCGTTCAACTAATTTAGCTCCAATTAATTGTGCACGACAGTAACTCGAAACCTGATGGAATGGTGACCGTCTTAACATGCGTGATCTGTAATTTTGCTTGGAGTAGATAAACCTATATCTCGTCACTATCATCAATAGGAACCAGCAAAGGCTGCATATGACTTGGCATTGCCATCGACAAACACGCGAAGAATCCAATAGTCTCTGTCCAGCTGCGATGCCTGCATCCAACGTAGTATTTAATTTAATTTGAAGTAAAAATTCCAGTTGCTCCATCCAAACAGTAAACTTTCTTTCTTGATTTCAACTGGCACCTCCACATCCTAACTGTTGCAATAATAATTGGTAGTACGGTGAATTGAGTCGTAAAGACAATCGGATCAAATATTATATAGGCCATGGTTAGAATTCTCCGTTTTTAACAAGGTAAAAATCTGAAATTGAGAAATTTCTTCAGGGCTTCCTGATTCTAGATCGATTTGTGTCACAAAATGGTATCAAAATTGAATATAATGCTGAATTACATCCCAGATTTCTTGAATTTTTTTAAGAAGCTAATTGCGATATCTCTACTAAAACCATGTTAACTGTAGATTGACTAAGAACGTGACTCTGACTAATTTCTTCAGTTTTGCGTTTCAGGTTCCATAATACTTTTGGGGACGTAAAATCAATTTCTGGATTTCTTTTTGTCCGACCCATCAGTTAATCTGAGGCGTTAGGTCTGTTCGTTTGTCTTGTTCGCGTTCATTCGTATGACGTCAGTAGTTGTAATTGGTGCAGCCACAGTACAGGCTGTTTATTTAAGTGCAAACGAACGTTTACGCGCATTTAGGGTGATTAACCTTAAAATTCAAAAAAACTGTTAAAAATATGGATGTAAGCAAAACATTATTTCAATGTAGTGACTGCGATTTTATTTCGCCCGATCAAATCATTGTCGTAAGACACTTATGGCCGTTTGCACCGACACAACTTAAACTTAAGCAATGGCCCAGTGGCGGCTCGTGCTCAATCATACTGGGAGGTCAAAATTAATTTAAAAAATAGACATACTTAAAAAAATATAAATAACTCAAATGCACCGCAAAATTTTATACAATCTACAATTCTAACATTCTCATTAAAATCTCTAAGGGATTTTCTGTAAGCATTGTCTAGCTGTGTACGAATATCAACATTTCCTACGGTTGCAAAATTTACCGAGTATTTCATGTGTTCTGCAGACGAATCATTTTTTTTATTTCCCTTTTAAATGTTTTAAATCTCTGACACCGGATTTGGACTATAGCGAGTCTGACGAGTCTTTAGAAAATAATAAACAAACAAAACAGTAAAATACATTTGATACTTCACAACCACATATCCAGTTAGCTAAATCGTACATTACCTTGCGAAAGTTTCGATGAACATCTTTATTTTTGTCTTTGCTAGTTTGTCGTAAACTTAGTTCTGGCAAAGGACGACCATTTGCCTTGAACTCAACTAATTTTGTAAAATTAAGTTTGTTAGCACTTTTAGTTGTTTAATTTTCTGCACTACCGACATTTTCTATTATAGCGCATGCACACGCGAATCAAAAATAGTATTTTTACAAAACAACACAACAACAGTAAAATATATCAATATAAATTCTTAAATTGATTTAAAACACGCGAAAATCGAATCAAAAATCGAGCGTAGTTGTACACCCTATACGAAGTCAACGTAAACTGCGGGACTCGGCTCATGACCCAAAGTTGATAATTGTTTCCGACGTTCACGTTTATTCGGGCGCTGCACGTTTTTCGAGTTTTTCCGGGTAGATCTAATTCAATGAGGACAATTCGCACCGCCAGTCCAAGGTTGAAGAGGATGAATTACGAACGACGGCCGATAAATTTTAAGTTATTGTACTTGCGACTTAATTACCTATTTTAATAAAACACGTAATAATTAATATTGTTTTATATATTGTCAAAATTTTTGGGAGGTCATTGACCAAATGACCATATGGACAAACCGCCACTGATGCAATGCTTAAAAACTTAGATACAATTGTTAAAACCATAGGAACGATTGTTTTTAAGCATTGCTTAAGTTTTAGTTGTGTCGGTACAAACGGCCATTAGAGACTCATCAAACTCATAATGAAAGACAAATGGGTAATAATACATATTATTTTTAATATTTAATCTAATTAAAAATTTTTTAATATATTTTCAGCAAGTTTTTATGATGACGCTTATGCCGTAACTACATGTGACTTAAACAAGGAACCAAGCTCTAACATGTGAAAGCAGTTGTGCAATCTGGTCAGAAGAACAAACTAAATTGTTAATTGATTTATACCGAGAAAAAAAAACCATTGCCAGAAGAAGGGAAACTCAAAACGATGAAAAGGATGTGGGAGAAAATACGAGAAGTTACGTTAAAGTATAACTATGATTACTCTATTCAACAACTTGAAAATAAATGGAAGAGTTTAGAAAGAAGTTATAAAACTGTAGTTGAAAATAAAAACAAAACTGGCAGAGGACGAAGAAGTTGCCCATATGAAAGGTATGTTGCAAGTTGATATGTGTATCGTAAGTATTGAAATCTACTCGTGTTTTTGAAGTAGGTATGTAATGACTACTTTATTGTAGGGAGCTCGGCGAAATTCTGGAGAAACGCCATTCAATCAATCCAGTTTGTGTCATCGACAGTACCCCTGGAAATTCAGAGAGCAGCGACAGTTGTAATAGCAAATAAGTATCGAGAAAAATTAATATGAATTTATGTATATATAGTACTATATATATATATATATATATATATATATAAGCAACTTTGTCGACAGGTATGTAAAGCAGTTACATAGTCGATTCTTCAATAATTATAGCCAACCAAACAGTTGGCAAGTATAAAAATTTCGAATCTCCTGCAGTAAAGTACGCAAGAGGTTGTACAATAGCAAACAAACACTGAGAATCACCCGACAGCTGTTTCATCCTTTTGGGACTCATCGGGAGTGAGAGAACTCGAGTGTAAGTTCACTATTGTGCAAACGCGCGCTGTCGACTATATGCCCTACTGGAGGGATCACAATATTTAAATGATAAGCTTTTCGACATCTAGTGTCGACTCGTGAAAGCGTTCACGTACGAAAATGTTAGCAACTTTGCCGACAGGTATGTAAAGCAGTTACATAGTCGATTCTTCAATAATTATATCCAACCTAACAGTTGGCAAGTATAAAATTTCGAATCGCCTGCAGTAAAGTACGCAAGAGGTTGTACAATAGCAAACAAACACTGAGAATCACTCGACAGGTGTTTCGTCCTTTGGGACTCTTCAGGAGTGAGAGAACTTATTATAAAAAAGCATAAAGAAGAAATGGAACAAAAGAAGTTTCAACAAAAACAAGAAATTTTAGAAGAACTTAAAAAAAACAATTAATTGTTCATAACAAATGTGTTTCGATGCTAATTTGTTTAAATTTTTATATTAACATTAATGTAAAACAACTTTTTTCTACAAATATTTGTTTATGTGAATTACAGCGTTAACATGCTTTACGTCTATTATGAATACGAACTAAATTATTACATATTTCATCGCGTATTTTGCTAGCTTCTTGTTCGATTTTTGCTTGACATATGACTGCCTCAGGTTGAAAATCATCGACTGAGTCTTCTGATTCAAAAGATAAATTGTCATCAATTGATAAATTATGAAGCACGCAACATGCTCGTATAAAATGACATATGCGTTGTGGTCCTTTAAGTTGGAGGTGGTAGAGTTGTCGAAATCTCTGTTTTAACACACCAAAAGTATGTTCAATGGAGACTCTGCAGGAACTTAACCTGATATTAAAGTTTTTTTGCGCTAGTGTTAAATGTCCGTTATCTTTGTAAGGTGTAAGTAATTTTGGTAAGAGAGGGTAAGCACTATCGCCAAGTATATACTCGTTTGTTCTACAAAATTTATTTAATTTTGTGTAAAGTGAGGAGTTTCGAAAAATTCGTGCATCATGGACAGATCTCGGATATCCTATACATATGTCCAAGAATTTTAGTTTTTCATTACACACTCCCTGGAGAACCACAGAATGATAGTCTTTACAATTGAAGTAACCGGTGGGTCTTTCACTGGGTCGGTTAATCCGCATATGAGACCCATCTATTGATCCAACTATATTAGGGAATGATTTATGATGGTATCGTTTTTTTCTTGTTCTGATGGAAACTTAATATATTCAGATGCAATAGAGCTGAGAAACATCATAACACGGGTAATCACATCATGTATGATGTTGACAATATATAAAAAAATATTAATTATTACGTGTTTTATTAAAATAGGCAATTTACTCGCAAAAGTCGCAAGTCGCTAGTATAATAACTTAAAATTTATATGCCGTCGTTCGTAATTCATCCTCTTTAACCTTGGGCTGGCGGTGCAAATTGTCCTCATTGAATTAGATCTACCCGGAAAAACTCGAAAAACGTGCAGCGCCCGAATAAACGCGAACGTCCGAAACAATAATCAACTTTGGGTCATGAGCCGGATCCCGCAGTTTACGTTGACTTCGTATAGGGTGTACAACTACGCTCGATTTTTGATTCGATTTTTGCGTGTTTTAAATCAATTTAAGAATTTATATTGATATGTTTTACTGTTGTTGTGTTGTTTTGTAAAAATACTATTTTTGATTCGCGTGTGCATGCGCTATAATAGAAAATGTCGGTAGTGCAGAAAATTAAACAACTAAAAGTGCTAACAAACTTAATTTTACAAAATTAGTTGAGTTCAAGGCAAATGGTCGTCCTTTGCCAGAACTAAGTTTACGACAAACTAGAAAAGACAAAAATAAAGATGTTCATCGAAACTTTCGCAAGGTAATGTACGATTTAGCTAACTGGATATGTGGTTGTGAAGTATCAAATGTATTTTACTGTTTTGTTTGTTTATTATTTTCTAAAGACTCGTCAGACTCGCTATAGTCCAAATCCGGTGTAAGCGATTTAAAACATTTAAAAGAGAAATAAAAAAAAAACATGCTTCGTCTGCAGAACACATGAAATGCTCGGTAAATTTTGCAACCGTAGGAAATGTTGATATTCGTACACAGCTAGACAATGCTTACAGAAAATCCCTTTTAATGAGAATGTTTCGAAAAATCGCTATATTTTGAACAAAATTGTAGATTGTATAAAATTTTGCGGTGCATTTGAGTTATTTATATTTTTTTAAATTAATTTTTGACCTCCCAGTATGATTGACTACGAGCCGCCACTGGTACAGACTAATTTACAGACATCATATTCTTCCTCATCTTCACTAGAGCTATTATATACAGTAACTAATAAATCGTCGTCCAATAATTCATTAAATAAAAGTACATCTCTTTGGTCCATTTTTATATTTTCTTTGAAATACTCCGAGACCACGACAAGCGATATAAATTACAATTACAAACAAAATTGACAATTAATTTAGGTTATGTTTAACAACAAAATACTCCCACTACTTCTAAGTTATAACTTGCACCGTCTACTCCTGCTTTAAGGAAGTTCAATAAGTTCTTGTTCCATGCTCTGAACATCAAGCAAACAGGGTACAGTTGGTCAGTTCATGCAAACGAACGCTTCGTTTTACTACTTCCAAGTTAGTGAGTGAGCTTCGAGCGGTCACGGTTGGTGACGTAATCAATGAGGTATTCAAAGTAATCGTATGACTAGAGCTTTTTATGTGGAACGATATTACAGGGGCGTTATGATCGTTGTGGACGTTAGGTGGAACATACCCCTTGCCACTTCATGTGACGTCATCAAATAGAGAAGTGGCGTTATGGTTTGGCGCGAGTAATACTTCCATATATTTCACTGTAACAAATCATGCGAGTGAATTAGAAATGTAGGAAAAACTAAATGAAACCCCCGTCATATATCGGATAAGACCATAATATTTTTAAAAAGCCCCTTGGTGGATTCCGCGCCCGGACCCTTCCATTCGTCTCCTATACTCCATTCTAAGTCTAACCATATACTTGGCTTTGGCCTAGCACCTATTGTCCGAGTCTATAGAGAGACAAAGAAACAAATACAGTATGTCCCCGGATTGAGTTTACAATAGGTATGATTGACCAAAAATTTTCGAATTGGAATTTCATATTTTGGGATTCCGCCCTACTTGGTCTGAAACTTATTTTTAGTTTACTTTCGGTTTTTTCAAGTCAAGTAAGCCTTGACAGTCGAGCAAACATTATTTTAGTTCTAGGTAAACTACCCTTTTCGTTTACAGTACGCCAAAGTGTTACTAAGAAAAGTTGTTCATAATTAACAGTTATGGCGTTATGCAAATTTTCAGAATGATCGGCCTACTTTGATAAATTCCAGTGTTGGTGAGTATTGCAAAAGTTACCGTTACGTGATTGAAAGATTTAATTAAAAATTTCCAGATATTTATGTATCACATATGGATGTACAGAAGCTTATTAAGAAATTTTTAAGTACTGGTTCAGTACTAAATGTAAAGAAAGCTAAGAGAAATCATAATGAAGACGATGTCGCTAATTTTAGATTCGGTACAAAATGATCCAAAACTGTCTTGGAGGAAGCGGTCGCTTCGCTTAGGGATTAGTAAATCACACATACAACGAACTTTGAAAGACCGGAAGATTTATCCCTACAAACCCATTTTTAATCATACTTTAGAACTAGGAGACGAAACAAAACGTCTAGATTTCTGTTTATGGATAGGAAGCAAAATAGCAAGTAATTGTTATTTTTATCGAAATATTTTGTTCTCCGACAAAGCTACATTTTCTACCAATGGAACTGTTTCCTCGCAACATGTTCGATATTGGAGTGACAGTAATCCTTTTTAAAATTACAAATCACCGGCAATATTTTGTTAAAGTCAATGTATGGTGTACTATTTCATATTATGGAATAATAGGGCCATATTTTTTGATAATAATGTTAACCAGCAAACATACTTAAATATGCTAGACAATTTCTTCGATGTCGCTTTAGGTGAGTTGCCTCTCAATTATCGGTGATCAATGTATTTCCAACACGATGATTGTCTGGCGTATTATTCACAAATTGTTGTAAATTGGTTAAACCATAAATTTGGTCACCGTTGGATGGGTAGGAATGGTCCAGTTTTATGGCCCCCAAGGAGCCCAGATTTGACTATTGCCGGTTTTTATTTGTGGGGACGTTTAAAACAAGTAGTGTACGCAGAAAATTTTCCTAATGATGCCGAAGTATTAAAAAACCGTATAACAGATGCTATTTCGGCTTTACCAATTCAGGAAATCAGGAATAGCTTTAAAGAACTGCGACGTAGGATTGAATTATGCTGCGACGAAGGTAGAGGGTTAATAGAATAACTTAATACTTGTTTTTTGTTTTAATAATTTAATAAAAAATTCCATATATTTTTGTTTTTGTAATCATTAACCATTCTCAAGGTATGATTGTAGTGTAAATTGCAGATTTGTTTCTTTAAAGTCAAACTGACGCAAAGTTGACACAAACCGAAGTTGAAGATAAAGTTGACACAAAAGGAAACTGACTAATACTGGATTTTATCAAAGTAGGCCGATCATTCTGAAAATTTGCATAACGTCATAACTGTCAATACTGAACAACTTTTCTTAGTAACACTTTGGCGTACTGTGAACGAAAAGGGTAGTTTACCTAGAACTAAAATAGTGTTTGCTCGACTGTCAAGGCTCACTTGACTTGAAAAAATCGAAAGTAAACTAAAAATAAGTTTCAGACCAAGCAGGGCGGAATCCCAAAATATGAAATTCCAATTCGAAAATTTTTGGTCAATCATACCTATTGTAAACTCAATCCGGGGACATACTGTATACAAAGAAACAGACAAATTTTGAATCTTAGTATATAGATGACAATATACTGTATAAGTCGAATCCTCGATTACAAATACATAAACAGTTCATCAAATCAATTATTCCAAAAGGAAATTTATTTATTATGGGTTTTTCGATAAAAGTTATTCTTTATAAAAGTTTGTGCATCCCTAAAACTAAAATTCACTAACAAAATGTAGTGAAAGACGCGTAAAGTTTTGATGTCAACCAAAAATGAAAAGAACTTTGCACCGCAAATTTTGAAGTGTTTTCTAATGAATAAAGATGTTCTTTTTTTTATAGCCACCATTTTAAAAAAATTGGAAATAATTTAAATTTTTCCTAGATGGCCATGACTTCAAATCTTGATCTTTTTTTAATTAAGAACAACTTTTTCAAATAAATTTTTTTGATATTTACTGAAATAAGGGCACTTTACTCTTGACTCAAAATCAAATTTTCGAATGCACCTCGTATATTACGCATCTTTCGCCACATTGATGCATTTTTAGCTTTAGAGGATGCACAAACTTTTGTGAAGAATAACATTTTATCGAAAAACCCATACTAAAGAAGTTTTCCATTTGGTGTGGACTTTGAGGATGACGTTGTATATGTTTTCAACACATAATTAAAATTTGCAAGATTTATGAATTAAATCACAAACGAAGAACTACAGTAAACTGAAGTTAGCGTTTGTCTTACTTTTAAATATTTTGGTTTAGAAGCAATCGTGTAAGTTTTCTCCAGAACTTCAGTATATTTATACAATTTAGGGAATTATCTAATGCGATCACGTTTGCAAATGGCCATTACTGAGTGTGGTATCCTCACAGTTTTAAATTAAAAAACATTTCTTAATATTTGTCTCGATCGATGTTGCAATACCCTTACAATTAATCATCTGAAACTTCTCTAAAACTGATTGATTGATTGATCTAAGAAAATACAGTTTTTCTCTCTTGTAATTCTTATGAGTAAAGTCTCTAGCTACTAATCTTGCTCAGTATGTCATATGATTATCACAATTTATCTTTTTCTTGAATACCCACTTGCAGCCTACAATACTACCAGTGTCCGGAGTATTCACCAAGTCCCATGCTTCATTTTCTTTAAAACTTTTGAGTTGTTTCTGTATGACCTTCAACCATTTCTCTCTATGTCTCGAAACTGCCTCCTTATATGTCATTGGATCACATGTCACATCAATTCCACTTTCACTTGCCTTACATATATACGTGACCGTTGATTGAAATATTGGTAAAGATAGTCAACCGCTTGTATTTGCTTGTATCACGGATGCAATTCACATATGCATGTTGGGTTGCGTTTTTGTTTACTTTTTCACCTGTACTGAAGCGCTAAGTTATAATGTGTACGATTCTTGAAATAGAATAGTTCAATTTATTCCACCGTTGTAAAAATGGCGCAACATACAATCCGTAAAATTTACTTTTGTCAATACAATGTTGCAACGTTTTCAAATATTTAGTAAACGTATTAACTAGTAATTAAAAGTGACGAATTTTTCATTTATGAATAATACCATTGATGATACATATCTTGGATTTTAATGACAATGTTTTTTTAATAATTTACTAAAATACATGCGAAGCGTTATTTGTTAAAACAGTTTGGTTTGGTCGGTGTTAGATAAATAAGAAACAATTATTTTACAAATTATGCTTGCACTTTATTTTTAACTTGCAAATAATAATGTTGACATTTGTTTGTCATTTAATAACTTCGTTAGGAATAAAGTAGAACATACTGGGAGAAATACCACTAGAGTTCAGAAACGCAAAATTATTGGTTTTTGTATCTACTTGTTTTTACGTGTTCAGTTGAAAAGGATTTTAAATAAAAATTGGTTTTCAAATTTTTCAATTCAAAAGGCAACAAGTTACCGTGTTTTTTAGGGAAAGTGGGTTCCACTAGACCTTCAAATTTAAATTCACTTGGTAATAAAACCTATTCCTATTACTTCTAAAAATAAAAGTACTAGATTTTAGCTTGAGGTGTGTTGTCTCCCGACGCGGTGCGGATAATACGTGTATAATACACTATTCTTTTCTGTGACGAAATAAATGACGATTTAATATTGAAAAATCATATTACAATAGAATTAGAAAATTATTGAGGGAAATTTGGTGTTAAAAATAGTACTCACTTTTTCCCGAGGGAAAAAATAATTTACGAAAAGTGACACTTTGTTATCTGTTAGTAGAGATAAAAAGTTAGGATTTTACTCTTTGAAACTGTATCAAAATATCATGGTTTCGAATTAAAATAGTTTAATTAAAGTAAAAATAGCTCATTAATTATAAACATTGTTTCAAAAATTACAATTCCAACTGATCTAAAATAATAGTAATAATTTACAAACAATTTACATAAATAATAACGTACCTAATACAATGCTATACATAAAACATATCCAAAATATAAGTACACCTAAAGTTGATATTGAAACAAATGTATTACGAGGAGTCTTCCGGATTATCGTTTATGAGTCACATTCCTTATCGGCTTAGTCAGAAATTCTACAATTGCATACTTTTAGCAACACCTTTAGTAAATGAGTAGGCTTGTTATAATATTGTTTAGATGCAAACAGTTGAGTACGTTAGATTGTAATATAAGAAAATTCAACATTCGTTCCAACATAAAAGGGATAGCGTTTCTATGTTAAAAATTTTAATTTCAATGACCAAAATTTAGAAATTTACTTGCGTAAGCCTAATAGATTTTAAAACATTTTCAACGGATAAACGATGTTAATGTAATAAATATATGAGTATGGAATTTTCAAAAGTATTTAAAGAAATTGTTTTTTTGGGAGAACGTTTTTCAACGATTTCTTTACGAAATTAATACTTTTAAATCTGCAGGTTTTTTCATAATAATAAACTTTATTCACATGTGTATGTATACAATCTTTGTACATATATGTGTTTGTCATGATGGTATAACCATTGTTATAACCTTACGTAAGAAAGATACAAATAAATATTATTACATTGAACAATTAACAGACAATAGAAAAAAAATATATAACAAAGGACACACATTTAATTAGTACGTCGACAAAAATCAATAAATTCTTGTATATTGTAGAACGCATGTTTTTGTTTGTTTGTCAACATTGACTCAATGCACCAATATTTCAATCAACGGCATGATGCATTGGCAACAATGTCGTGCCTTAGCATAAACTATCAGCAAAATTACAGTTTTCTATTTCACATTTATCGGCAATACTGTTCTGTAAATTCTACAATACAATTGACGTATTTTCTTAGCACAAAGCGATACTACCGATCTCTGATGTTTAGAACAAATTTCGGGGTCGCATAATCCCGTAAGGTTGACTATCTTTACCAATATTTCAATCAACGACGTGACATAGTCATCCAACATCTTTGATTTTCTTAATCGTTCAGATTTCTTTGAACCGTTGGCTCAGCTATATCTTCCTCTGGTATATAATCAATGTCACTGCCCTGTTCTTCATCACAATATTCTTCACTATCACTTGACATTGAAGATTCTATTTTTTCTTCTGCCTGAGGTTTTTCTTCTATTTGTGAGCCTTCCAATATCAAGCACTTCTACAGGAGCAACTGTTTTGGTTGTTTTCACTTTTTCAAATATGATAACATCTCTGCTTGTGATTGTTCTAGTCGTGGGATTGTACACTCTATATTGCCTTTGATGTTGTTACTATAACCAACTAAAATGTGCTTTGTAGCTTTTTTATTCCATTTGAGACGTTTTTGTTTTGGTACATGCATCATTTATAACAATAGGTACTTCCAGAAACTCTCAAATTACTTACATCTGGCTTTTTCTTGTGCCATATTTTGTTTGTGTTTTTTTTTTAAACCGGCCATTAAGCATCTGTTTTACAAATATACAACTGTGTGTACCTCCTCAGCCCAGAAAACCTTTGTCATCTCGGCTTCCAAATAGCAAACATTTGGCTTTTTTAACCACTGTTCTATTAAGCCGTTCACTGTTTGTTTTCTGATGCTGAATTTCACAATCTTTCAAATACTTCTCTAGGTCATTTCCACAGAATTCTCCACCTTGATTTGACCAGAAAATTTTAATTTTTCGATCAGTGTAGTTCTCAACGCGTCCTTTAAACTGCTTGAAATATCCAAACACTTCATCTTTTGTCTTCATGAAATAAACGAATCCCATTCTAGAGTGATCGTCAACAAACAGCTAGAAATATTTAGATCCACCTAATGAAACAGTCTATATCGGCCCACATACATCAGCATGAATCACTTCTAATAAATCTTTTGCTTCGTACCTTTATGCTTTAAGACAGCCAAAATACTATTACTAAAAATTTCCAACAAAATGATTAAAAAGACTGTTTTAGGAAACCGATAAATAACGAGAAGAGCAACAGTTCCCTTACTGGTAAAAAAAGAAAGCATTAGGGTAGACTCTTTTGTCCTTCTTTAAATTTTTAAGTGAAGTGAGCTAATGATGTTGTTTTGTTTCGCAATACACTTCACACTCCATTGAATGACAAACCATCAACCAAGCTGTTTATCATTCATTAACCTATTGATTTGGTAGGGATAAAACACGTGCAGCCGGCGGATTCATATTTAATAGTAACAGTCTATTGTAATTTAAAGAGTTTTGGTGACTTTCTCAAAGTCAATCAATCAGTAACTATAACAATAATTTTTTGGCCTCGCCTACTATAAATGCAGTATTACCTGTCAGTGTCAGTAAAAGTAGGTTCGATTTACTGAACCGATGCGGTAGCATGCACCGTAAAATTTTACGTTTAGTTGTGGCTTAAAAATTAAATCATGTTACTCATATTGTAAATTGTTTATAAAAATCCAATTTACCGATATTTTTTCATAGATATTGTTTGTGTACGTTTAAAAAACAAGTATTTAAAAATAATAAAACAACTGATGCATAGTTCGGAGGTTGGCAGCTCTGCTTGCATCATCGACATAACCTAATATTATAATACCCGTAATAATGCAGTTGAACATCCTGTGCAGAAAATTCAGTGGCTTCTGAACACAATCTTTTTGATGTGGAAGGGCCTTTATCGCCGATAATTTTTGCAACTTCAACTTTTCTTTGTGGACTGTTTAATGTAGTCTTCTGCCACTGCAGAAGATCTCCAGCCACCATGTTTTTTGATATCAACAAGATTTCCACCTCGATTCATCTTTATTTTTAACATTTTCAGTTTTTAGAATGTATAACTCATTCCTTCAGCAGGCACCACTAATACCTATTATCAAAGCTGTCTGTAATTAATGATAGTTGATTAACATATTTACCAATCATAATAGAAATATTTACTTACTTTCTAAAGAAGAAAATCATCATCGCAGGCAGTGGCGGCTCGTGGTCAATCATACTGGGAGGTCAAAATTAATTTAAAAATAGGCATATTTAAAAAATATAAATAACTCAAATGCACCGCAAAATTTTATACAATCTACAATTTTGTTCAAAATATAGCGATTTTTCGAAACATTCTCATTAAAATCTCTAAGGGATTTTCTATAAGCATTGTCTAGCTGTGTACGAATATCAACATTTCCTACGGTTGCAAAATTTACCGAGCATTTCATGTGTTCTGCAGACGAAGCATGTTTTTTTGTTTCTCTTTTAAATGTTTTAAATCTCTTACACCGGATTTGGACTATAGCGAGTCTGACGAGTCTTTAGAAAATAATAAACAAACAAAACAGTAAAATACATTTGATACTTCACAACCACATATCCAGTTAGCTAAATCGTACATTACCTTGCGAAAGTTTCGATGAACATCTTTATTTTTGTCTTTGCTAGTCTGTCGTAAACTTAGTTCTGGCAAAGGACGACCATTTGCCTTGAACTCAACTAATTTTGTAAAATTAAGTTTGTTAGCACTTTTTAGTTGTTTAATTTTCTGCACTACCGACATTTTCTATTATAGCGCATGCACACGCGAATCAAAAATAGTATTTTTACAAAACAACACAACAACAGTAAAACATATCAATATAAATTCTTAAATTGATTTAAAAACGCGAAAATCGAATCAAAAATCGAGCGTAGTTGTACACCCTATACGAAGTCAACGTAAACTGCGGGACCCGGCTCATGACCCAAAGTTGATTATTGTTTCGGACGTTCGCGTTTATTCGGGCGCTGCACGTTTTTCGAGTTTTTCCGGGTAGATCTAATTCAATGAGGACAATTCGCACCGCCAGCCCAAGGTTGAAGAGGATGAATTACGAACGACGGCCGATAAATTTTAAGTTATTATACTTGCGACTTTGCGAGTAAATTACCTATTTTAATAAAACACGTAATAATTAATATTTTTTATATATTGTCAAATTTTTGGGAGGTCATTGACCAATTGACCATATGGACAAGCCGCCACTGATTGCAGGCAGTGTTTAAAAAAGTTGTTACACTCTCAGAATATGTTTTAATTGACTTTGTTTCACACCACCGTTTAAAACTACTGAATTGATTTAAGTACCGTTCTTTGGATGTTTCAGGTAATAAATCTGAATTTAAATTAGCTGCTATTAATCGTATTTCCTCTGGAGTTACATTTAATTCACTCTCCAACTCTGAATCGGACATTTTATTGTTTAAATCACTCTATTTAAAAATGCTATTATTAATAACTATCACACTATGTAATTAAGATGTCCGCTTGTATAACATTTGTTTCACAGACCACTTATTTCTTGTTAATTAAAATTCTACAATAAAAATAACTGTTTATGAGTATATGTATAATAAGAAAAAAGGTGAGATGTACAATTATATAATATATATAGTTGAATAGTTGTTGTGACATCAACAATTAATACACTTTAATTACAAAGTGTTTAAATTATTTGTTATTTAACACATTTTCATGTAGTATTCAATTTGCCTACTGCTGAAGTAATCTTAAACTTTATAGAGAAAATGTTATGATATCATTATAATCAAACTTCGATCTAAGTCGAGTAAACAGGTAACAGGGAAGCATATTAGAAATTACTGTAAGCTGCCTGCGACTAGTAATCAACCAGTTATCAATATCAGTCAGAGGTCCTATATTCTTGAATCATGCTACCAATTCATCGAACGACTCCCTATCGCTAGAATAAAACAAATTGCTCGAATTTGTACTGATATATCACAAGACTTTATATCTCATGATTTCAAGAATAGTACCCCAGGTGTCGGCTTTTCTCATGCATATCTGTTCTATATGAAAACTGTGTAACCCTTCAATTCTTGTGAAATGGAAAACTTTGAGGATACAAAAATAATTAACACGTTCAAATCTATTGCTTCTACAAGTAGAGTATAAACAATTCTTAATTGCTCTAGCTAAAATAAAAGGTAATTTGAATATTTTTGTAATAACCTACGTATTTACTTATCTACTTTGTTTTTAATTGCACATTAAAAACAAAAGCAAAGTAACTAAATTTTTTACCATTTGGACACAGTCCAACTTCGGAAGAGCTTTTTCACAACAACTCTGGCTGGAATCTTTTAGAATTGAAACTTAAGTACGCCCAGCAAACACACTGACGTGATATTGACGTCGAATATTGGTGATTATTGGTTAATGACGTCGCATGACCAACGACGTTGTTTTAAAGACGTCCTCAAAACGTAGAAAATTTACGTAGTTCATACGTCGTTTTTGGTCGACAACAATTTTTGTTTTGTTTTTGACTTTGGTCTATTTGGCTTTTTTTGCTAAGATATTGAGTGTTTGATGTAAAAAATAGTTTCTTTTTATATTTGAAAAAACCTAGAAAAATTTATAATTTTGAACCCCTGTATCTTAGAACATAGACAGTTTATATAAACTTGTTTTTTTTAAATTGAATAAAGTAAATCATCTTAAATTATTTCAAGTTATGTTACTCCTGTATATTGTCTCATTAATTTGAAAATTTTGTTAGAAATTGGTTTATAAATATTAATTGTAACGCATATATGTAGGCATACTTATACCCTAAACAAGGCTTATACTATATTTATCATATATAAATACATTTTCAGTAAATGATAATTCAGTAAATGATAAAGTTAAAATTTTTGTACTAGTTGAAATTGAGCTTATTTGAATTACCGTTCTTTTTAAAACTAACCGCTTGTATGACATAACCTGTAAAGTAGGAATAGGCGGGTAAGATTGCAAGATAAAGTGATTATTTTTCTGTGATAGAGGTGTGATAGAGGCAGCATAGTGTGTTATCAAAATTTAATGTGCGCTGGTGTGACCTTCATCTTATTTCCAGGTACATGTGCTAACATTGTAATAAAAGACTTTTGGGTTTAAACATATGTAATATAGCACAACGTTTCGATATGACCTATAGTTCTTCAAGCAACCACATCTAAGTGTTCCTACAACACATTCAAGAACGAAATCATATAGCAACATTTGATTATTATTGTACTTGATAAGGATACGTGACATCGTATCGAAACATTGTTTTCATAATTTATATTATACGTGTTTAAAGGCGATCACCCATCATTTACCGTTAATATCAGTGTATCAATGATGCTATATTGTTTTCTTTTGGTGTACATATTTAGTAGCTGCTTAAAATCATGTTCGTAGGAATAAGTTCAAAGCTACTGATGATAGTGGTGGTGGTAGTGGAAGTATTGCTGTAGTCAATAGTCACTGGTTGACACCGAGAAAAAGAATCAGAACGATTTAATAGAGCCCTGAGAAAGTCTGAAGTTCTGATGAAGATACATGGCAAATGTATAGTATATCACGAATTTACTTTTCTTGCGGTAAGTGAAAAGTTTTACATTTTCAATGCAAATAATTATTATTACATTTTAGATGACTATGTAAAGTCTGTGAATAAAATTAAGAGGGCTGAGATAACCTCAGATATAACAGACACAGAAACTGAAGCAGGAACAAGAAAAAGACGACCTCCTCGTCGTTTCGAATTTGAAAGCAGCGATGAAGAAAATTCAGTTATAGATGAAAGTTCTATTGCTAGACCCTACAATACCTAACATACTTTCAAAGGAACTAAGTGACTTTGAACCGAATATTACTGAGTAAATATTTATTTAAAAATTTGTTGTTTTGAATGCATATCCTCATTGACTTTACAGCTGCCTCACGATCACAGATAGCATCTGCTTCTACCCCAAGACATATTTTAAGTAACATTTGTTCATCAAATTTAGCTGCTGTACCGTCGCAGACACCAGATGCACCACCTACAGCTTCTTTGTCAAGGCATACATTGAGTAACATTAACTCAACATCAGATTTAGCATCATCAATTACTGCTTCATCAAATGGTAGGTACATTAATAATACAATATATTACTAGGAGTAGAACGCACTTTTTTGTGTTAAGCCCAAGATTTGCAACTGAGGCGATAAGCCGGGAATTGCTATGTAATAATGGAATGTCTACTTTTAAAGATTTTAATCAATTTTGGCATTTAAGGGCCAAAGTGTCAAACTAAACAATGTCATTTTAAGTTTTTCTTGTTAAAATTGGGTCATTTACACAAGAATTCATCAAAAAACTACTATTAATTATTCTCGTTTCTAAAACTTTGAGTTCATTAATGTCACATTAATTTTGTTACTAGTAACACAATGTTCCATTTCTACTGAGTATTATACAAGTCACGAAAATATGACGTCATTATGTCGGCAGTTTGTTTTGCTGGGCAGGGTTAATTTCCTATTGCAATAATCAACTTAAAAGGTGCTTTGTTGTCCTTATTCTTATTTAGTTTCATTGGTAATAAATCCGTGACATCTCCTTGAGAACTCACATTCCTTGCGTAAATTTTTTTTCACGTAGATACGTAAATGGATATTTGCGACTTGTTTTAATTGTACACAGCATATTTTGTAGTTGAAAATACCTATCAACAGGGCAATTCATAGATAAGGGTAATTGCTTGATTGTCACAGGGGCCTGTTGACATTTTTAAAGACACATTTTTTGATCAATTTAATTAATAATACCACATATCTGTTCCGATAAGTATAACCCAAGTAAGCACTGAATGTTCCGCCACTGGTCGTATGAAAATAATGGCGTCTGAATGTTTATAAATTGTGTTTATGTATTTTTGCTTCTATAAACGATGTCCGACGTTACCTGTGGAATTTATTTAAATGAAATTAAGCAAGATCCAGAATTTCAATTACATAATGATATCAAGAAGTTTTCTTTGGACAGTAAGTATAACTTTAATACGATATTGGCTCATTCATATGATTCCAATTAATTGAAGCATATAAGCATCACCGACAACCCAGTAGCATGTAACAAATGCAAGAAGGAAGTCGACGAGGTACCCCAATTGTATAATGAAGTGCATCCGCATAATGGCTCGTCTTTCATTAAAGAAGAAATCAAACAGGAGGTTGTCCAAGAAAGTATTGTTAAAGATGAATGTGTACTATTTAATACTGACATTCCTTTATGCTTTGAAGAAAGTACTTCATTAAGAATTTTTTGTTGTTACCATTGTAGTTATGGCACTAACGATAAAAAAAATTTAACCGATCATATTTTCTCTCATCGTTTTAAATGTAATCAATGCATTTACACAACTCCTGACAACTACTCATTAATGAATCATGAACAAACTCACAGATCTTTACAATCCTATAGATTAACGCACAAAAATTCTGTTAATAGGATTCGATTCAAACCTGATTCAAAGAATAAACCGTTTAAATGTAATTTGTGTGATTACTGCAGTAAACAACGGAGATGCTTAAAAATTCACATGATGTCACATTCTGGTGAGCTACTTTTCAGGTGTGACAAGTGCGACTATAAAAGTAATTACAAAAGTCATTTAAAGGACCATAAAAGATTACACTCCGAAGAAAAACCATTTAAATGCAACTGGTGTAATTTCTGCACTAAACATTCGAAGAGCTTAAAAGTTCACTTGATACGACATTCTAAAAACGTTCAGTGTGATAGTTGCGACTTCAACACTTACTCTAAATCCGCTTTGAGGAGACACAAAAAAATTCACACAAAACAAAATTATTCAAATGTCATATGTGTGATTACTCGAGTGAACAACGAGCGTACTTAAAAATGCATATGATGAATCATTCTGGTGACTACCTTTTCAGGTGTGACAAGTGCGATTATAAAAGTAATTACAAAGGCGGTTTGAAGAGCCACGAAACAGTACACTCTAAAGAAAAACCATTTGAATGCAATTTATGTAGTTTCTGCTGTAAAAATAAAAATAGCTTAAAAAGGCACATTATGTTACATTCTGGTGAACAACTTTTCGCGTGTGATAAGTGCGAGCATAAAACTTATTCCAAATCCAGTTTGACCATCCACCAAATTGTACATTTAAAAGAAAAATCTTTTAAATGCAGTCTGTGTGATTTCAGCAGTAAATATAAAACTCACTTAAAAACGCACATAAACAAACATTCTGGTGAACAACTTTTCAGGTGTGACAAGTGCGACTACAAAACTAATATTAAATTTAGTTTAGTGACCCACATGAGAAAACACTCCCAAGAAAAACCATTTAAATGCAGGTGTGTGATTTCTCCAGTAAATATCAAAATAGTTTAAATTTGCATATGAAGAGACATTCTGGTGAAAAACTTATCAGGTGTGACAAGTGAGACTATAGAACTGTTAAGGTTTGAACATTTTGAAAAAACGGCAACGTAGCAATATATAGAGTTTAAGTTGTAGTTGTAACAAACAAAAAGTAACCTTTTGAAGAAACTACCCGTTTCTTTGAATAGACCTGGTCGGAAAATAAAAGCGAAACATTGTCTTTTCCGAGAATAGTGTATATAAAGAGAGCGATGAGCCAGTCAACACGTTTAGAAAAGTCATTACTGATTTAGTACTATATCTCCTATTTGAACATTATTACTAGACTTTCTACAATAAGGGGTTTGAACTGTCCTAAATACTCTAATCTAAATCTTTGTCTTAAATGGATCTCAATTTTTGTTTATTGCGCATACATCACAAACTACAAGTTTTCAACTAGATCACAATCAATTAATTACTCCGGAATTTGCTCGTTTTCGAATGAACATAGCAGGAATTAAAGTTACAAACTAAGCAATGCCGACAGATAACTGTATCGTTATCTAAGCGCTTTGATAACGATGTGCATTTAAAACATTCATCCGTCGTTACAGTTATCTGTTGGCATTGCTTAGTTTGTTACTTGTCAGACGTGTCCCTGATTATACGAGATGTCGTTAGACACACATTTCACTTAAAGTTACAAGAATGGTACAGTCACTCATATATGTTAGGGTTTTTGCATTTACTGCCGAGTCATTAAGTCCTCGAAGTTAAGATTCGCTTTTCCCAAAACCTTACGAAATAATCGTTTAACAACAGCAATTAATCTTTCGAAAAATCCACCCCACCACCACGGTGCATTGACTGAATTTCCAAATTATACGACGAGTATTGGTCTCACGCATAATAACATCCCAATCTAATTTTCAAAAAGCGTTATCGGGTCCTCGAAACCGTTGTCACTGTAAAAGATTTTCGGTCTTCCTCTTCGAGACATTAATCGACGCAATACATAGTTAATTCGGTGTGTATGGTTTGATAAATTGCACAGATAAACAAGCATACCCATGCCTTCTCACCATTCTCTTTAAGTACAATGGTCCGGTAAAACTCACATCACATACTTTATCTTGCAATAAGGAGTTAAGTGCCTTAACATCATATCCTGTACCATACGACACACCTTTTTCGATATTGAACGGATGGCTCTTTAGCCTTCCAATTACCCAATAATTTTCTCTAAGTAAATTTAATAATCATGCACTCCCACATGAAATGAAATTAAAGTGCAACTCTATAATTAAAGTAAAAACAATTTATCTTGTTAATATCTTAGGTTAATACAGGCAATTAAAAACAAAGTTGCATCGGTTTAGAGCTGTTTAATCGGTTACATTCACACATATAATTATAAATTAATTAGCAACACAGCAAAACAAGTAATAGCCATTGCTGTTGGTGAGATGGGTTCTTATCCTCCTTGAGCGTCGATCTTATCCCGCTAGCTACGCACACAGAGTGTGTGAGTAATTTAATTTTAAGCGCCACCTTGATTTAAAACTTACTTCATCAAAGCAGTCAAGGTTGCTTTGATAGTAATACGAACAAACAGGATAAGAAAACGTCGAGTACAAGTAATTGGTCTAGCGATCCACAATTCTTCGACATTACCATAAGCTACTTAACTAGGATCACATACGTGTATCGTTCATTAAGGCGTTCTTTTAGAGCGTTCGACATCAATAGTTCCTAGTTATAATTAAGAAATGGTTTGGTACTGGTAATTGCATTGTTCGGATACAAACTGATGGCGATTTAGGTCGGCGGCACGGTATTGAAGGAAAGCCCTTCCCGGTGTTAAGACGAGACACTCTAAAGCCATTGATCTCCACTATCTTGCGTGACAGAATTTTAATCGGCACCTCTTAACAGCATAGGTTTATTTCCACATACAACTTTCTTGAGTACAAGTAAGGGTCGAGAGGTTAATCCTTCCAATTAGAACAGCATAAGGCAGGAATATAGGTCACCAAGCTCACCTGTAAACCTTCATTCTAAACAACATTCCGGTTTATTACTCATTACATATCCGGTGTAATTTACGTTTACAGGCGGATTAATCCATCACTTGTGTTTAGAATTTCCTTTCGTAGTTCCTTTTTTTACAAACACGACTGTCCTCGTTGCCAGTCAAACACAAAAAAGAAAGAACGTGAAAACGAACGCAATTGGATTTGGACGTCGACTTTGTCCTATTAAACTCGCGGTGAAAGTAGACAGAGTCGTAATAAGCAAAGTAACACGTACGCAAGAAAATCTTAACGTTAGAAAAGTAAAACCTAGTAAACGTGAATTTTATCGTAGCCAGTTTCGTTATGAATAAGTAAAATTACTGGATAACTGTATCTTTCGGTATCTTTTCTATTGGTTACTCTAGATTTTATTCTCATCAAACCATCTTTATCCAAAACCGAAGTAAACTTTTTATTTTATTATCTTCCAAACCACTACATTATTAATAAAAGTTTCTGCATCATTAAGCTCTTGCACATCTAAATCACCAACATGTTTCTTATCTTTATACCTATTTTTGTATTGGCTAAAGTAAGTTAACTGAAACTCATGATAAAAATTCGGTTCATCAATATTAATTAATGACTTAATCTTCTTCTTCTTTTCTTTACTAACTTCTTCTTCATTGACCTCCAACTTACTTACTGGCCAGTCATCTATATTGCGTTTTAACCAGTCCGGCCCTTTCCACCATCTTGACTCAACTAATTGCTTAGGAGGGTTGGCAGGATTATAAGTTCCTGTGATGTGACGCTACGGTTCAACTGGTGTTAATCTTCGAATTTCGTTTACTCTATTTCCTACAAATGTGCTCCATTTTTCTTCAAATCGCAGCCATGAAATTACAGTAGATGAGTCGCTCCAGAAAAAGCTTTTGTAAATTGCAGTTAGATTTGTAGCTATTTGAGCGTAAAAACGTGCTCCAATTGTCGCCCCCAAAAGTTCTAAGCATGGTTTTCTCCTTTTTGATCGGAGCTACCCTAGCCTTAGCTGCTAAAATGTACGTATCAACTTTATTGTTCAGTTTTTTCTATTCTAGATATATCTACAAAAGTATGGATACTGACTTTGTTCAGTTCAGATCCTCCAATTTTAGGCCAACGAGGAATTTCAATATTTAATAATTCAGGACTGTAACTTGAAAACGTTTTAACGTGACCCACATTAACCAATATAGATACAATTACAAAACACCGTAGTAAGGAATAAAACTAGAGCAGTAACAAGTCAGCATAAGTGCAACTTGTAATACTAACAATTCAAGCAATTTTCAAACACCTTAAGAAAATAGATTAATATAAATTGTAAAGTAAAATAATTGTTTTATAAGCACTGTATAAATGATTATTAATTTAAGCTATAAATAGTGTAACAAGACTGATTAAAACTAGTACTGCATTCATAGTGTTTTACTCAAACTCTCCAGTCGCGTAAACATGGTCCTTCGAGCCGGATACACAAAAAATGCCTGGTTGTTCATAGCACCAGAGAAATTTCGTATTGCAATTACATGCAACGGAATTAGAGAAGACGTATCATTAAATAAAACTAGGATAATAACAATTTCACAAATTGTTTAATCGTTACCAATACGAATGGATAGTATACTAATTTTAGCTGGGTTTATTCGTCCGGTGGTGGTAAACCTGACTACGTCAAGAGTCATAATTGGCCCAGAAGTTGATCTCGCTCAAGACGAAGTTATTAAACCAAATGACAACTTAGTTAAATTAAAATACGACGAAGAAGAATTGCAACAAAAATTAGAGGAAACACAGTGGGAAATTATAAGACACCATTCGGTATTAGTAAACACTAGCACGGTAGCATCCGTTGTAGCAATAATTCTAATATTGCTGTATGCAGGGAAGAAGGTCATACAAAGACAGAAAGAACGAATTACAAATAGAAATAAAAATGGTAAAAGAGCGGAGGACGCTGCAACCGAATTTGAACTTAAAACACTTAGAGTAAATAGATTAATATAAATTGTAAAGTAAGAAATAATTGTTTTATAAGCACTGTATAAATGATTAATAATTTAAGCTATAAATAGTGTAACAAGACTGATTAAAACTAGTAATGCATTCATAGTGTTTTACTCAAACTCTCCAGTCGCGTAAACATGGTCCTTCGAGCCGGATACACAAAAAATGCCTGGTTGTTCGTAGCACCAGAGAAATTTCGTATTGCAATTACATGCAACGGAATTAGAGAAGACGTATCATTAAATAAAACTAGGATAATAACAATTTCACAAAATTGTTTAATCGTTACAGAAACCACGATATTAGCACCAAGACGAATCGGTAGTATACCAATTTTAGCTGGGTTTATTCGTCCGGTGGTGGTAAACCTGACTACGTCAAGAGTCATAATTGGTCCAGAAGTTGATCTCGCTCAAGACGAAGTTATTAAACCAAATGACAACTTAGTTAAATTAAAATACGACGAAGAAGAATTGCAACAAAAATTAGAGGAAACACAGTGGGAAATTATAAGACACCATTCGGTATTAATAAACACTAGCACTGTAACATCCGTTGTAGCATTAATTCTAATATTGCTGTATGCAGGGAAGAAGGTCATACAAAGACAGAAAGAACGAATTACAAATAGAAATAAAAATGGTAAAAGAGCGGAGGATGCTGCAACCGAATTTGAACTTAAAACACTTAGAGTAAATAGATTAATATAAATTGTAAAGTAAGAAATAATTGTTTTATAAGCACTGTATAAATGATTAATAATTTAAGCTATAAATAGTGTAACAAGACTGATTAAAACTAGTACTGCATTCATAGTGTTTTACTCAAACTCTCCAGTCGCGTAAACAACCATAAATTGAACTTTAATTAATAATTAACTAGATGTCTGTCTGGCAAAAATTATCAATAACACACGACAGTAATTATTTATTACATTCCGGCTCTCTCAGGTCCTTGTGGCTACTCACACGGAACCTTATAACTCGTGCGTAGTACAGTAGGACACACCTTGGAAACCGGACGCTTTAACCACTGTCTTCACATTAACTACACGAACTTGCCCGTCTCTTCCAGGGTACACCTTGCATATTCAACCGCTCTTCCAGACCTTCCTAGAAGAGTTCTCGTCTACTAGAAAGACTATGTCCCCAATCTGAATAAATTCCTTGGGTTGAATCCATTTAGTCCTTAGCATGAGTTTGAGGAGATAGAACTTGATCCATTTATCCTAAAATTGATTTGACTTCTCTTCTACTAACATCACTCAACCATTCATCACCGCCGGAGACGGATCCACCCCTTAGAATATGGTTTGGTGTAATAGCCTTACTTACAGTCCTCTAGATCGGTTGACACTAATGTCAGAGGTCGATTATTGAAAATGTTCTTGACAGATTTAATGGCGGTAAGCAATGTAGTATTTCTTGGATACTTCTCGGTAAGGATCACTGGAAGACAGTTCTTTACGGACTGGAAAAGACGTTCCCATACACCACCAAAATGAGGATCGCCTGCTGGATTGAATCTGGACTGGAACTTTCCATTGTAAGCGATTTTTGCCTCCGACAAAATTGGTCCCATTGTCGGAGTAAATTACAGATGGCCGTCGTCGAGCATCTATAAACCTGAATAGGGCCATTATGGTTTCACCTGTCGACAAATTGTAAGTGTCCTTGTCATCATGCAGCAAAATATCGCTCCCCAACGTTTCTCGTGCTTCCGTCCTACGGTGACTTCTACCGGACCCCAAAACCCATAGTGAAAATAAAGGGGGGTTGGTACGTAGCCAGTCGATAATCCGGAAGATTCTCGATTTCCGGTGACTGGTTTCACTTTTCTAAGGTGGCACACTAGATAATCAATAGTAACTCAAGACACAGCTGATCGACCATCCACAATCCAAAAACGTTGGCCCAAAGTAATTAATTAGCCTTGTCCAGCAATTTAACTTTACTCGGTTTGGACGTTCCATCTTGTCCCATAATTTCCTCAATATATGCAACAAGTACGACTCCTTCTAGTTTCCCTTCTCTGTTTGCCAATCGTTTGCTTCAACGGTGACCAGAATCAACAACGAAGTTACAAACCTTGTGGCGTCGTCAGCCACAATCCTAAAATTCATTCCATTTTTCCATTACCCCTAAATTCCTTGAGCTCTTTCACTTTCGGGATGGAGTGGAATCTTGTTGTTGTTCACTTGCACAAATAAAACCGCCGGCAGCACAAATTGCACTTATTTATTTCCTTAGATTAATGCATCCTTCTACGGTATCTGTTCCGGTCAAACAATCGTCTACGTAGAAATCCTGATTTTGCACGGCAGGCTTTAGGGTATTTGTCGCGTCAAGAACTGCATTCCGATTGCCTTATCTTCATTTGAGTGTATCTCTCTTTCTTTGTCATATCATCATCTATATAAATTCCATAACTTTTATCATCTTCTTTTTATTCATTACTCTATTTTGTCCTTCATGGTTTCCGTTTTATTAACACTACACCTCTTCCTATTTCGATTGCCTCTTCAATCTTTGTTTCCATCCTCATCCCTTCCTTTATTATATTTTCTAGTCTAGTCCTGTCCTTCTCTTTTGTTCTTTCATTATATTATCTACCCTTTTCTTCAAGCTTTCTACTTTTCTTCTAATCTTCTCTTACCTTTCTCATTTCTCCGTTTACTTTTTATTTATTTATTTTTTTTCAGCATTTCTTTCCAAATACTCATTGTCATTGTCTTTTTTTCTTTTTTCTTCGTTTTTCATTCTTTTGATGACTTTTTCACTTTTAAGCTCATTCGAAACATCGCTTCTTCCCTCATTCTCTTTTTTGCCTATGACGTTGACCCTTCTGAATCTGACATTTTGTTTTGTTCTTGAATTTGGTTTACAACACAAGCGTAAATAAAATTCTTGGCTAATTCTTCGTTTATTAAAAAAACAATTTTATCTCGGTCTTGGTAGGGTTATTGACTATAAGTTACCCACCTTTTAATATTTTGAATATATCGAAGTTTTTCTGCTTTACTATAAACCATTTAGGTGATTTAATTAATAAAATATCAATTATCAATTACAAAATTTGTCATTTATATGGCCTACTTTAACAATGTTAACAATTCCGTATCATATACAGGGTGTTACATAAAAAAATACATCATATATTTGTTTTGCCTTGTAAACGGCGAATAATTGAATTATTGATAGCATTTTAAGACAATTCAGTATGACTTTTTTTTCTAACAGCAATAATAAAGATATTAAGGGGTGGGTAATTTATAGTGAATAATTGTCTTCTCCAGTTTTAAACCAAAGAAACAGTCACATGCATAATTAGTTCAATAAACCAAGATACGTTGCTGTGTGGTTATTATGCTGTGGTAGAGCCATCTATATTTTTCTGTTCCCTATATCTACAGTACCTTTGCCACTGCATCTTTATTTACAGTTTGACGAGAGAGTTAAATATTCTGAAGCTAATATACAGTGTCAACGAAAACTTTATAAGTAAATAAAGTATAATGTTTAGTATTAGTATTGGTATTGGTAATTGTATAAGTTTTAATATATTAAAATGATAAAGGAGTTCCAATAACAGTGAAGAATTTTACTGCAACAAAATAATTTTACGTGGTTTGTATTATTTTTACGTAATTGTATACGATATTTAAATGATATCCTTTACGGTTGTGCATTTTGTAGTTTATTTGGACTTTAACCGTATAGAAATGTTCAAAGAAAACACTGTGTTCATTAGTATTGTTTAACAATCAAAACATGGTGTTTTTTCTTTTTCTTCTTCTAGAAAGATAATGAACTAGATTTAAAAAAATCTAACTAAAGCTAACGTATACGTTTTACAGTAGAAATGGTTTGATTTGCACAAAATCATCGAAAACAAGGTGTTTAATATACTTAGACAATTCAGCAAGCCTTAAAAAATCCTCTATTTCTATTTCATACAAAATAAACCTGTACTATTTAAATTTTCCGCCATTTTGCTAGGGGTTCTACGTTAAAACATTTTACTGTGCAGATTCCATTGTATAATTTCCGGTTAGAATTTTATGCGTATCGTGGAATATAATTACCAAGTCACTGTACAGGGTATTTGTTTGATTGTCATTGTACAGTGGCCTGTTGGCATTTTTTAAGACACATATTTCAATCAATTTCATTAATAATACGACATATTTGCTCAGATAAGTAATGGGTGATTCATAGAGGTACTTTTTAAGATAGGGATTTAATTGCAGATCGCGCATGCGTCGGGTCAACTAAAGTGGCATTCTTCCTCAGACCACTGAATTAGCCGGCTAGATCCTCACTTTTTTCTTTAGAGTTATGGTATACATGGATAAGCCGGCTACGATTGAGGCATTGGTGATAACAACTCATTAATGCATCACGAACAAACTCACAGATCTTTACGATGTGATTTATGTAATTATAGTTGTATAGGAAATCGATCTCTAGATGAACATATGTCTACGCACTCAGAGCCATCCTATACATTAATTCACAAAAATAGGAATCGATTCAAACCTGATTCAAAGAATAAACTGTTTAAATGTAATATGTGTGATTACTCCAATAAACAAAGTGGAAACTTAAAAATGCACATGATGAAACATTCTAGTGACCTTTTCAGGTGTGATAAGTGCAACTTTAAAAGTGTTTACAAAGGGGCTTTGAAGAGGCACAATACAGTACACTCTAAAGAAATACCATTTAAATGCAATTTATGTAGTTTCCAACTCCAATTTGGCTAAGCACCAAATAGTACATTCAAAAGAAAAAACTTTTAAATGCAGTTTGTGTGATTTCTGCAGTAAATATAAAAGTTACTTAGAAACGCACATAAGCAAACATTCTGGCGAAGAACTTTTCAGCTATGACAAGTGCGTCTATAAAACTAATTCTAAATTCAATTTTGTGAACCACAACAAGGCAAACTGTGAAGAAAAACCATTTAAATGCAATCTATGTGATTATGTCGGTAAATATTCAAGAAACTTAAAAAAGCATATGATTAAACATTCTGACAAATATTTGTGGTGCGACAAGTGCGACTACAATACTTATTCTAAAAGCAATTTGAGGCAACACAAAAAAATACACTCGGAAGAAAAACCATTTAAATGCAGTTTGTGTGATTTTTGCAGTAAACATAAAAGTTACTTAAAAACGCACATAAGCAAACATTCTGGTGAAGAACTTTTCAGCTGTGACAAGTGCGTATATAAAACTAATTCTAAATTCAATTTTGTGAACCACAACAAGGCAAACTGTGAAGAGAAACCATTTAAATACAATCTGTGTAACTACGCCGGTAAATATTTAAGAAGCATATGATTAAACATTCTGACAAATATGTCAGGTGCGACTACAATACTTATTCTAAAAACAATTTGAAGCAACACAAAAACATCCTCTCGGAAGAAAAACCATTTAAATGCAGTGTGTGTGATTTCTGCAGTAAATATCAAAATAGCTTAAATTTGCACATGATGAGACATTCTGGTGAAAAACTTTTAAGGTGTGACAAGTGCAACTATAGAACTAATATTAAATACCGTTTGGTGAAACACAAAGGAGTATACTCTGAAGCAAAATCTTTTAATTGCAATTTGTGTGATTTCTGTACTCAACGTCCAAGTACCTTAAAAAGACACATTAAATTCTATTTAGTGAGCCACATTGGAAAAAGATAATTCTTTTAAATGCAATTGCAGTAAACATCCAAGTATTTTAATGATGCGACTACAAAACGAGTTTCAAAAACAATTTGGTGAAAGATATAAGAGTACACTCCAAAGAAAGGACATTTAAATGCAATATGTGCGATTTCTGCAGTAAACATTCGAAAAGCTTAAAAGTACACATTTTGGTGATTAACTTTTCAGTGTGACTAGAAAATTAATGTAAAATCCAATTGTGTGAACTGCATACGAATGTGATGTAAAGGACACCGTTTAAATGCAATGCAAAAATGTAAATCACACGTAGAAATATATGTTAAATAATAAGTGTAAGTTTTTTTTATTTGGCTTTGAACTTGGTTCATTTGACCAGAAATTTGGTTATGATCAAACAATCATATTTTTAATTGGAATCGGCAAAGAAAATAACATACGGCCGGCCATTGAAGATCATACTTTTTACTTCATTATTCAATTAGTCTTCTCCTGCAGTTTCCAGTTTATCACTTGCAGACCGAGTGAGCATTTCTCTCACGGTGCATTGGTGTTTTTTTTTGGAGTACATTGAGCGTTTCTTACAATACATGAGCTCAGCGTTGGTGTAAGTGGTACATTTATTAGCATTTGAACACGTATTACATGTTTTTTTAAGTCAGTGAAAATGTCATATCACATAAAAACGTTATATTTTTAGTATAATGGCAAAGAGTAGAAGTAAGAAAATTGTCGAATTAGCCAGACACTAATTTGCTGAATTAAATCCACAACCAACATGGATGGCTCCTCAAGCAACCTTTTATAACTCACTAGAAATTTTGGCAGATAATCAAGATGAAGTAGAGAGTGGTACTGCCAGTGACCATAATAAAGTACAGAAGAATCAGATAATGATGATATACAGGGTGTTTAAAAAAATACCTTTGGCCCACTTATAGATCTCATCAGTACAAACAAAAAGTCAAAATAAACCCGAGGCAGAACTTAACATTTTAGGAAGAATTGAAGAAAATCTCGGTACTAGTACTAGAAGACTCTCTACTGAAACAAATATTAATTATTCCCTAATTTGGAAAATGTTACGCCAACAGTAATTGCACCCATACCATATTCAAAGGATACAGGCTCTTACTGTGCCTGATTATGCCGCACGACTGGTGTTTGTCGAAGGATGCTGACAAAGTTGCGGAGAACCCAAATTTTGTTACGAAAATTTTATTTACTGACAAGCTGGTTTCACGAGAAATGGCATTTTAATTTCGATAATAGCCATGTTTGGGCCGACCAAAACCCGCACGCCATTGTTGAATCAAATCATCAACACCGATTTTTAAATGTGTATATCAATGGAAGGATGATATGTTGAACATCTTCTTTAAGAGATGTTGTATTTATACTGATATTTGTTCTATTGAAAACCTCTTTGAAATAAACATAACCTTTGGTTTACTCACTTCCTTAACCGACTTGATAAATACGACGAATCAATTCTACTGAGCGTCAATTATTTTAATTTCAAAACCAGGTTGTATCTCGGAAACGGTTGTTTATTTTGACTTTTTTATTTATACAGATGAGATCTATGAGTGGGCCAAATATCGGAACGAATTTTTTAAACACCCTGTTTGTGTTAACATTTTAAATTGTAAACTCCTGATTATTTTAAAGTGTTAATTTTGTTCTTCTCATTGAATACTAAATGTTTACCTGTTTTAAATGCCCTAAATTTTATGAATCACCGTTTGCAATAATTTACAGTTTCAAGTTATAGCTTCAGGTCCTAAGTTTTGTTAATCCCGTATCGAGTCTATTTATACAATGGCAAAATCTATCCCATTTTATTTTGTTTATGTATCTACGCAATTAAAGAGGAACGACTAGTTTATGTACCTGCTGTAAACTAACCACGCCATTATAAACGCGAAAGAGTGTACAAGAAATGTGTCATTATAAATGTTTCATATGCCAATATTTGAAATGTAGGATATAGAAGGTGTCACAAAGCATGTGTATTTTATGGTATTTTTCACTATGCCCAATTCAAATTTGACAAAATTTTTGATTTATCAAAATTCAATATGACGGATTTAATTTGGTATTATCGGTTTCAAAATAGATAAATAGATTTTTTAAACGTAACTGTCGAACAGATTTTTAATAATTTGAAAAATTAAAATTCTATACGACCTTGAAGTCAAAAAATAAAAAAATTAATGTCGTCCGAATTTTTCAGGAATGGTCTTTATGCTCTTAAATACAAATTAAATGTCAAACTTTAAGTTTATATATTTTGTAGGTTACAAATTTAGCAATGACTAAATCAATATCTAAGTAAGCAATCTTAAATAATAGGAATTACAAAGGCGACCGCGATGTAGTTGTTTATTACGTAGATATTCATTTAGTTATGTTATAATGTTTAATTTTAACTTACAAAAAAAATTTACTTTGTGATAACTTCAGAAATAAAAATTTTTACAACAGAAATTAAAAATTTATTAAATTTAGTCATTCTTGATTGGAGTTCAAAAATAAAACAAATGTGATAGGCAGAGATTTCAACTTCAGTGGCGGCTTGTCCATATGGTCATTTGGTCAATGACCTACCAAAAATTTTGACAATATATAAAAAATATTAATTATTACGTGTTTTATTAAAATAGGTAATTTACTCGCAAAAGTCGCAAGTCGCTAGTATAATAACTTAAAATTTATCGGCCGTCGTTCGTAATTCATCCTCTTCAACCTTGCGCTGGCGGTGCGAATTGTCCTCATTGAATTAGATCTACCCGGAAAAACTCGAAAAACGTGTAGCGCCCGAATAAACGCGAACGTCCGAAGCAATAATCAACTTTGGGTCATAAGCCTGGTCCCGCAGTTTACGTTGACTTCGTATAGTGTGTACAACTACGCTCGATTTTTGATTCGATTTTCGCGTGTTTTAAATCAATTTAAGAATTTATATTGATATTTTTTACTGTTGTTGTGTTGTTTTGTAAAAATACTATTTTTGGTTCGCGTGTGCATGCGTTATTACAGAAAATGTCGGTAGTGCAGAAAATTAAACAACTAAAAAGTGCTAACGAACTTAATTTTACAAAATTAGTTGAGTTCAAGGCAAATGGTCGTCCTTTTCCAGAACTAAGTTTACGACAAACTAGCAAAGACAAAAGTAAAGATGTTCATCGAAACTTTCGCAAGGTAATGTACGATTTAGCTAACTGGATATGTGGTTGTGAAGTATCAAATGTATTTTACTGTTTTGTTTGTTTATTATTTTCTAAAGACTCGTCAGACTCGCTATAGTTCAAATCCGGTGTCAGAGATTTAAAACATTTAAAAGAGGAAATAAAAACATGCTTCGTCTGCAGAATACATGAAATGCTCAGTAAATTTTGTAACCGTAGGAAATGTTGATATTCGTACACAGCTAGACAATGCTTATAGAAAATCCCTTAGAGATTTTAATGAAAATGTTTCGAAAATCGCTATATTTTTGAACAAAATTGTAGATTGTATAAAATTTTGCGCTGCATTTGAGTTATTTATATTTTTTAAGTATGCCTACTTTTTAAATTAATTTTTGACCTCCCAGTATGATTGACCACGAGCCGCCACTGTTCAACTTACAGTTATATGTTTCGGGAACTTTAAGTTATTTAATTAGTATTGTTGCCTGCAGGCTTTTTCGGGACTAAAATCTGTTTACGTCCCGCCAGTCATGTTTCTCAGAAGTGTGGAAATTAACTGTTAATACCAATAAAGTTATTGTATAGTAAGCTATGTAACCACCACACGCGGTAGTGAATGTTATGCATTCTTCATTATTTATAATGAGTTCAGGAAAACTAAATTAACTAATTTTAATTTATCATACATTATCTTCATGTAAATGCATATTAATTATTTATATTTCCAGAATTCTGACAACTCAAGTACTCATGTTCCGCCACTGGTCATATGTCTGAATTTATATGGTTACGTTCGTATTTTCTTTGTATTTGTGTATCTTTAAACTATAAACAATGTCCGACATTACATGCAGAATTTGTTTAAGTGAAATTAAGCAAGATCCAGAATTTCAATTACACAATGACATTAAGAAATTTCCTTTGGAACAAGTAAGTATAACCTTAATTCGATATTGACTCATTTATATGATTCGTATGAATTGAAGGATATGAGCATCACAGACAACCCAGTAGCATGTAACAAATGCAAGAAGGAAGTTGACGAGGTACCCCAATTGTATAATGAATTGCATCTGTACAATATCTTGTCTTATGTTAAAGAAAATAAAACAGGAGGTTGTCGAAGAAGGTATTGTTAAAGATGAATGTGTACTATTCAATACTGACATCCCTTCATGCATTGAAAAAAGTACTTCTGACAAAAATTTTTATTGCTACCAATGTAATTATGGCACTAACGATAAAAAAAATTTAACCGATCACATTTTCGCCCATCGTTTTAAATGTAATCAATGCAGTTACACAACTCCTGACAACTACTCATTAATGAATCACGAACAAACTCACAGATCTTTAAAATGTAGTTTATGTAATTACAGTTGTATAGGAAGTCGATCTCTAGCTGAACATACCTCTACGCACTCGGAACAATCTTATACATTAACGTACAAAACTTCTGCTATTAATAAAAATCAATTAAAACTCGATTCAAAGAATGAACCATTATTGGGCGATTTTGTCAGTAAACGTCGAAAAAGCTTAAAAATTCATATGATCAAACATTCTGGTGAGCAACCTTTAAGGTGTGACAAGTGCAATTATAAAACTAATTTCAAATACACTTTGGCAAGACACAAAGGAGTACACTCTAAAGCAAAACCATTTAAATGTCATTTGTGTGATTTCTGCACTAAACGTCCAAGTAACTTAAAAAGGCACATCATGATACATTCTGGTGAACAACTTTTCAGGTGTGACAAGTGCGATTATAAAACTAATTCCAAATACAATTTGGCGAGACACAAAGGAGTACACTCTAAAGCAAAACCATTTAAATGTAATTTGTGTGATTTCTGTACTAAATGTCCAAGCAACTTAAAAAAGCACATTATTGTACATTATACTGGTGAACAACTTTTCAGTTGTAATAAGTGCGAATACAAAACTAATTTTAAAACCAATTTGTTGAGCCACATAAGAGTACACACCGAAGAAAAATCTTTTAAATGCAATTTCTGCAATTTCTGTAGTAAACATCCAAAAAGCTTAAAAGTGCACATGATGAAACATTCTGGTGGATAACTTTTCAGCTGTGGCAAGTGCGATTAGGAAACTAATTTAGAAGCCAATTGTCACGGCCATAAGAAACTTCTTAATTTGCAGTGTGTTAAAAAATTTTAAATATTTCATTTTGACAAAATGCAAATAAAGCTAATTTTATTTTTTTAGTAATTATTTTTTGTTTTCTTCCCCAACCAATTTTAAAGCGAAGTAGCAGCAATTTGCATAATCAATCAATAGGAAATTAACTAAACATTGTAAGCATTAATGAATCGATTTGAGTTCGGATTCAGATATTCACAGTTTAGGTACATTAAACATTATTTAAATTTTTAATAATTAATTTTAGAAAAAACGTGCATTCACGTTTACTTTTAAAAATTTTAAGCAACGAAAATCGTTAAGGTTAGGTAGCAAAATAAACAGAATTTAATACTTAATCAGATATGGTACGAAAATGGCGTCCGAACGTCGCCTATCTTTGCTATATTGGTGGTTAGCGTTGTTTTGGAATTCCAGCGCTTTGACTCCATGAAAATATTGATATTTAGAAACGGTTCCTTGATTATTTATCCATTTTTGTATCCTGAAAACTTCGTCACATAACAGCAAACATCAGCGAGCAATGAAGACATAATCAACACTATTACTTAACGAAACACAAACAAGCTTACCAAAATTACTTTGGGCCTTTAGGTAGAGATAATTAATACACAAACGGAGAATCACTACATTTTGCCGTGAAATTCTCACAAACGAGTGTCGTTTTCAAGTCGGCGTCACCCTGTGTTTTGCGCGTTACGCAAAAGTTACAACGTAACAAGGTAGTGTCAGACTTCAAAAGTAGATAATCTAGTATTTGCATATAAATATTATCCCGAAGTCATTCACAATCTTTAAAATTTGTAATGGGACACTATATATACTTTGCACTACTGTAAAGATCTTTCTAATGCCAATTTTTATTTCAATTATTGTTAGTACTGTCACATCTACACATCATTGGAACAGAGTACTTCCAAAAGTGTTCGTAGTTCCAACTGTTTCCAAGAAACAATGCTGCACGGCATCGTCAAAGAACTCGTCACGTTTGTGATGTTCTTTATATTTCAGTAGTGTAGAATTTTTGCAGAATTAGTTAACTTATCGTACTTTTTTTAATGTTAAAAATTGTCACGAACTCGATACAGAGAATTTGGGTGTCCTAGGCGTCACGAATATATGTGACAAAATCTTCACAAATTTATGTCACTTAATCTTGACGATTCTACGTTACAAAATCGATACAAATGTATTGACGTCACGAAAATCAAACTGGACTGAACTTAGAAATGAGTAAGTTAATTTTTGCATTGTAAAATAATAAGGCTGATTCTTCCCAAGTAACACCAACGTTGGCCCAACTGCTAAATGTCCTTGGCAAGGTTGGTTAACAGTCGGTCTCGTAGTCAACTGTTTTGGGCCCAACCACTTCAACAGTTGATCAGCCTACCGAACTTTCTAACTGAAGCCCAACAACCAAATTGTCATAATTTTTTGTAAACAGATTCTCACCTGTATAGCGCGAAAAAGTTTTTCTCGGTTTATTGAAAGAAAAGAAAATTTTCTTTTTATTGACATTTATTATAAAGCAGTGGGTGTTATTTCAATGTAAAAAAACCTCGTATTTAATTGAATGCGTCCCAAAAAAATCATCGAATGCGACCCACGCATACCATAATCGCAAGACACCTGTACTCCATAATAATAAACATCAGCATTTTGTGAACATAGTGGTAAAGCATAATGTTTAGTGTATGAGACTTTAATAGTAGTGATGGAATTGGAATAATTCATAAAGAGTGGCTTACGCCTAGAAATAATAGCTGTTATCTCTTCTACAAACTGTGTTTATTACCTAATTGTGCTGTTAAAGATTCGTTTCTCTGCATATCCTTTTGTAATATGACAACTTTTATTAATAAATGGTTTGTACTTCGCATATTATGTATTTTTTAATTAATTGGATATTTTATTATAATGGTTGGATCTTAATTGATTCAACGTTGGCAATGATTGGTGAATCATTAATCCCGTTATTAAGTACCTTATAATAATATAAAGATTAGTTTATACTACTCACTTTTCATTATGATACTTCGATTTTGACACTTAATATGCTCCCTTTTCACTATTCACCTTTTACAAAGACCTCCATTTCTGTCTTCAAACTATTATAGAAGTTATTAAATGGTCTACAATCACTTTCATCAGCATTAATTATATCCAATCTTGCATTTTGTAAGGGAAATTGTAATGTAACCCAGGTACTTGAAAGAGCAAGATTTAAATAGCCCGCCAGAACACAAAGCGCACTTGGCCGGTCACAAGTGAAAGGTTCTTGTGACATTCAATTTAGACCATAACGCTTCCCGCTAGTTTATTCGATGATCATGTTGTAACGTTGTAGTAGACAGACAAATTTAAATAAAACGCTAAACGAAAAAGTAGGGTACCTCTCCGCCTAGACGACCCGAGGAAAGAGAGGTTAGAAAACCTCGGGTTAAGTCCGACATAACAACACATACGAAAAAAGAATTATACCAGTAAGGGTCTATCGGGTTTGAGATCAAATTTTCAATTAGAGGTCCTCGTACACAAGGGTAAAACCAAAAACACAGGGGTGTTGTTAATCAGAAATAATGTAATCCAGCCCATTTTCACACACAATGCGATTAAAACTGAAGAACATTATAGTGTCAAACCTGTCGGTTTGCAAGGTGGGTCGACAGTGGCTCTATTTTTCGGGTTCGCACTGCGAATGTTCTTAAGAACTTGGGAAGCATCAGAATGAGACGTACAAATTTCAGCCATTGTAATTCTACTTATAAAGATTCAATTTCACATACACAAACATCAAATGAGCAAAGGTCAAGGGGCAATGGCCGTTGTATCCTCTCTCCGATCTTCATTATCTTAGGAAAAAAAAACTTATTACTAATCTTGCATTACTAAGCGATCACCCCACAATTTAATACCTTTGTTTAAAAATAATTTAATACACACCTAGAATTCGTCACAAAAAAACGTTGTTATTCACACTAAAAACGGGAACAAGATGCCGCGTTCCGCGATCAACCCCTAAAACCACCCTTTCCCATTGTAGTGCTTCCCTCTAAACCCTATATTACTTTTTGGTCGTCTAAAGTCTAAACGATTGAACAAATAATTAGTAAACGTGTATTTTAATATATGCTACAATAATATTGCTATAAGTATAGTAAGATAGGGTATAAAAACTAAACTAAAATGTAATAGATATTTTTGCATATCAGGGCCAAACTAGGTCAAATCCAATAATATGATTTAGAAAAGTTGAGAGAGTTACACTTTATTATTGCAGAAATTCGACACACAAATGACAACCACAAAACAAAAACCTCTGCAATTTCGCCAAAGCTTAAAATAATAGTGACGGCTAAGTCACTATTTCATCACAGCGATACGATATAAATAGTTGTTCATTAAAGCGTCACGTATAAGCGCTTCACGATTTTCCACAAATTTATCGTTACAAAAATTAACGATAAAGCGTAGAACAAACGGTTTCGTGATGAACTAATGACCTAAGAATAGTTTAACGATAAATTGCAGAGAATCCATCACGCTTATTACGTCAAGTACTGTATTTGTCGTCACGAATTGTTAGTACGGCCATTTGACGCGTTTGACGTTGTGTTCAAAAAATTTCGAAGTTATTATCAGCAACAAAGTTATTGTGTAGTAGACAAATGCTAACTTTTAATCATCATTCGTTGTGTACCTCCGAACGCCGCGCAGTAATAGAATATTATGCATTCATCGCTGACTTCATTTATAAAATCTATATTTTAAGTTGTCGTAGATTAACTTCACTTTATATTGCAAGGATTCTGACAACCCAAGTGCGCCTCGTATGTTCCGCCACTGGTCGTATGAAAATATTGGCGTTTGGCTACGTGTCGTATTTTTTCTGCAATTTGTGCTTCTTTAAACTATAAACAATGTCCGACATTACATGCAGAATTTGTTTAAGTGAAATTAAGCAAGATCCAGAATTTCAATTACACAATGACATTAAGAAATTTCCTTTGGAACAAGTAAGTATAACCTTAATACGATATTGACTCATTTATATGATTCGTATGAATTGAAGGATATGAGCATCACAGACAACCCAGTAGCATGTAACAAATGCAAGAAGGAAGTAGACGATGTACACCAACTGTATCTGCATAATATCTCGTCTTTCGTTAAAGAAGAAATCAAACAGGAGGTTGTCGAAGAAGGTATTGTTAAAGATGAATGTACTATATTTAATACTGACATCTCTGTATGCGTTGAAGAAAGTACTTTGGTAAGAATTTTTGTTGTTACCAATGTAATTATCGCACTAACGATAAAAAGAATTTGGCTGATCACGTTTTCACCCACCGTCTTATATGTAATCAATGCAGTTACACAACTCCTGATAATTACTCATTAATGAATCACGAACAAACTCACAGATCTCTACAATGTGGTTTATGTAATTATAGCTGTATAGAAAGTCGATCTCTAGATGAACATATGTTTACTCACAAAAGTTTTGCTATTAATAGGAATAACTTCAAACCCGATTTAAGGAATAAACCATTTAAATGCAATGTTTGTGATTTCTGCAGTAAACATCGAAGAGGCTTGAAGATGCACATGATGAAACATTCTGATGAACAACCTTTCAGGTGTGACAAATGCGACTTCAAGACTAATTTCAAATTTAATTTGGCGAGTCACTTAAGAATACACTCCCAAGAACAATCTTTTAAATGCAATTTGTGTGATTTCTGCAGTCATCAACCAAGAAACTTAAAAATGCACATGCTGAAACATTCTGATAAACAACCTTTCAGGTGTGACAAGTGCGACTACAAAACTTATTTAAAATTCAATTTGGTGGCACACAAAAAAATTCACTCTAACGAAAAACCATTTCAATGCAATTTGTGTGATTTTTCCTGTAAAAACTCGCACGTCTTAAAAATGCACATAATGAAACATTCTGGTGAACAGCGTTTCAGGTGTGACAAGTGTGACTACAAAACTAATTTCAAATACAATTTGATGACCCACAAAAGAATTCACACGGAAGAAAAACCACTTAAATGCAATTTGTGTGATTTCTGCTGTAAACATTCACAAATGTTAAAAGTGCACATGATGAAACATTCTAGTGAAGAACCTTTAAGGTGTGACAAATGCGACTACAAAACTAAATCCAAATTTAATTTTGTGAGCCACAAAAGAGTACACTCCAAAGAAAAACCTTTTAAATGTAGTGTGTGTGATTACTGCAGTAAACATCCAGGAGACTTAAAAGTGCACATGTTGAAACATTCGGGCGAAGAAGCTTTCAGATGTGATAAGTGCGACTACAAAACTTACTTCAAATCGTATTTGGTAAAACACATAAGTATGCACTCTAAAGAAAAATCTTTTAAATGCAATCTGTGTGATTTTTGCAGTAAGCATTCATATTCCTTTAAAAATCACATGTTGATACATTCTGGTGAACAACTTTTTAGTTGTGACATGTGCGACCATAAAACTAACTCCAAAACCAATTTGACTAATCACCAAAGAGTACACTCTAATGAAAAATCTTTTAAGTGCAATTTGTGTGATTTTAGCAGTAAATATACTTACTCCTTAAAAATGCACATGATGATAAACTCTGATGAACATCCTTTCAGTTGTGACAAGTGCGAGTACAAGACTAACTACAAATCCAGTTTTGAGAAGCATAGAAGTATTCACTCAAATGAAAAACCACTTCAATGCAATTTGTGCGACTATTGCTGTAAACATCCAAGAAACTTAAAAATACACATGATGAAACATTCTGTTGAACAACCTTTCATGTGCGACAAGTGTGACTATAAAACCGATTCTAAATTTAATTTGGTGAACCACAGTCAAGTACACTCTAAAGAAAAACCATTTAAATGCAATGTGTGTGATTTCTGCAGTAAATATCCAAAAAGCTTAAAAATGCACATGCTGAAGAAACATTCTGGTGTGTAACTTATCTGCGACAAGTACAACTACTCGGCAAAATAGTAGAAACGAATACGTTTTTATTCTTAGCGTTCTAATTGTAGTGTATCTAACTTTTAGTGATTAAATAACTACAACCTTATAATTGGAATTATTGAATTTTTTCGGGAAAAAGTGAAACAACACAAAAACCTTTCATTTTAGACACCATGTATGATACATAAAGTCACGTTAGAATTGCTCAAGGAATATGAAATAAAAAAAAATAAAAAAAAAAAATTTTTAAAAAAAAAAAAAAAAAAAAAAATAAAAAAAAAAAAAAAAAAAAAAAAAAAAAAAAAAAAAAAAAAAAAAAAAAAAAAAAAAAAAAAAAAAAAAAAAAAAAAAAAAAAAAAAAAAAAAAAAAAAAAAAAAAAAAAAAAAAAAAAAAAAAAAAAAAAAAAAAAAAAAAAAAAAAAAAAAAAAAAAAAAGGTTTTTAAATTTTTGCGTTTAAGCACACGTAGTATAGTGTGTACGTATTGCAGTGATCCCAAGGTCGTTATATCATTGTCTATTGTAACCACTTGTATTGTGTAGTACAATGATGAACTGGTTTATTTAATAGTATGAGGATTGTATTGTATTGTATAGTATGAAGATAAATCGATATAAGGTGAAATGCATGTCTTGCGACATCTCGTAGAAACTAGAAATGCCAACTGTAACGACACGAGTGTTTAAGGATTTAAAGTTATCGATATCAGGTGTACTTGTTGTTATGAACTCATTGTATTGTATTGTTAATACCATGCTCTGTTAGACGTAAGTAGCGATAGTTTCAAATATATGTTATGTTGACATTGATCAAATGTAGTATATTAAAAAAATGTGTTTCTTGTTTAATAAAATAAAGATTGTGTTTGTACCCATTTAAGTTCTTCAACAAGTAAAGATACAACACTTGTGCGAAGTGAAAGTGGGAATCAGAAAGTTTTTAGAAGCGTACGATGAAGGGTGTCTAGTTACTACAGTTCACAAAACAAAACGATGAATGTGTGAAAATTTCTTGTTAACCTTTTAAAAAGACGGTTTTATACCAAAAAAATGCATTACAAAATAATTAATAAATGATGAAGCATTCATGAAGAGTATAGAAGGTAAGCATCAAGGTTATCAACAAACGAAAAACACTGTATAAAAACCTAGGTCATTGTACAAGGTTGTAAAAGAATGTAAATGAGGTTAGTGTGTAAAGAATGTAATAAAGAAAATTTTGTGTACAGGAAAAATTATTGTAGCGGAAATAACGTGCACGTTGCGCTAATTAAAATTTATTGTATGTTTCATTATTTTAGTCGAATTAAAATGTTGTTTTGAAAGTTTCAAACTACGCATTCTATTTAAAAAGCCAAGAGCCTAAGATGCAATTATAATAATAATAATTGAATTGAATTGTTTGTTACAATAATGCATGTTTTCAATTACCTACATCATGTAAGAAATGTAGTGTAACAATAAAGTTATTGTTTATTTTGTTGTCGATCAAAATTCTACTATTTATTAAGTTATTCAAAAAAGTTGTGTAGTTAGTTTATTGGAAAACATACATGACCTACAAATGTAAGCCTTTTTTTAAACAAATAGTTGAATAAAGCCGAAAAGAAAAGAGCTAGATCGATAGTATTCTGTACAAAATGTCAATATTATGCTACAACCAATTATATAAAATATACAAGGTGTACCCCTGTATATAACCAAAATCTATTTAGAATGTGGAGCATAAGTGAGCTTTTTAGTGGTGAAAACGGCATATAACTGCATGAGTTATACATATATAGTATATTGATTAATGTGCATATTAATTAATACTACTGTGGGAATATATTGTAATTCGCGACCGCTAGATGGCGCTGCGAATTTTCAATGTCTTCCGTAGAGGTGAACAACAAAGATTGCAAAGGGTTATTATAGGTGACTTTTAGTTTCGATCGTTGTTTTCTGATTATTTTTGTCGACTTTTGGGTGTAAAAAGACTCTAGACTTGTGGCCCGAGGTGCTGTTGTAATTATGGTGAAAGTGGAGGTACACATTTCCAATATATTGGAGTATATTGGACAAAGAATGAGGACCCTTGCAAGAAGGCGAGGCTGTTTATAAAGGGGGGCATATCATATTGTGTGGCTTGGAGGCCCAAAATATGAAAAAAATTAAGTTTGTGCCTTCAAACGTCGGGTCTTACATCACAGCCCACAAAATAACAATTTATTTTAAGGAAAATGTGGCGGATTGGAAATGTATTTGCTCATGTAAAGCAGGTTTTTGCAAACATGTCATAGGCACATTGTTTTTTATTTGGAATTGAATTTTTCTTTAATCTTCTCCTTTTATTTGTATTTGAAAAGATAATAGAAATAAAAAATCTACCAAAAGCAGTTGAGAAGTTAAGTTACCTAGAGAAGTCCGATTCTATGAAGTGCAAACTACAAACTAGCATGTGTTTGGTGACTGGTTTACCAATTTTCAATATAGTTTTCCAAGTTCTGCATATCCTTGGATCTGCTGGAAATGCATGTAATGAAATCTCAGATGTACAATATGGGGCACTGGACAAATCTTTCTGGACTTTGTTACCACCGATTTATCGACAGTTTGCATTTTATCTTAGAGTACTTGGGTTAGTTTGCTGATGCTACGTTTATATCATAAACCTGAGCGACTAGACGACTTCTACAAGAAAAAACAAAACAAGCGCTAAAACATCACTGAGTTCTTCCACACGCACCCACTTCCATGATTTGCATCACATTTGCATATGAAAACACCGTAAAGTCGCTTTGTTGTTCACCTCTATACTGGTACCTTAGTTCAATACTAGATGTCGCTTGATTCGCAATTTTTGCGAATAACTACAACCCAAGTGCGCACCATAGTTCCGCCACTGGCCGTATGACAATTAACAGCGTCGTGTATGGTGCTTGTCTGTGTTTAAACTATAAACATAAACGATGTCCGACATTACAACCACAATAACATGCGGAATTTGTTTAAGTAAAATTAAGCAAGAACCAGAATTTCAATCACACAATGATATAAAGGATTTTCATATGGAACAAGTAAGTATAACCTTATTACGATATTGGCACATTTGTACAATTCGAATTACTTGAAGGATATAAGCATCACGGACAACCCAGTAGCATGTAACAAATGTAAGCAGGAGGTCGATGATGTACACCGATTGCATCTGCATATCTCGTCTTTCAGTAAAGAAGAAATCAAACAGGAGGTTATCGAAGAAGGTATTGTTAAAGAAGAATGTGCATTATTTAATACTGACAACCCTTTATGTGTTGAAGGAAGAACTTTGGTAAGAATTTTTTATTGTTACCAATGTAATTATGGCACTAACGATAAAAAAAAATTAACCGATCACATTTTCACCCACCGTCTTAAATGTAAACAATGCAGATACACAACTCTTAATAACTACTCATTAATGACTCACGAACAAATTACGAATCTTTACAATGTGATTTATATAATTATAGTTGTAAAGAAAGTCAATCTCTAGATGAACATAAGATTACACACACTAAAGAATCTTATACATCAATTTTCAAAAATTCTGCTATTAATAGGAATCAATTCAAATCCGATTCAAAGAATAAACTATTAAAATGTAATTTGTGTGATTTCTGCAGTAAACATCGAAGAAAATTAAAAATTCACATGATGAAACATTCTGGTGAAAAATGTTTTAGCTGTTACAACTGCGACTACGAAACGAATTCTAAATCCAATCTGGTGATCCACACAAGGGTGCACTCTAAAGAAAACCATTTAAATGCAATGTGTGTGATTTCTGTTGCAATCAACCAAGTAACTTAAGAATGCACATGAAGACACATTCTGGTAAAAAACGTTTCAGCTGTGACAACTGTGACTACAAAACGCATTCTAAACACAATCTGGTAATGCACACAAGAGTGCATTCTAAAGATAAACCATTTAAATGCAATGTGTGTAGTTTCTGCTGCAATCAACCAAGTAACTTAAAAATGCACATGAGGACACATTCTGGTGAAAAACGGTTCAGCTGTGACAACTGTGACTACAAAACGAAATATAAAACCCATCTGGTGAAGCACACAAGAGTGCACTCTAAAGAAAAACCATTTCAATGTATAATGTGTAGTTACTGCAGTAGTAATTCAAGTAACTTAAAAAAGCATATGATTAAACATTCTGGTGAACAACCTTTCAGATGTGACATGTGCGACCATGAAACTTATTCCAAATTCCGTTTGGTCGTCCACCAAAAAGTGCACTCTAAAGAAAAATCATATAAATGTAAGGTGTGTGATTTCTGCAGTAAATATCGATGTAGCTTAAAAACACACATGATGAAACATTCTGGTGAAAACGATTCAGCTGTAACAATTGCAGCTACAAAACAAATTCTAAACGAAATCTGTTGAGGCACATAAGGGTGCACTCTAAAGAAAAACCATTTAAATGCAATGTGTGTGGTTTCTGCAGTACTCATCCAAGTAACTTAAAAAGACACATGGTTAAACATTCTGGTGCACAACCTTTCAGGTGTTACAAGTGCGACTATAAAACTTTTTCCAAATCCAGTTTGGCCTTCCACCAAAGAGTGCACTCTAAAGAAAAATCATATAAATGCAATGTGTGTGATTTCTCCAGTAAATATCCAGCTAACTTAAAAACTCACGCCATGAAACATTCTGGAGAAAAACGGTTTCAGCTGTGATGACTGCGACTACGAAGCGAAGTCTAAAACCAATCTGGTGATGCACTCTATGATCCAAGGAAATTAAAAATGCAGATGATGAAACATTCTGGTGAGTAACTTTTCAGCTGCGACAAGTGCAACTAGTTCCAGGCCCATTTTTGTGAATGACAAAACAATACATTCTAAAGGAATTTTGGGATTTTTTGCTTATTTTAAAAATATTCCTATACGGGATGTTGAAAAGATGCGGCAATATTAAAGGGATTAGATTTTTCCAGAACGGCTTGAGATCGTAATGAAATTTTAGGAGTGTCAATAGCTGTGGGAGACGCATACTTTGCAATACAACACGATGTTTTAGTCGTACCAGTGGCGCACGTATTGGCACGTCACATGCTATTGATAATAAATGTTTATTCAAATCAATGGTTTAATAAAGTAATTTAATTTGAATACGATTTTCTAAAACCAATCTACATTTCATTTAAGAAAAAGAATTTTCGGAAATACAGCTAATCTTAATTGAAATTAATATTAAGTAGAATTTAAGTTTGTTATCTGTAAGCGTTGAAAAATGTTAAATTGACAGTATGTACAAAGAACTTTTTACAAAAATGTTTCCGTTGAATTTTTTATTTGCCGCGTGAAATAAACTCCAAAGATTTCATTGTACGAACGCATTTTAAAAAGCTCAAAGAGTGTGGCACCTCCACATCTGATTTTTTTTGGAAAAAAATACGGCATTCGATTCCTATGTTCGCCCACTCTTCAAAAAATTCGTATGCGATAAAAACATTTTTTTGTGAAAAATCCAAAATTCAAAATGTTAACTTTTTTCACACTATGTCGTTTGTTCATTTTTGTTCAGGAAAAATTTTCGTTTCCCCACCCTCCAAAAATTTTTTATGTGAATAAAATATTAAATCACGATTTTTCCATGTCCCTGAATTCGGAAATCATGTTCTAATGGAAACAAGGCTTGAGTTCCAAAAAAATTTCCGATTAATAAAATCAACCTTGTGTTTATGACACAAGATTAGTAATATGATTAAAAATTACGTATATTTTTAGATTGTTACATTCAAGAAAATTGAAAGAATAAATTTTAGCAATTAAACATTGACTTTAATCAGAATCGGGTGGTAACAATCGACTTTTCCATATCTTCCAGGTTAGATCTTTATCGTCGAAGAGCGTCGTAGATTCAGATATGCTAAAGTGATACGGAAATTTGTCGAAAGTTACCAATTTATTGTTAATGAGCGCCACTGACTCCTAGCAAAAGAAGATGCCGTCGGTGATAGGTCAACGAACCGACAGTTTAGTGCACTAATTTCATTAAGGACAATAACATGTAGCACAAAGAGATTTATTATTGTTAAACTTTAAATACCTGGAGGATGATGTAGTCGACGGTGGTTTCAAAAAAATAAGGTGCGGTGTGAAGTCTGGTTTCACCCGCAGCTAACACCACGAAACCAATTGTCTGCTTGCTCCGCTACTCAAAATTACTTTCATACAGAAGAACGTTCGTAAATGAATTTCAAATTTCGTCGGAACGTAGTCACCAGTTTCGTCATAAAGCAATTCCAAAATTCGTCGTGACGTAACCTCAAAATTTCGTCGTAAAGTTATCCCGGAATTTCGTCGTGAAGTAACCCCAAAATTTGGTGGTGGTTGAAAAAGAAATTCCAAAATATTCGTTGATTTCATTAACGGCCGATGTAACAAAGTCATCACTCGAGATAACGGAGCGAAATAGTTTCACAACAACCAACACGAATATCAGCAAGCAAATGCATCGAAACAAACGTGGCGTACCGAAACTGAGTGCAGCCATCTATCGGCGCTCACAGAAAAATACAATTCGCGGGTAGTTGCAAAGAATTCATGTTACAAGATGTAACATTAATTTGGGATAATTTTTTATTCTTATTTGACATTAATTTTTAGGTTGGGTTACTCAGAGCAAAATAATTTTTATCAATATAAAATAATCTCATTGGTTCATATTTTTTGGACAATTTGATTGGTTAATATTGTAGAATATATTAAACCGCTTTAAAAGTCGCAGGTAAGTTTCGTTGCTGTCAAACTGACAATTACATTGTGGCATATGCAATTTTTTATATGTGAGTTAAATTGTGATAAGTAATGCAACGAGTTGGTATGAAATTCAACCGTGATTGGTCCATTATTACAAAATTAATGATTCTGATTGGTCGAGGAAATGTGAGTGGAATTTTCACGCTAAATCGTTTGCCCAAGAATAATTTTCTTTTATCCACCCTTAAAATATTTTTTTAAATAAAATAACGCTAAATGTTTGCCCAAAATAATGGTTCGTGAATACAATCCAAAATCTTTTTTCTTTTGACGAAAAAATTAAATACTTTTTTCACACTATACCGTTTTTGCCCATCTCTCGAATTTGATTACCCGTTTTTCCCTTTCATTGTAATAATGATTAAAAAATAATCAAATGGAAAAATAACTTCGCGATGTCTAGGTGGACAAATGAAAATTTTTCCTAGGGGCAACATGAGCAAACGATATAGCATGAAAAAGTTGATTTTTCGATGTTTTGTTTTTTATTAAAAAATGTTTTTTTTTGCTTAAAAAATTTCATGACGAACGAAAATATTTCTTGGGCAAATATTGGTAAACGATTTAACGTGAAAAAGTGATATTTTCACCAAAAAATGTTTTTTTCGCATAAAAAATTTGTGGAGAGTTGGCAAACAAAAGTTTTCCCTGGGCAAACGAATACCGTATTGTTTACAAAAATTCGCATGTGTGAAGGTGCCAACTTCACAGACTACAGAGACTGAACAGTGAAGACAGAGGGATAGTTGTTATTGTGAACTTGTAAAAACGATCGAATCTAAAACTGTGAACATGTAAACCCTAAATATACTCGGTGGTTGACAGTCATAAAGTGAAGATGTAGAAATTAATTAGAGTCAGACGAATAAAATTGTAAGTTGATAATTAAAGATGTGGTATATTTGGATATTATTTATTTTTAATATTTATTATGTAATTAAAAAAATTTCATGTATTCACTTTTAATTTTCCAAGAAAGTGTTTGTTAGTTTTTTATCAAAAACATGTTTTCTGAATGTTTAATTAAGCAAATGTATGTGTTTCTTATAATTTCTTTCAAATTCTAATAATTTTAAATTTAATATAGTCGATAACTTTCACAACCGTTCAATTTTATCGATACCTCCAAAATAATAAAAACCAAGTCTTTGACAGAAATCTTCATCAACAAATTGTAAACCACATTAGCCTTAGAAAAGAATAAATTCATGTGAAATCTGTAGAAGACTTTGTATGTCAGTGTATTTCTTTAAATAAAATAACTAAAATAAACAATCTAACAAGAAACTGGAATTATACTAAAACATAACTTTGTGATGCATATTATTTTAATATATTGAAAGAAGAAATAAGTACAAAACTAAATTCTTTATTCCGTAAGGCTCGAAGGAAACCACCTTAATTTTGAAAGTCTGCAAATAAAAGTAATAACTTTTCATTTAGATACCTATATTAAAGCTGGAGTATGGGAGCATTGCATATCTAGCTTCGAAGTGTAGAACATAATTAACTCTCACTTTTCTTTCAGCAGTTCTCCGACTAATATACAAGGTGATTCACAACTATTGGGACATAGGCTAAATATGACCATAGGACCCAATAAGCCTTAATAAAATATTGACCGTAGCACCCAATATGCTTTAATAAAATATTGCCGCAGGTTAAATTAAAATTTTATTTCACTCTAAATTTATCAATTCTTATGAAAATCAATAGAGAGGTGATTTTTAACATTAAACAAATTGCGATTTGGTCACTTCGTCAGTTACGAATTCTGCGAATATTATAAACTACCGAAATGTAAAGATACATCACGAACGTGATGGATTCTTTGACGATATCGTGAAGCATTGTTACTTGAGGTCGCTCCTCTGCGACTATTTTAGTTGATTCTGGTGCAGTATTTCCTTACAGTAATCGTTCAGTGCCCAGCCACGCGGAATCTTGAACTTTTTCTGTCAGAAATGTCACAATTTCTGAATGATCGACAGAAAATAGTATTTTCAGTTATAATATCACAAGAGCATCGAAAATAATCGATTATACTTGCGAGTCATGAGACGTATTTTGCAAAACGCCACGAGAGCGAAGCTTGAGTGGTGTTTTAAGGAATACGAGGAGTCTGCATGATCTTGTTTAGTCAGTAGTGCTTAATCAATCGGAGTGTGAGAGCAAGATTGATAATTTTCAGATTACGTTTTTCTTCTTATTGATAACAAAATGTTCCGTGTAAGTTTGATCATTTCCCAACAGGTGACTAGGCTGTTGGAGACTGGGCTTTAGTCCAATTTGACATTCAGACCGGAAACAAACGTGATTCAAATCTTGGAACTGTTGCCAAACAATGAAGAAATTAAAATGACTTTTCTCTGGAAGAAAAGAAATTCTTTTGTTTTTGAAGGTGAAGACGTCTGTATTGTTGACAGCGTCGATTTAAAGAAACAATTGAATCCACCGAAAACGTCGATAAATACAATCATTAAAACTGCCTTTATTTGGTTTTTTCTTTTGCTCTTTAATGTTTTTTACAATGTAGGTACCTTAAAAACAATTTTTTAACTTTATTTGTGAAAGATATGGCGTTACTTTCACTGAACGTTAAAAATTTACATACGATCCAAGTATACCTAATGCAGTATAACTTGATCAACAAGTTTTTATTTGTTTTTTTAAATTACATTTTTTAAGATGGTTAGATTTTTATTTAATTTTTTTGTCATTTTTTATTTGTCCGGAATCCAAAATTATTGATTAAATTTTTTGTTAATTCAATGTCAGTGACGGAATCGTTAATGAATAATTTAAGAAAAATCATATAATGTTATCTTATCAAGATGACCGTGACACAGGTGTGAAAAAAAACTGGGTTTTTCGTACAAGCAAACAGCACTGCTGTCCCATTTTTTTCGTATAAATACCATGCAATTTTCATAGCGAAGTATAGAATTTTTTAAAATGAACAACATTAGTTGGATTCTGATGTTCGCTGTTGGTAAAATTTTTGTTACTCTGTGCAAACGTTCCGAGTTCTAACTTTCAGTGTTCGTTTCCGGTGAACGTACTGAAGATGAGAGAATTGTCGGTGGTCAAACGGCGGCGATTTCTTCGTACCCATATCAAGTTTCGTTAAGATCCCAATCGAATTCGCATTTTTGCGGAGGCTCCATTATAAGTAACAACTTGGTGTTGACTGCGGCTCACTGTCTCACTGGGTAATTTACTTCAATTACTTTTTTGTAGTTTTTTTAATTGTGTTCTTGCAGGCGTACCTCTGGAACCGTTGTAGTGGTTGTCGGTACTAACAGTATTAGTACTGGTGGTACCTGTCACAGCGTTGCTGAGTTAATTTCACATCCTAGCTACAACAACGGCAACAATGGTCAAGACATTGCGCTGGTAAAAATCGCAGGATCTTTTACGTATGATACCAACGTGAAACCGGTGCAGCTAGCTTCGAGCTATCCGCCTGTTGGTGCCAATCTTACGTTAACCGGTTGGGGCTTGCAATCGTACCTTCTAATGCGCTGCCTATACATTGCAATGCGTACACTTGTCCGCCATCGATGTGGAACAATGCAAAAGTTTGTTACCTGGTTTTCCGGTGACTTCGACTCATTTGTGCACCAAGTCCAGAAAAGGTCAAGGCGCCTGCCAAGGAGATTCAGGTGGTCCGTTAGTGTATGGAAATGTCCAAGTCGGAATTGTGTCTTGGGGAATTCCGTGCGCCAAAGGATATCCTGACGTTTTCACCAGCGTGCCGTCGTACATCAACTGGATCATCACTAATGCTAGAAATGCTAGACGAAAGTAACATAATCTAACTATTACAAAATAATAAAATTCTATTCGTAAACCAACTGCATTTATTTCATTATTAAATTAATAATAATAATTAATTATTAAACAGTTCTAAGAAACTGTATCATTGTAATGTGAACATATGTATGCAAATCTAGTTGGCAAACCTGGTAATCCTACTTACCTTTCGACACTGAAAGTCTACTAATGTGTAATGTGAAGTTAGGTATCTAATTTAAATCCAGTTGTCAAACTTGATAACGTAACTAATACTTTTTATTAAAAAATCATGATGGCGCCTAGTTATCAAAGTCAAGTTACAAGAATCATGAAAGCAATTCTGTTTTTAAAAATGTAGTTTTCCGATTATCATCTAAATTTTCGACTTTTCTCTACAGAATCTAAATGTACGGAAATGCTCCAACTGGCGAGAAAAGAAAATCAACAGAATCTCCATGTCTTAACTCTATGTAAAGAAAGGGAGGAAGGAGTTAATGGTCTTGATGAAAAGTGAACTAAAAATGTCGCGGAAAATCACGGTGCTGTGGTGAAGAGGTGGATATGGTGGAACAAATCATGATGTGCCCGTTCTATGGTCAAAGATAATGAAATATCTGGACCGAATCCTCATCGGTGAGAAGATGTGTTATTACAACTAGAAAATCAGGGAACTGATCAACTTCATTAATCTCTCTTGAATGAAACAAGAGGGGGGCACAAGAAATCACGTCTGGGCACAATGCAGGAGACATTGAGCACCCAACCTAATCTTAATAATAATAATAACAATAAAAGTGCAACACAAGAAGTAAAAACACGTATGTGATTGTCGCAGGAGAAAATATGCAGCACAAAGAATAGATCCTTTATTTCATGACATACTTTTCCAATTTGACCATACTTACTAGTGCTCGGGTCGAGGGTTATAGCGTCGCCGGAATTGAGTAAATGTAAGTAATTTAATTAACTTTAGACAATAAATTTAACGTGTGGATACTCTAACCGTAACTGTAAGAATACAGTCAAATATAATTGGGAAATTTTAGTGATAAGTTTTAGGAAGCAAACTTGGAAAATTTTCTATAGGGAATTACGCTTGATAAACATAATCATAGGTCAACAACAATTTCACCGGCCAATACAAGGAGATAGTGACGTCAATGGCCCCACTTTCACCAGAATTAATTTCTTTACGTTTAGGTTTATTTTAGTGTTGCAGAGTTACCAACAACCAGGGGCCGTATTCCAGTCGCCCGACAGCGCTAAGGCAACCATCAGGCCGCATTCTAGCGGGCGGGAGCCGTGACCAACCAGAATACAATTTTCTTATTTTTATTATGAATTAATTTTTCTTTTCTATTTATTGTACATTGCCGAAAATAAAATTGTGTAGACTGTCTTCGTATTTGTCTCCGATTAGAGCTACCCAGGCCTCAAGAATTTTTAGTGCGGGTGCACCGATGATATAAGTCAAGTGCAAAGAAGATGCAGATTTAGTCGTTAAAAGATCTGAACGATTCAACAACATGTTTAAAGGGAACCCTGATAATTATTCGTTTTGTAGTTATTTTGCGATTAGTAAATGAAACTATTAAGTGACCCTAAATAAATTAAAAGTAGAAGATTCAATGGTAAAAGAAAAACACTTATTTTAATATTTTTCCACTACACTACTGAAGGTGAAAGCGACATTATGAAGCTCGCCTTCACCTTAATCTTTTCTACCAATCGTTACAAACAAAAAGAACTAACCTTAAGGCGCCAAATTCAAATATAAACTCTACAAATGCTAGAATTTAAGTAATAGAGTTTTATTTTTTTAATCAGAGGAAATGGAAAAGGTCAGTGAGAAAGTTAGAAGATAATGCAAGAGATTGGAATAAAAGTAGATATGGAGAAAAGGCGGAGTTGCTAGAAAAAAATGAGATAAAAACAGATTTAAAAATGTTAATGAAAACATGGATGGAGAGAAAAATATTGGAGTATTTGGAAGAAAGGTTTTCGGAAGAATTTGAATGGGAAATTCAGTTCGCCGTAAAGGAAAATAACAAGGAAAGGACGAACGGGTATTTTAACAGTGGTAAAAATGGTATGAGAAAATAGAAAAGAAAGACGAGATAAAGAACTATAGTGAGAATAGAATAAGGAGATAAATACGAAATAATATCGATATATAGACAAGAAATGGAATACACTAAAAAAAAATGGAAAGAATAATCAAAGAAGAAAAAGAAATAAAAGTAATTTTTGGAGAAAACTTCAATGCAGAAACAGGGGAAGAAGAAGGGACGACAATAAACAAAGAAGAAAGAAATAGGAAATCAATGGTTAAAAAATAAACGGGCAAGGAGGAAGAAAACTGTTGGAATTATGTGAGGAAAGGGGATAGATAATAATGAACAGAAATATGGAAGTAGAATATACATTTCTAAATAAAAGAAGAATAGCTGGTTTACTGTGATTGTAAATTAAAGAAGACGTAGAAAATTTGAGGATGAAGAAGATTCAAATTACCAGCCAATGGAGGTGAGCATAATAAGAGATAGAGAGGATGACGAAGAAGAGCAAGAAAAAGAGGGGTGAAGAAAAAAGAAAGTACAGAAACATATACAAAAAAATTGGAGAAGATAAGAGAGAAGTAAAGAACTATCGAGGAATAACGCGGGATATAAAATTTACGTTGAGATAATAAGAGTAAGATTAGAGAAAGAATTAGAGATAACTGAGTTATTTAATTTTTTCTAAACGTTAATTTTTCCGGAAAAAGTTCAATAACGCAAAAACCCTTCATTTTAGACACTATATAAAGTTACATTAGAATTTCCCAAGGAATCCAAATTTGTAATAAAAAATGGGTGGTTCCATTTAAAAAAACATAACTTTAATATGTCACACATTTATGGAACAAAAATAAATAGTTTTTCTAACCCTAATATTTTCCGAGATATCCACCTTCCACGCACCAATGTAGAAAAAAAAACTAAGCTTTAATTCATGCTAACTTTTATGTGACGCCTGGTTTTGTAGGGATAAGAAACACTTCCCCGCTTGTGTCTCCTATTACACTTATGGCTAAAATAACTACCTGCCAAATTTGTTTAAGAAGAATTAAAGAAGAACTGAAATTTAACGTAAACGATTTAATAACGAACTCGAACTTGGAGTGTTCTTCGGAAGATGTAAGTATCAAAGAACATAAGATTATTAATAATTCAATTTTTATTAAAGGCTTTAAATATTACGGAAAACTCAGTTGCATGCAACCGATGCAAGGTGGAGATCAATGAAGCTCATCAGCTATATATGCAAAATGAAACTGTTTTGCAATCACACCCATGTTTCATTAAAGAAGAAATTAAAGAGGAATTTGTGGAAGACCCAATTAAGACCGAAGGAATTGATGATGACAGTTTTGCGTTATCCAAGATGTGTATTGAAGAATGCATTTCGGTAAATGAGCATAACGTTATTAATAAACAGCTACGGCAAATGAGCGAAGACTTATTCAAATGCCATGATTGTGGTTATACGACAAACAACAAAATTACTTTGAAGTTTCATGTAAGGATTTGCGCAAATGTTCAAACTAACAAGGTTGAATTCACTCTTAACTGTGATGAGTGCGATTACAGAGCCTACTCCAAAATAAATTTGAAGAGACACAAAAGAAAGCATTCTAAAGAAACATTTAAATGCCATTTGTGCGATTTTAGTAGTAAATATAGGACATCTGTACAAAACCATTTAAAACTACATTCTGAAACAAAACTGTTTAAATGCAGTTTGTGCAATTTTAGTAGTAAATATGAGGGATCTTTAAAGAAACACTCGGTAGTTCATTCTGAGACCAAATTATTTAAGTGCAGTTTATGTGATTTTAGCAGTAAATATGGGGGATCTTTAAAAAAACATTCGGTGGTTCATTCTGAAACAAAACTATTTAAGTGCAGTTTGTGTGATTTCGCTACTAAATACTCTCATAATTTTAAGGATCATTTCAATAGACATTCGGGTGAAAGTAATTTTAGATGTGACAAGTGTGACTATAATACGTATACCAAAAGAAATTGGATGCATCATAAAAAAAATCATTCTAAAGTAGAAACATTTAAATGCGGTGTGTGTGATTTTAGCAGTAATCATGGGGTGTCTTTAAAACAGCACCTAGTAGTACATTCTGAAAAAAAACCATTTACATGCAGTTTGTGTGATTACGCTTGTAACTACTATAACAGTTTCAAGGCTCACTTGAATAAACATTTCGGTGAACTCAATTTTAAATGCGACGAGTGCGATTACAACACGCACTCCAAAAGAAATTTGTCTGAACACAAAAGAAATCATTCAAAAGAAACATTTAAATGCAAGTTGTGTGATTTTAGCAGTAAACATGCGGCGTCTTTAAGAAAACACTTGGTAGTACATTCTGAAAAAAAACATTTAAATGTAGTTTGTGCGATTTCAGCAGTAAACATCGGATATCTTTAAAAAAGCACTTGGTAGTACATTCTGAAAAAAGCTATTCAAGTGCAGTTTGTGTGATTTTGCTACTAACCACTATCATAGTTTTAAGGAACACTTAAATAGGCATTCGGGTGATAGATGCGACAAGTGCGACTACAGCACATATACCAAAAGAAATTTTGCGAATCACCAAAAAAATCATTCTAAAGAAAAAAACATTTAAATGCAGTTTGTGCGATTTTAGCAGTAATCTTGGTAAAAATACACATTTTGAAGAAAATATTTAAACGCGGTTTGTGTGATTTCGTCAGTAACTACTGTGATAGGTTAAAGATACACTTGAATAAACATTCGTCTGAACTTAATTTTTAGATACATACTCCAAAAGTAAGAAATTACAAAAGGCGTCATTCTAAACAATAGCACATAGTTTATAAGGTTTTAATAATAAAAATACGGCTTATTAAAAGAACACTTGAATAACGATCAATTTTAATTTATAATAAGTTATAAATATTGTAAGTAAATACATTTCTTTGGGGTGATTGCAATTCGGCATTTAAACAAAATAAATTTAATTGACTTCTATATTAAACATGACACTCTATTAATTCCCTTTTTATTTATAATTTCATCTCAAAATCTTGGTTTAAATAAAGTGTGTGGTTTAAAAGCAACTTAAAAAATATATTTCCGCTACAATCTTTATTTCTGTATAAAAATTTTTATTATTACATTCTTAATACACTAACATTGGTTACATTTACTGATGATGTAAAGGATGAACAACCTTCTGCGACTTTGAACGATGACCTCTATAAACTGAGTTTTTCATACAATTTTCTTTATTTTTTGATAACTTGATGCTTACTTTCCATACTATTCATGTTTATTTATTAATTACTTTGTAACGCAGTTTATTGGTTTTGGTATCAAACTGTATTTTTAAAAGGTTGACAACAATTTCAACACATTCATTGTTCAATACACGTTTCATCGTTTGCTACGCAAAACGTAATTATCCCCACTTTCACTTCGTTTCATCGATTTATACTCATACTATACAATACACAAGTTTATGTTATGGTTACAAATTTATACATTGCAACGACCTTGCGATCACTGCACACATTTCCTGGTTAAAGTGAGATAAAATATGAAATATTATTTTAATTTTTTCGAACTTTAAATAAAATATAACTTTATACTGTACAGGGTGGGTGTTTAGTGCGTGGACGGAGGATTGCTCCTGAACTATTAGATACTTCACAAATAAATTTGGCAAGGTAACACCTAGTTATTAGAACTCTAGTTAAAAAATAAGGCCCATTTACTAGAAACAATTCTATCAATATTGTTTGATGTTTATCAAATAATTAGCTGATTTTGTAAATTATGTGTATTTTTGTTTCACCCATTATCAAAATCGTGAAGCGTTCTGCCAATGGATTACTAACAACATTAACGAACAACCGGATTTTGTTAATTACTATTCCGATAGTAATGCTCACATTTTAAGAGTCGCCGACTATTTACTTTTTTTTTATTTGATTTTTACTTACATAAACGAGATCATTAAAAGGAAATAGGGAGGTCTGTTGAAAGTTAATTGTTATTTTTTAGAACATTAGCCACAGAATGACATGAAAATGTAGGTTTGACATTTTTGTGGACGACGTGCACCAACCGTCTACTCAAGCGATTGAAGAGTGCAGCCATAGTACAACTCGCAGATAAAAAAAAATCTCTGAGAAGGCGTGGGTGATGGCGTCGTTATTTGACAAGTACAGTAGGCCATGCAACAATCATTTAGGTGGCCAATTTAAATATTTGTGGTTAATTATTCAAATTTTTGTAATTTTTACTAAAGCTTTATTTATATCAAAACACTTAACTCAGTGAGCAATTACAATTGTTATGTAAAAATGTCAAAATGAAACAATAACACGATGGTACATCGTATCTACCTTCAAGCTGTGATTGGATGAAAATATTACCACCACCAGTTTTTAAAATTAGTCCGGGGTTTTTGTTTTACTCTGGGAGCTGCACACGATCTTACTTTTCGTATGACCGGCATGGTAACAACTGTCTTTTTTAAAGCGATTTATATAAATTGTAGGAGACTTTTTAGTTTAATTATTAAGTAAAATGTGTGTCTTGCGACATCTCGTGTAAACATTGACACGTATGAATAGTATAAACTAAGAAAAATGCCAACAGTTAACTGTAACGGCATGTGTGTGTTAAAGTGCAAAGCGATAGCTTTAATGCTTGTAACACACGTTGCCGATAAAGCCAAGATAACTTGTACAGAAGTACACACGCAACAAAAGAACACCTGATGCAGCATTTCGCTCTTATTGTGGGCTCATCAGAGGTGTATACTTAAGTGCGGTATTTTTAAGCTCTCGTGGAGCAATGAATATAATAAAATGTGTCTTGCGACATCTCGTGTAAACATGGACACGTGTAAATAGTATAAACTAAGTAAATGTCAACAGTTAACTGTAAAGACTTGTGTGCGTTAAAGTGCATGGCGCCATCTAAGCGATGGTTTTAATGTTTAACACAACACGTGAGTGGATAAAGCCAAGATAACTTGTACAGAAGCATACACGCACGAAAGAACACCTGATGCAGCATTTCGCTCTTATTATCGACTCACGTGTTGTTTTAAGCATTAAAACCATCGCTTAGATGGCGCCATGCACTTTACCGCATACAAGTCTTTACAGTTAACTGTTGGCATTTACTTAGTTTAAAATATAAACTATGTCTTCATTGTTAATAAAGTAATATCTTTAGTGTTACTACATTCATTGTGTTAAATTTTCTAGCTATTGCTGCATTCCACTTTGCCTTCCCCAAAATTGCAAACATGAAAAAATATTGTGTTTCCAAGGCCAATAATATGTAAGTTGTATGAGCAAAGATTTAATTTTTTTAGATTTATTTTTACTTTGTAAGAGTCATTCAAACGTAAACCATGTCACTTTTCCCACCCTTCCCCTATTACCAAGCTATTTTAAAATGAATTACATAAAAAAATGCTGGTACGATGGATCTTTAATCGACATTTTTAAAAAACATGTTATACTTATACATTAGAGACGCTAGCCGAGTCATCGCTTCCGTTCGAAAATTAAACCACCACATTGAAGTTACATACCTATGTTACGCCACTGCGTTAAAGTAGGGTTTATATATTTAGTACCAAATATGTTAGCAGTTACTTTTTTATGTACTAGGCACTTCAATTGTCCGCCTTTGGAGGTGCTGCCTGTGTAGCTTGAATTATAATTATTTATTACGTATTTTTACCATTAGATTATATATAGAATGTTGGCGATCACACACACAAAATGTACAAAATAAAAGCAATTTTTGTTAGGAACATTTCGAGTAGTTTTCTCACAAACACGTCCCGCACAAACTCTTTAGCCACACCTTCTTTAATTGGCCACGCCTTCATTAATTAGTCACACAAATCGATGGATAAGTTTAACCACGCCTACGCAGTAAGAAATTCAGGACCATCAAAAACAACAGTCACTAATTTTCCAGCACACTTTCAAAAAACATGACAGTGATGTAGTCATCTTTGTAAAAATTACCTGTTTAAGGTCTGTTATTATACTAATTATTTTCTATTTTTTGATATGTCATCAGATTATTAATTCTTGTTATTATCCTAAACTGTCTAACGAGAATTTTAAGAAAGCATCAGACAAGAAACAATCGAAGGTTTATTTTTAAGAATAACATGACTGACTTTGGTAACGTCAGATTTGTCTTCGATTAAGGTGTGGTTAATTTAAAGAAGGCGTGGCTAAACAGTATATGTGCGTTGATTGGGGCCAAATTTAAACCATTTGGGAAAAGCAACTGAAATTTTGAAATATAAAATAAACAATATATGGTAAAAAAGTTACAATACAAAAGTCCATCAACCCGAAAAACTATTGATTTTTTTTTAAAATAAAATTTTTTTTTTTTGAAAAACGTGGTTAAAGAGTATGTGTGCGATTTTTTATGTTGATTGGGGATAAAAAACAACAATTTAAGAAATTAGATCATTTGGGGGAAATGATTGAAATTAAAAATAAGCGACATCTAGTGCTTCAATCTCGAGTTATCGTAGCACGTCCAAATAATAATCTACTAGCTTACACATCTATTGGCAAATTTTAAAGCTAATTGAAATTAATAAGAAACCAAGACCATCAATCCGAAAAACTATTGAATTTTTTTAATAAAATTTTTTTTTTTTAAAAACGGACACAATTGCAGATTACTGACTCTTGCAGTTACTCCAGAATTGTCTTCTGTGAAGGCGTTAGTTAATTTAAAGTGGGCGTGGTTAAAGAGCATGTAATCTACTAGTTTACATATCTGTCGACAAATTTTTGAAGCTAGTAGATTTTAAACATAAGTAAACAAGCTATGGTTAAAAAATAAAATTTAACCAAACGTTTATTACAAAAAATCTACAATACGATCCTCTTTTTTTAGAAGTATACAGCATGCAGCAAGTTCAAATGAAAAAAAAACTAGAGTTGGACAAAATCAGATGTTCATACAGCCTACTTTGCTTCTCTGCCCCCAACAAATGCAACCGCCGTCCAACATGCATATTCTGCAGGTCTACTACTAAATTCAAGGCTGGTATGATAGAACAAAGGATCTTCTCAACTGGGGTTGGAGAACGGGCCTTGGCTCGCTCCCCATCATGAACACACAGAATTTTGAACAAAAATGATTACTTAACTAAAATTAATATCTTTTTGGATTCACCAGATTTCACTCCTTTAATGATCTGCCCCTAAACAGTTTTTGCTTTTCGACGATAAAAAATTTTTTAGAAACTTTCTACATTTTTCGAAATTTCCATTTATATCCAAAAATTACACACCTATAGTAGTTTTCCAAAAAATCTACAAACCCAATCTGCCCATACGTAAGTTTTTTAGATTTCCAACCTAACATGTATTAAAATTCTAGAACTTTCGTATTCCTGAACGTTCAATAATATTTAGCTTCTATAAAAGGGTTATTAATGCAATTCGAGAGAGCTGTTCTAAGTTGTCATTGAATGCGAGTTGAAATAAATTATAACATGTAATATGAATTGAATATATTTATCAAAAATTATAAGAACTATACGTGTAGTAAAAAGTTCAAGTTACATGTTCTTTAGTTTACATTATTGTTATTAACAATAATTTCTTTGTGTAAGAATCAAATGTAAATTTCACTGATATAACCCGAACAGAAATACTGACACTTTCTACAGCAATCGTCTAAAAATATTCTTGTTCCTTTTGGTTTTTTCTGACTTACAATGTATCCTATTTCTTACTTTAAATGTTAGTTTTGGTATCCGGTCTTGAAGTGAATTTAGCAATCAACATGCTCCAGTGTTTACTGCTTTATTCGAACAAATTGCACTTAAACGGTTTTTCTTCCGAATGAACCCTTTTGTGAATTTTCATATTCATCTTGTAGTCGCACTAGTCGAAGGTAAAATTTGGTTCATCCGAATGCATCTTTAAGTGCATTTCTAAGTTAGCTACGTATTTAGAGGTGTAATCACACAAATTGGTTTTTCTTCTGAATGAACTCTTTTGTGACGTATCAACAACAAATTGGTATTCACCTTGTAGTCGCATTGGTCGCATCTAAAATTTAGTTTGTCAGAATGAATCTTCATGTGTGTTTTCAAGGGACCTGCGTACTTACTGACGAAATCGCACACATTGCATTTATGTGATTTTTTTTCAGAATGAACTCTTTTGTGACTTATCAATATCTTATTGGAGTAAGTCTTGTAGTCGCACTGGTCGCAGCTAACATTTCCTTTGTCAGAATGTTTTTTCATGTGTTCTTTCAAGTTACCAACGCATTTACTAGTGTAATCACACAAATTGCATTCATATGGTTTTTCATCAGAATGAACTCTTTTGTGAGTTTTCAACTTCGAATTGGAGTACGTCTTGTACTCACACTGGTTGCAGGTAAAATTTAGTTCACCGGAATGTATCTTCAAGTGCATTTTTAAGTTAGCTGCGTATTTACAGGTGTAATCACACAAATTGCATTTATATGGTTTTTCTTCTGAATGAACTCTTTTGTGACTTGTCAAATTTGCATTGGAGTACGTCTTGTAGTCACACTGGTCACATTTAAAATTTAGTTCGCCAGAATGCATCTTCATGTGAAATTTTAAATCATCAATGCGTTTAAAGGTGTAATCACACAAATTGCATTTATATGGTTTTTCTTCAGAATGAACAGTTTTATGACGTATCAACATTCTATTAGAGTACGTCTTGTAGTCGCACTTGTCGCATCTAAAATTTAGTTCGTCAGAATGTTTCTTCATGTGTGTTCTTAAGTGACCTGCGTACTTACTGGCGAAATCACATGCATTGCATTTATGTAATTTTTCTTCGGAATGAACTCTTTTGTGACTTTTCAACAACTGATTGGAGTACGTCTTGTAGTCGCACTGGTCGCAGGTAAAATTTCGTATGCCAGAATGTTTCTTCATGTGTTCTTTTAAGTCACAAACGTATTTACTTGTGTGATCACACAAATTGCATTCGTATAGTTTTTCATCTGAATGAACTCTTTTGTGACTTGTCAACTTGAAATTAGAGTACGCCTTGTAGTCGCACTGGTCGCAGTTAAAGTTTAGTTCGCTAGAATGTATCTTCATGTGAATTTTTAAATCATCAATGCGTGTAAAGGTGTGATCACACAAATTACATTTATATGGTTTTTCTTAGAATGAACTGTTTTGTGACGTTTCAACTTCCAATTAGAGTACGTCTTGAAGTCGCACTGGTCGCAGGTAAAATTTAGTTCACCCGAATGTATCTTCAAGTGCATTTTTAAGTTATCTTCAAATTTAAAGGTGTAATCACACAAACTACATTTATATAATTTTTGTTTAGAATGAACTTTTTTGTGACTTTTCAACATCTGATTGGAGTACGTCTTGTAGTCGCATTGGTCGCAGGTAAAATTTCGTTTGTCAGAATGTTTCTTCATGTGTTCTTTTAAGTTACCAACGCGTTTACTGGTGTAATCACACAGATTGCATTCATATGGTTTTTCATCAGAATGAACTCCTTTGTGACTTTTCAACTTCGAATTGGAGTACGTCTTGTAATCGCACTGATTGCAGCTAAAGCTTCGTTCACCTGAATGTTTTTTAAGTGTTCTTTTATGGTATAGGAACGCTCACTAGTGTATTCACACAAATTGCATTTAAACGACTTATCTTCAGAATTAATTCTATTGTAACATTTGAAGAGTTTCTGTTGCTTTTTTAATGAATTCTTTTGTCCATTTAAGTTTGTTCTCATGTGAATTTTCAAAATATTTTTACAGTTTGTTCTATAACCACAATCATAACATTCAAATAAGTCTTCGCTAGTCTGCAATAGCTGCTGGTATTTCACTTCATTCGTAGTAGTATGCGTAGCTATGTGCTCAACTAACAAATTCATTTCTGTACAATAATAATTACAAATGTTACATCGTAAGGGTTCACTATGCGTATGAATTTGTTGGTGAGTTTTTAACACAGAATTATCATGAGTCGTGTAATTGCACCAGTCACATTTAAAGCGGTGGGTAAAAATATGATCGGTTAGATTTTGTTTGTCGTTAGTGCCATAATTACATTGAAAACAATAGAAAATATTTACCGAGACACTTTCTTCAATAAACAAAGGTATATCTGTGTTAAATAATACATACTGGTCCTCAACAATCCCTTCCATCTCAATGTCTTCCTTTTTAATTTCCTCTTTGATGATTATGAGTTCGTTTTGCATGTAGAGTTGATGTTTTTTCTCGATATCCACCCTACATTTGTCGCATGCAACTGGGTTTTCAGTGATGCTTAGAACCTAAAATACAATTAAATCATGTAAATAATCCAATGATGTGTGATACTTACGTTTTCTGTAGGAACCTCTAAAGTTGTGTTCAGTATTAAATCGTTAAATTTCACTTCTTGCTTAATATTCCCTAAGCAAATTTTGCATGTAACTGTAGCAGGTTCGGCCATAATCGATGAATAGAATTGCCCCAAAATAATAATATGCTATTACAGCATCAAGACGCTATATTCTGACAAAGAATTAGGATGGTATTTGTCCAGAATTCAAAATAAACAAAACAAGCGCCATGTTTAAATGCATCATAGTCAGGATCGCATTTAGAAATATTATGACTACAAGTGACAAGATCCGTACTTAGAATATTTGAAAGTAACAGATAGAAAAGTATTTGAATTGATTTACTTTATTGTGATGGGTTAATAATAATAATAATAATAATAATGAATAATATTAATGACAGCTGTGATCAATAGCGGTGGATTAAACGGCTAGAAACTTTTTAGAAGCGACATAAGTTCTTTTTTCTGTGTCGTGGTTTTGTAAAATTTATTTGCGGTATTGCTGTTCTAAATTATGAAGCCGCAAGAAACAGAACATTCCAATAGAACCCAAGTGGAGCAACACGATTCTACTGCACATCAACCAAGGCAGACTCAATCCTGTGACTCGTCCTCTATTAATGGGGGACCGTCATTGATGAGAACCGTAAACGACGTTTAAAATGAACAAACCAACTGAATAACAATGTAATTAGAGCATTTTATTACGTCAACGAATGTAGAGACGACCCGCTGCCAGGATGAAGATACAAGCTCCATAACGAATTTTGCAGGATGCACCCTTAACTAAGCAACCTTACAGAACAAAACATCGTAGACCGAAAAAGAGTCATAGTAAACAAAGGTTACCTAACCTTGCTTCAGCGAGGAACAAGTAAATGTAGAAATTCAATCCGAAACAACGTAAATAACCCCAGAGGAAGACCGTCTCCCTAGAATAGACACAACTACAAATGCCACAAACACCATTACAATTCAAGAAATGTTTCTGAGCCAAGTTGCTCTCTATGAAAGCATGGATCCTCTGACGTGACCCAGAATACCAAAGCTGCTCCATACACCGGAAACCAACAACCATATAGAAAAGGTAAACAGCGCGCTACAAAATTACCTAGGAGGAACTGAAAACCTTGAAAAAATCTATAATGGTATTTATGCCGCAACTGCCACAGTACTCAGCCTTGGCAGTTATAGAGTGCGACTGAAAACCCGAGGAACTCCCCACCCCCATAGTATTTGCAGAAAAATGAAAGGAAGAGTCCCCAAAATTTTGCCCAAAATTCCAAAAAAAAAGACTGGAGCAAGTCAACAGTATGAGGTTCTGTAGTGGCTACGACCAACGATCTATCGACGGAGGTTAAGTGTGAACGGTAACGTACAAATTATAGAAATAGACCGAGTTTGGGATTCTCGACGAATGTAATTAAAATAGGAGAGAGAGAGAGAGAGTGAACAGATAAGTATTTCATTAAACCCGATCTAAACTTCGTATTCGACGGTGCCAATCGTATCGTCCGGTTAGGTGACTAAAGTAACGGGAGGCGTGTGTTCGAGATATTAGTCAAGATACTGAAGGGACCGTCTCAAATGTTGGTTTTTAGAGCCCGGCGCCACTGTCTTTCTATAAAGAGAATGCTACATTTACGCAAGATGGAACGGTTAATGTACTCGTACTTAGGGCTACAATAAAATACTCGCACTGAAACAAGTCACAATTTAAGTTTATTTTACGGCAATAATAACACAAATTGTATAAAACACAGGAAAACGCGTATCGTAACGGGCTTAACTAATGCAGTACCCGTTCCTAATTGGGCGCACTAAACCTACGACGCGGTCAGTGACAGGCAAATCTTTGATTATGTTCGGCGCCGAAGTCCGAGTCGATTTTTAACTGGTTTAACATCGCGTAAAATAACAGACAAACACAATACCTTATACCCTCTGGTAGATAGCTACGAAGGCAGATACGAGGCGGGTGTGGTTGATGAGGAAACTCGTACGGTTTCTAAGATTGGGTGTCGTCTTCAACACTCACAACTCGCATAAAGAAACAAGCTAGTAGTAATGTCGTCGTAGTAGAGAAGCAAAGAAGCATCCCCAACCGCCTAAACGCACATGTCAAACTACTTACGGTGTTCGAATGCGGAAAACGCATAAAATATGCAAAAATATTATAGAGAACCACTGGGCGTTGTTGTTATAAATAGTTATACCCTAAAATAAAAGGTCGATTACTACTGATGCCATCGAAAACAGTATATTTTATTTACCTAAGCGCCATTAGAGACAGAGCGCAGGCGAGTACCACGGCGTTTAAGTAACATTCAGAGGAACAGGACGGAAGTAATCAAACAGACACCGTGAAAACGAACCAAACCGTCTCTACCGGCGCCCCGAATAACTCCACCAAAATCACACCAATTTGGCGCGATATACAAAAAATCACGTAACAGTAAACTCCCCTAGCAAAACTGGTGAAACTCGGTACCCAATAGATACAGAAAATCTCATTCGTCCACAGCAAACGAAAGAAGAATACAGATATGAGGCTGACAAAATGACAACTCCGAAACCTAAACACGTCCACAGAGTAAACCATAAACCCGGAAAAGTCACTTTCGTGGAATGATGTTTTTCAGCAAATAAAGCGATAAGAACCCCTAAAGCGGTTTCTGAGAGAAAAAGAAACATCAAGGGATGAGGTAATTCCCAGCAAACACACTTACGTAATTTTACGTTGATATTTAGTTAGTTACGCAAATATTACTTTTCAAGACGTACTACGACGTTGCCACGGCGATTTATTTACGTAATATTACGTGTTATCGACGTGTATGTATCATGAATTTGATAGTCAGTTTTGATTATCATCCAATGTTTGCTAAGCTACTCAGTGAACTCATTAAAATCATAAAACAATCTCTGGATGAAAACTTCATATTTCCATTAAACATTGTGCAATGAATCTATTCCTGGACCGAAAAATATTTTTCGGTTGAAAAATTTTCGGTCGAAAAAATTTATTATAATAATTAAATTTGTTTATTTTTATATTATTTGAAACATTAACTAATTAACAAGGAAAGCCAAGGATTCAACAACACCAATTTTAACGAATATGGTGATAATAATTCACTAATCATCCAAGCTTAAAAATAATCATTATAATTATGTGAATTAGAACCTATATAAAAAAATTTCATGGTATCTCGATTACAATGAAATTTTTTATGAAACTTGGTTAATTGGAGTCGTCATTTAACATTATTCTAGGATTTTTGTTTAATTTTATACAATCGAATACAAGCAATGCCAACAGATAACTGTAACGACGATTGAATATAAAATATTTTTTTCATTTGTGAATCATACATTATTTTGTAAGTGAAATGCATGTTTGCGACATCTCGTGTATGAATAACAAAAAATAGTATAATAAGCAATGCCAACAGATAACTGTATCGACGATTGAATGTTTAAATGCAAATCGTTATCTAAGCGATAACTTAGAATGCATAACACACTGTAGATCTGCCTAAGTTACTGTGTTCCAAAGTTGATGAAATCGAGGCTATGGAAATATATATAAAAATCCCAGGCAACATTGGAAAACTTGTAATTTTGTTTCTAAACTTTATAATATTTGTTATTTATTGATTCGTATGGTTGAAAGTATTCAGACACAAATTTATTAATGATCTAAGTAACGTTAATTATAAATCTTCGCTATAATCCCGTCACGAAAATAAGCCTTCTTGATAGTCAATCGTACTCTTACGGCCGGTTGTAGAGGTGCATCTTAAGTTCTTTTTTGACCTTAAGATAAATTTTGTACTTATATCGGTTGGAAATGTCAAACTGATGACTTAAGATTGAGAATTTGGATCTTAAGCTTAAGTTCCATTAGTAGGAGGTCTCAAGACGAATTTTAAAGAGCCTAACCTCAAAAATTATTGGTGTATTGCTCTATAGTCCTACATTTTGAGGAGTAAATTATGATTGTGGAATCAATCATGGAAGTAATTCGTTTAATCGATGCTGTTGACGACGTAGGCATTGTTGATGATGTTGTTGTAAGAATTCCGCGACATATTTACATCAGGCCTAACTATTTTGATAGTTTCTCTGACGATCAATTCATAAAAAAAAGATTTCGATTATCAAAGGCAACCACATTGTATGTAATTGATCAAATAGATGATCAGTTGGAAGTCTGTGTATAATATCTAAGTAACATTTTATTTTATGTAGGTTTTTAAAAATGAATTTTATGATTTTTACAAAGTGAGCCCAAAATAAACCAGCTTCTTTTTTAACTTTGATGCTGTATGCAACAGGATTGCTGTAAAAGTATCTCGAGCAATTGCTGGTTTATCTAGAAGATACATTTATATTCCAAAAATCCCTACAATTGCAAATAATACATAATTTTCTTAATGAATCCGAAATCAATATTTTTAGCCCCATCTGTCGCTTTTTTTTCTAATACATGTGTGTACTACTTTATTACAAACATTTTTAGAACATCTTTTTCTTCTTCTGTGTAATTTACAAGTTCAGTACTTTTGTCGCACTGCATTTATTCTTTCTTTTCAATAAAAATCTTCCGGACACAGATAAGTTTATTATTAATAAAATAAAGTTACTAGTTGTGTGCGCGGTTGCCACCTCTAGCAAGACTCTCAGCTAAGATGTAGCCAAAAGCAAAATAAGAAACACATTTTTGTCTTAGAGCTTAAGATCAATTTATCTAAGCAGTAGCTTAAGTTCTACCTCTACAACCGGCCGTTAATAACTGAATTTCTAATTTTTCATAAATAAAATTGCCAGCGCCGTATTTCTTTTATTAACTTTTTATACTTTTTTCTTACTATTGTGGTTAAATTATACTTACTTTATAGTAACTACTTTGGTGATTCTTAAATACTTACATAGGTGCATTAAAGTTAACTATCAGTGAACCATTGTTGAAGTAAATCAGAAGAGTCTCTTTTTGTTACCATTAGTATTGTTAGAAAACATAACTGCCACTTCATAGTCAACAATCGATCAGGATTTAAGTGACATCCTTTAACTATTTGTTAACTTAATGCAAACTATGTATTTCCATATTGATGCAGTGTTCCGTGTATCTGTTTACTATATAGTTGAAAAATAGTAAAATTTTGCTGTGTGGGACACTATTAAATTACTACATCATCTCCAAGAAAAGTAGAAAAAAAGCAGATAACACGAAAATTATTCAGTTTAGGTATAGGAACATGATATATCAGCAGATGGGCAATTAAATAGTACATCGAATGAGAATATACAAAAACAGTTGCAATTTTTAAAAAATGACTCTTTGATAATTTGAGTTTTCTTAACTACTGATACTACAGGACCTCTCCTAAAAATAAATGTCTAATACTGAAAACATAGTCCAATACCATGTCTAACCGTTGTACAAGTTTCACTCATTTGCCTTTTATGTTTTATGAAATATTAATTTTGCAGTAGATTAAAATTTTCGTTACTAAAGCCTGAAATAATTTTTTTTTGTTAATAATGGTAAGAGATAGGTACCCAAACCTGGTAGTAGAAGTAGAAATAAAATAAGTATTGGGAAATTGTGGTTAAAGTTTTCAGCTGAATTAGTTTTTTCATTCTCATTATTCGTCTAACATGCTATCGTCGAGGCACACCCTGTACAGTGGCGGCTCGTGGTCAATCATACTAGGAAGTCAAAAAATTATATTTAAAAAAATATAAATAACTCAAATGCACCCCAAAATTTTGTTCAAAATATAGCGATTTTTCGAAACATTCTCATTAAAATCTCTAAGGGATTTTCTGTAAGCATTGTCTAGCTGTGTACGAATATCAATATTTCCTACGGTTGCAAAATTTACCGAGCATTTCATGTGTTCTTCAGACGAAACATGTTTTTTTATTTCCTCTTTTAAATGTTTTAAATCTCTGACACCGGATTTGGAATATAGCGAGTCTGACGAGTCTTTAGAAAATAATAAACAAACAAAACAGTAAAATACATTTGATACTTCACAACCACATATCCAGTTAGCTAAATCGTACATTACCTTGCGAAAGTTTCGATGAACATCTTTATTTTTGTCTTTGCTAGTTTGTCGTAAACTTAGTTCTGGCAAAGGACGACCGTTTGCCTTGAACTCAACTAATTTTGTAAAATTAAGTTTGTTAGCACTTTTTAGTTGTTTAATTTTCTGCACTACCGACATTTTTAAATTGATTAAAAACACGCAAAAATCGAATCAAAAATTAAGCGTAGTTGTACACCCTATACGAAGTCAACGTAAACTGCGGGACCCGGCTCATGACCCAAAGTTGATTATTGTTTCGGACGTTCGCGTTTATTCGGGCACTGCACGTTTTTCTAGTTTTTCTGGGTAGATCTAATTCAATGAGGACAATTCGCACCGCAAGCCCAAGGTTGAAGAGGATGAATTACGAACGACGGCCGATAAATTTTAAGTTATTATACTTGCGACTTTTGCGAGTAAATTACCTATTTTAATAAAACACGTAATAATTAATATTTTTTATATATTGTCAACATTTTTGGGAGGTCATTGACCAATTGACCATATGGACATGCCGCCACTGACCTTGTATAGTTTTTCTTCAGTGTATGGAAAATATTAGTAACACAAACATAATATCAAAATACCCAAAAATACATACATACATCTTAGAATCTGATAATTGCATAATTAACAACACATGAAATAGCGAGTTTTGCTACGGTTTCCAAAAAACAAATGAACACGTGATTAAAATATGTATAACATCTGTTTAAAATGAAATACTCGTAGAATACACGTTAGATTGTAATGCAAATTATCCACAATATCGTACAGTACAAAGAAAATTTTATATAGAGACAAAAAATATGTAACAAAACAATATCAAGACTTGCTAACAACACGCCTTACAATTCGGTTTGCTTTGCCTGGTTTCTCTTCAGCAGCCGTCTAAAAATATTCTTGTTGTTACTTTTGGTTTATTCCTATTTTTTACTTTCATCAGAATGAACTCTTTTGTGACTTTTCAACTTCGAATTGGAGTACGTCTTGTAGTCGCACTGGTCGCAGTTAAAATGTCGTTGACCAGAATGTATCTTCATGTGCATTTTGAAGTTAGCTACGTATTTGCAGTTGTAATCACACAAATTGCATTCATATGGTTTTTCATCAGAATGAACTTTTTTGTGACTTTTCAACATTGAATTGGAGTACGTCTTGTAGTAGCACTGGTCGCAATTAAAATTTAATTCGGCAGAATGTATCTTCATGTGACTTTTTAAATCATTAATGCGTTTACTGCTGTAATTACACAAATTGCATTCATATGGTTTTTCATCAAAATGAACTGATTTGTGTATTTTCAATGTAGAATTGGAGTACGTTTTGTAGTCGCACTGGTCGCAGGTAAAATTTCGTTGGCCAGAATGTATCTTCATGTGCATTTTGAAGTTAGCTGCGTATTTGCAGTTGTAATCACACAAATTGCATTCATATGGTTTTCATCAGAATGAACTTTTTGTGACTTTTCAACATTGAATTGGAGTACGTCTTGTAGTCGCACTGGTCGCAATTAAAATTTAATTCGGCAGAATGTATCTTCATGTGACTTTTTAAATCATTAATGCGTTTACTGCTGTAATTACACAAATTGCATTCATATGGTTTTTCATCAAAATGAACTGATTTGTGTATTTTCAATGTAGAATTGGAGTACGTTTTGTAGTCGCACTGGTCGCAGGTAAAATTTCGTTGGCCAGAATGTATCTTCATGTGCATTTTGAAGTTAGCTGCGTATTTGCAGTTGTAATCACACAAATTGCATTCATATGGTTTTTCATCAGAATGAACTTTTTTGTGACTTTTCAACGTCGATTTGGAGTACGTCTTGTAGTCGCACTGGTCGCAGTTAAAATTTAGTTCGCCAGAATGTATCTTCATGTGAATTTTTAAATCATTAATGCGTTTACTGCTGTAATCACACAAATTGCATTCATATGGTTTTTCATCAAAATGAACTGATTTGTGTCTTTTCAATGTAGAATTGGAGTACGTCTTGTAGTCGCACTGGTCGCATTTAAAATTTAGTTCACCAGAATGTATCTTCATGTGAATTTTTAAATCATTAATGCGTTTACTGCTGTAATCACACAAATTGCATTCATATGGTTTTTCATCAGAATGAACTTTTTGGTGACTTTTCAACATCGAATTGGAGTACGTCTTGTAGTCGCACTGGTCGCAGGTAAAATTTCGTTTGCCAGAATGTTTCTTCACGTGTTTTTTAAATTACCAAACCATTTATTGGTGGGATCACACAAATTGCATTCATATAGTTTTTCATCTGAATGAACTCTTTTGTGACTTGTCAACTTGAAATTGTTGTGCACCTTGTAATCGCACTGGTCGCAGTTAAAATATCGTTCGCCAGAATGTATCTTCATGCATTTATTTAAATCACCAACGTATTTACCGGTGTAATCACACAAATTAAATTCATATGATTTTTCATTAAAATGAACATTTTTGTGACTTTTCAACTTCTTATTGGAGTACGTCTTGTAGTCGCATTGGTTACAGGTAAAATTTCGTTCGTCAGAATGTGTCTTCATATGTTCTTGTAAGCTACCAACGCGTTTACTTGTGTAATCACACAAATTGCATTTATATGTTTTTTCTTCTGAATGAACTTTTTTGTGACGATTCAAAACCCAATTGTAGTTCGCCTTGTAGTCGCACTGGTCGCAGCTAAAAGTTCGTTCACCCGAATGTTTTTTCAAGTGCAATTTTATGTAACCGGACTGCTTATCTTCAGAATGAATGCTGTTGTGACGTTTGAAGAGTTTTTGTTGCTTTTTTAACGAAGTCTTTTGTCCATTTAAGCATGTTCTCATGTGAATTTTCAAAATATTTTTACTATTTGTTCTATAACCACAATCATGACATTCAAATAAATCTTCGCTGGTTTGCAACGGCTGCTGGTATTTCGTTTCATTTGTAGCAGTATGTGTAGCTATATGCTCAACTAACAAATCAATTTTCGAACAGGTATAATTACAAATGTTACATCGTGGGTTTCACAATGTGTATGAATTTGTTGATGAGTTTTTAACACAGAATTATCATGAGTCGTGTAATTACACCAGTCACATTTCAAGGTATGAGCAAAAATATGATTAGTCAGATTTTGTTTATCGTTAGTACCATAATTACATTGATAACAGTATAGAGTATTTACCGGAATGCTTTCTTCAACAATCACAGATATGTCAGTGTTAAATAATACATATTGGTCAGCAACAATCTCTTCTGTCTCCACAATGTCTTCCTGTTTCATTTCCTCTTTAATGACAATGTGTTCGTTTTGCATGTACAGTTGATGTTTTCGATATCCGCTCTACATTTTTCCAAGCAACTGGGTTTTCCAGTAATGCTTAGAACCTTAAATACAATTACATCCTGTAAATAATCTAATGATGTATGATACTTACGTTTTCCGTAGGAAACTCCAAAATCGAGTTCAGTATTAACTCGTTAAATTTCACTTCTTGCTTAATATTTCCTAAGCAAATTTTGCATGTAACTGTAGCAGGTTCGGACATGATATGTGAATAGAATTACTCCAAAATAATAATATGCTATTACAGCATCAAGACGCTATATTTTGACAAACAATTTGGTAGGATGGAATTTGTCCAGAATTGAAAATTAACAAAACAAGCGCCATGTTTAACAGCATCATAGTCAGGATCGCATTTAGAAATTTTATTACAAGTGATAAGATCCGTACTTAGAATATTGGATAGTAACAGACTGAAACGTTTTTGAATTGGATTTTACTTTATTGTGACTAGTGGCGGCTCGTGGTCAATCATACTGGGAGGTCAAAATTAATTTAAAAAAAATAGGCATACTTAAAAAAATATAAATAACTCAAATGCACCGCAAATTTTTTATACAATCTACAATTTTGTTCAAAATATAGCGATTTTTCGAAACATTCTCATTAAAAAATCTCTAAGGGATTTTCTGTAAGCATTGTCTAGCTGTGTACGAATATCAACATTTCCTACGGTTGCAAAATTTACCGAGCATTTCATGTGTTCTGCAGACGAATCTTTTTTTATTTCTTTTTAAATGTTTTAAATCTCTGACACCGGATTTGGACTATAGAGAGTCTGACGAGTCTTTAGAAAATAATAAACAAACAAAACAGTAAAATACATTTGATACTTTACAACCACATATCCAGTTAGCTAAATCGTACATTACCTTGCGAAAGTTTCGATGAACATCTTTATTTTTGTCTTTGCTAGTCTGTCGTAAACTTAGTTCTGGCAAAGGACGACCATTTGCCTTGAACTCAACTAATTTTGTAAAATTAAGTTTGTTAGCACTTTTAGTTGTTTCAATTTTCTGCACTACCGACATTTTCTATTATAGCGCATGCACACGTGAATCAAAAATAGTATTTTTACAAAACAACACAACAACAGTAAAACATATCAATATAAATCTTAAATTGATTTAAAACACGCGAAAATCGAATCAAAAATCGAGCGTAGTTGTACACCCTATACGAAGTCGACGTAAACTGCGGGATCCGGCTCATGACCCAAAGTTGATTATTGTTTCGGACGTTCGCGTTTATTCGGGCGCTGCACGTTTTTCGAGTTTTTCCGGGTAGATCTAATTCAATGAGGACAATTCGCACCGCCAGCCCAAGGTTGAAGAGGATGAATTACGAACGACGACCGATAAATTTTAAGTTATTATACGTTTGTAATTTGACAACTTTATGGGCGACGACGTGCAGCAAAACCGTCTACTAGAGGTGATTGTACAGCTTACGGATAAAAACAAAATCCCTAAAAAGGCGTGGCTGGTGGCGTCGTCAGAGTAGGCCAAGCAACGCATATTTAGGTGGCAAATTTAAATATACCCCATCAGAACAATCAACGGTTGCATGTCACCATTTGTGTACCAATATAATATTATGATTTTCTCTTTACTAGGAAACTTGACAAAGTTTTCATGTGAGCAAAACAAAGTATGCTAAAATAGTTGGTATTATGTGAGAATGACATGTAAAATATTGCAAAATTTAGATTAACAAACAAAAAATCGGATGTTTTTGTTTGATTATTAACGATGCCTGTTTATGCATTTGAAACGCATGTCTGCTTGAACAGTAAAATATTTACAACGTTGATTTGTTTACATTTTGAATTTGTGCTGTGAACTTTATATTACATAGAATTTGACATTTTTATGGACGACGACGTGCAGCAAAACCGTCCACTAGAGCGATTGTACAGCTTACAGATAAAAACAAAATCCCTGAGAATGCGTGGCGTCGTTATTTAACGGGTACAGCAGGTCAAGCAACAAGTATTTAGGTAGCAAATTTAAATATGCCCCATCCGAACAACCAACGGTTGCATGTCATCATTTGTGTAGGTACCAATAATATTATGATTTTCTCTTTACTAGGAAACTTGATAAAAGGCGTTTTGTCGCGAGATACCGTTGAGGTATCGCCGGTATTAGTTGGTAGTACTTTCCATCTTATTCTATAATGTAACTTTTTCTTTTTATAAAGCCGCATCGCAAAAATGTTGTGGTATCATATCTTGTTGACGAACGTTGTAGATGAACAGCTGTTGAAAAAAAAAAAATAAAATTTTTTTTTTTTTTGTTGTTTGGTTTTTTATAAAAAAAAAGAATAAAAATTTAGTTATTAAGGACTGTTGACTTAACAATGAACATAACCTTTGGTTCTGTCAGTTAATATAATTTAATTATTTTAATACAATTTATTTTACGTACTGTTCTAAGTATGTTGAGTACACATGAGTTATCGTCTCTATTTTTGTTTATGAAATTTTCTTTTCATGATATTTTCAATGTACTTGAGTGTTCTATTATCACGAACATTCGTACATTAATGATTTTTTGCTGTTAATTTAAAAACCACATCAACTCCATATCACTGTTACATCAGAAGAAATGATAAAGCATGGTTGGACAATTTTTCAAATCTTTCGAATGACAAAAGAAACTTTTAAAAAACTGTTTAATGTTGTACTAGAAAATGATACTTATAACCTAATTAAAAAGAAATATAGAGGTGGTAATTATCCTGTACATCCTGAAAAGGGCCTGCTAATCTGTTTATGGTATGTGTCCAAGCTAGATGCTGTAAATACCATTCAGTGTACTTTCATCAACTGTAATGAGATTAACAAATTCATTAAAATCTATGAAAAATGAATAAATAGTTTGGCTAACAACAAACGAAGACTTTATTCACTATCCTGGTATATATTTTTATCAAAATCATTTTTGTAAATAATTAAATGATTTAATTGCGATTGGTGCTATTGATGGATGTCACATCAAAATCAAAGTGCCAACATCTCAACATGATAGCTATGTAGACCGATATATGTCACATTCCATAAATTTCATGGCTATTTGTAATGCAAATAAAATATTTACATATATATTTATCGGCTTTCATGGGTCTGCTCATGACTCTAGGGTAAGATGCCGAAAAAAATGGTAAATATTTAATAACTACTATTTTTATTCAGGTATTCTCAAGTTCAATCTTTGTAAGAAATATTTGAACAATTTGGAAAACAAAAATATTTTCCTAACGAGGATTATCATTTTCCTTTAAAAAGCAGGCTAATGAAGCCATATAAAAATGCAAGGACTCAAACAGAAAGAAATCATAATTATGCATTAAGTGCAGACAGAGTTTGCATTGAACGTACATTTGGAATATTAAAGGGTAGATGGAGAAGACTTCAGTTCATTAACACATATTCCATATCCAAAACTATCGAAATTGTAACTGCGGCATTCATACTACATAATTTTGTATAAAGTTTGCTCTTCTCGAGCCCTTCTAGGTGGAGGTGAAGGTGAGATTTTTGATGAAGATCAAGAAATTCGAGATTACAATCTTAGAATGGATATGAATCTTGGAGCAATTAAAAGAGATCGTATTGCACAAAATTTAATGTTAAATTGTAATATATAATTATATTCAGTATAATTAATTTTCTGTCAGTTAAATTTTATTTGACAACTTTAAAAAAAACCCAGCCGTTTTTTAAGTTTTTGGTGTCATCTTGGAGCTTGCACTGCGAGGATTATTATTTGATATTTTCACGGACGCCACGACCCGCCCTGACCCTGTTTTGGCCCTTGAAGTCAACGCTCCTGGCAGGATTCGACGTTTTTGGTGCCTTTCTTTCGGACTTTTGAAGTGGAAATTCTGACTGTTTCCTTGACACTATGCCTCCATCTACTCAAGGAGACCGATCCCAGTGTTCTCACTGTCACCAATTCTACACCAAAACGGGACTAAATACGCACATAGCACGCATGCACAGAAACATTGTTCAGAATACGGATTTAAATTCGACCCAAGAGCAAGATTTAGAAGAAATCCTCATAAAGTATAAAACATCCGTCAGAGTGTTAAGCCGAATCCCCAAAGCAGCTAGGATCTCAGCCTCTGCCAAGCTTACCAACTTAATAGATAACTGTGTTTCACTCAATGATGTCGACTCATGGAAAACCTTACTTTTATTTCCCTACGCCTCTCTTCAAAAACCCGACAAAAACTCTGGCCTAAGTCTGTCGGCAGCAGTCAAACGGAATATTATCAACGCATCTCCTCCTACATTAATCAAGCCAAACCACCGACCGAAATTTAACCTTAACAAGAAAGTCCAAGCTAAGGTGGATGAAGGGGACATCAGAGGAGCTATCACCCTTCTGTCATCAAATGATTCGTTTGCCCCCTTCAACGAAGACACCCTGGAGTCCCTAAAGAAGAAACATCCAAGCCCTTCCCGAGATTTAGCCATGCCCACCATGGACAACTCAATGGAATCTTTAGTTACGACCAGTGATCTAGTCTTTGAAGCCATTAAAAGCTTTAACAATGGTTCCGCTGGAGGTCTGGACAGTCTTCGACCTCAACACCTCAAGGACCTTACTGCCACAGGCCTTGGAAACACGGGAGCCAAATTAGTCAGTTCGTTAACAAAGCTAGTCAATCTTTTGCTATCCGGGGAGGTCAATTCAGTCATTACTGGAGCATCCCTCTGCGCCCTGAGCAAGAAGGATGGAGGTATTCGACCAATCGCCGTTGGATGTGTATACCGTCGTCTAGCTGCCAAATTAGCCTGCCATTCAGTTAGAGAGGAAGTTGGTTCAATTCTCAGACCGAAACAGCTAGGATTTGGAACTAAAGCGGGTTGTGAAGCAGCCGTTCACTCAACAAGATCATTCATCAACTCTAAAGCTAATTCGGACAAAGTTATTCTTAAAATAGACCAGAAGAACGCTTTTAATTCAATAGAACGAGACAACATGCTCCAACAAGTATTAACAATATGTCCCAAGCTGTTCCCGTTTTCAATTCATGCTACAGTTCAAGCTCTAATTTGTTCTTTGGCAATAATATTATAATGTCGCAAGTCGGAGCCCAGCAGGGCGATCCAGGAGGTCCCTTACTATACTGCCTCGCCATTAATAATCTTATCCAGGAACTGTCATCAGAATTGAACGTGTGGTACCTCGACGATGGTACTCTAGGAGGATCTCCCGATATGGTACTAAAAGATCTCCAACACATTATCTCGTCGGGAAAACACTTGGGATTAGAAATTAATCCATCAAAATGCGAGTTGTTCTTTGCTCTGAACCAAATGAAAAGGTTATCCAAGATTTCCAGTCGATTGCTCCCGGCATAAGAATAACCTCAAGCCAACTTACACTTCTAGGAGCCCCTCTCGTTGATTCTGCAACTAGTGACGTCTTTGCGGCTAAACTTGACGAACTCCAACTGCTCTTATCAAGAATTCTGAATCTTAACAAACACACAGCTTACTTTCTCTTGAAATCTTGCACTGGGATTCCTAAGTTAACCTACCTAATCCGCAATACACCCTTACACAATCATCTCGCAATCCTGAAAGAATTTGACAATTTCTTTAAAGAAGCTCTGACTAAAATTACGAATCTGAATTTCGATGCTGCTCACCATGACCTGTCTAGTTTACCAGTGAACTTTGGAGGACTAGGCATTCGTAAACTCGAAGATCTCTACCTGCTCACCTTTTTATCTTCAATCTCATCCGTCGAGGAACTAATGGTCTCTATTCTCTCCCCCTCCGAGACTACTGTTTTTCATGGATACCTTGAAGCAAAAGATGCTTGGACCCGTTAGAACTTCCTCAACCCGCTGACCCCTTAAACAAAAAAATTGGGACTTACTTAATATCCACCGTCTAATTTCCTCTTCGAACCTGAATCTACTCAAGAAAAGGCAAGATTTTATGCAGTTATGACCCCAGAAGCTGGAGCCTGGTTACACGCCATCCCTATCAGCACAATTGGAACTTTACTGAGTGATATTGTCTTTCAAATCTCGGTTGCCCTTCGTATGGGAATCAGTTTTTGCCAACCCCACTTATGTAAATGTGATGATAAAGTCAGTGAACTTGGAATCCACGGTCTCTCATGCCGTTTTAGTGCAGGTCGACATTCTCGCCACCAAGAAATCAACTCTATCGTAGCCAAAGCTTTAAGCTCAGCCCACATACCCTCTCTTCTGGAGCCGGTAGGTCTTAGTCCTGAAGATGGTAAGAGAGCGGATGGTGTGACCTTAATTCCATGGTCCAATGGAAAATGCTTAGCATGGGATTCCACTTGCCCAGATACCCTTGCGCCCTCCAATATCCAGACCTCAGCCAAATCAGTGGGAGCCACAGCAAATGCTGCCGCAGCGATCAAGATAAGGAAATACTCAGATATTGTGGAGAGAGGACTACTTTTCTTGCCCTTTGCTGTGGAGACTTTAGGTTCATTTGGAGATGCGGCCATTCAGTTTACTAATGATCTTGGTAGACGCTTAAAGGATGCGACTGGGGAACCTAAATCTAAATCCTACCTAATCCAACGCATAAGTCTAGCTATCCAGAGGGGAACGTAGCTAGTGTACTTGGAACTCTCTCTTACACCTCGTCCTTGGACGAGATATTTCTACTTTAACATTTCATCATTTAAAAAGTGTATTTTAAAATTTTTTCTGTACCTAACCCAAGTGTAGTAGTTTTAAAAATAAAAAATTTGTAATTCAGTATACTGTCTTATTAATAGGATCCACTAGAATTATTCCGTTTGCGTTTTTTGTTAGTTAAAAATTCCAAAAACACAAACCTATTTGTCACTTCATTCTGCATAAGCAAAATATGTGTCTTACGACATCTCGTGTAAAACATTGACACGTATAAATAGTATAAACTAAGAAAAATGCCAGTTAATTGTAACGACATGTGTGCGTTTAAAGTGCATAGCGCTATCTAAGCGACAGCTTTAATTTTCTTAGTTTAGTTTATACTATTCATACGTGTCAATATTTTATACGAGATGTCGTAAGACACACATTTTGCTTATGTTCATTGCTCCACGAGAGTTTAAAAGACCAACCGACGTCTTGTACAGTTGTATACCGCACTTAAGTATACACCTCTGATGAGCTCATAATAAGAGCGAAATGCGGCATCAGGTGTTCTTTCGTTGCGTGTTATGCTTCATTCTGCATATTCCTTGATGGTGGCACAGATGAGGAACCTGAAGCACATAGATCATCTAAACTAATGGAAGAGCTGCTGCTGCTGCATGCGACGGTCAATAAATCTTCCAGATATGGAGGATGGACTTTATCTTTATTCCCTAATATTTCGTCCATTTCATCAAAAAATTGAGGCGGATCTCTTTTTTCATTGCCCGTAGTTTTTATACGTTTAATGTAATTCAAATAGTTTCGCTGCAAATTTGAAAATTTTTTGCCTGCACTTTTCAGCCCCTACTCGACCTTCAGAAACATCATAGCCTTGTTTTTGCATTTCTTCGGCTATCTTCTGCCAAAGAGAATTCTTTAATATTCTTTTTTTAGCTGTAAAAATAATAAAGTTGCTTCTTTTTTCTATTTGTTTATCCTCAGGAACAGGTGAATCACCCTCCTGCTTGTTTAATACATTTGCAGCGAACGTTGCTGCTGCTTCTTCATCCAAATTGAAAGTGCAGGTTTACAAGAAAAATTTTATATAAATTTACCTACCATTCAATAACACGTTAGCTTCTTCTAAAGACACCACAGCTGTGACATCCATCCCCTTATAGTTTATTAATATTTCGACTAATTCAACCGGAGATTGTTCGTTCTCCATTGTGTTTTAGGTAAAATTTTATTTGAGGTTATGTTTTTAGCGCGTACCGCTCAAACGATCGTCGTAGCGAACACGGTTGCTAATTTGGGTAACCGTTGAAGTACACTAATCGACACCATCCTATCGTGACAACGCAACGGTTACAAAGAATTACATACCGTTGACCGAGGGGTAAACGGCGGCCCAAAATCTTGTACACCAATTCTCTTTATTACCCATATTACCCTAAATAGTACCCATAGCACCTATTAATACCTCATATATTACCCATATTTCCCGTTAGTACCCCATATTACCCATTATTACCCTTATAATACCATAATAACTCTTAATTACGCTGCAATACCTCTATAGTTCCCAAGAAATTAATACGTTTTAATAATGAGTTTTACTATAAAATTTCGCTTATTGCCAGCAGTTCCATAATTTTTTCAGTTAGCAAATATATGTATTGATATTCCGATTAATTTGTACTTGATACAGATATTGCTGTAGGAGGTAGGTTGTTACTAACCTTAAAAGTTTAAATAAGTAACTATAATTCTTTAAAACAAAAAAATAGATTATAATACAGAATAAATTGTTTATTTTCATTTGAACAAAAAAACCTGAACAAAACAAAGTTTAAACAATATAAAATTATAATACAAAAAAAATCAATATTTTAAATTCCGATTTTGCTACTATCCAATAGTGACAAAATCTAGTTTTTTCATAAAATTTAAATCTCCCTCTTCTCACATCCATAGGAGGTTTCAGGGTAAACAAAATATCTGCCTTGGGTACTTCTACTTCGTCGAAGACTTGAGGATAAACAAAATAAAATCCTAGTATCTCACAATACTTGTTTCTCAAAAAGCTTACGACAGTATAATTTTCTGAGGATTCGGTAACCCTCCCTACAAATTTAAGAATTATTTTATTACTTCTAAAAGTCACCATTACAAATTGATTAATAGCTATGTTGCCATCAAACAAATGTTGTTTAGGTTGTGCGATATTTTCACCGTCAAAGTCATTCTCATCTAAGTCAGTAGGGAGCGTGGGGAATGACGACCATCTAAGCAAAATTGTTCGTAATTTCAAAATCTTTTTACTTTTACTTTGCATGACATGCATTTAATTCGTTGTTAAGTTTTTTTTCTATATTTGCCTATAAATCTCATAAAAGGTTTACGTTTTTAAGAAAAAAATTCAAACTTTATATATGCCTTTGGTTGTCATTACCCGCATGTATGGGGTAATTACGACCAAGGTGTAGGTAGTTACAAACACAATACAAATTTACTTAAAATACTTTTTATTAATAGGTAACATGAAACCAAAATAAACAAATTATCAAAAATTAAAATTTAAACGTCGAACATTTGGTTTTGGCCATGAGCAGAAGTCACAGCAGTAGTTTGTTGGTGAGTTAGCACCACTACATTCGCGATGAGCCCAACGACCGCAACTTCTGCATCGGTACCATGTTTCAGTTTTGCCATATTCTTCACACACTAAGCATGGTACCTCATCATTATCTTCCATGTCATCAAGGCTATCATCATCAACAAGTTGGTTTTCGTCAAAATCTTCTGATTCTGATGAATCAAAGGATTCTCTTCTGACTTTCTTCGGTTTGGTGTATGCCTTCGTTTTAGCTTCTTTCGCAGTTCTTTTGGATTTTCTCTTTGTCTTTCTATCTTCTTTATCAAGTAATACTTGCTTCATGGGAGTTGCAGTTAGAATTTCTGAATGCTGTTTTCGACGAAGAATTTTGCAGAGTTTTTGGACGTTGACGGTGTTGGTAGTGGAGAGATATCTTGAAATGAGGCCGACGTGGAAGGTACTGCTGGGTCTTCAACTGGTATGGGTGCTGTTGTATTTAAATGAATGTCATTAATGTTATTTTTGTTAGGATTTTCTTGATCCTGTTCCAGCAACACATCAGCTGGAAGGAAGTCTTCTTCACCAAACACACCAGGTTTTATTGGATGGATACCTGTTGCCTTAAATCTCAAAACAGCCTTTTCAATTGTTGCCACATTGGAGTAGGCCCGATTAAATAATAATGCCATGTCGTAGTGTGTAATTTTTGAAACTTATTAGATTTAAGAAATAAATCGCATTCCTTTTTAATGCTTTTTAAAAGGTCCAAAATGTTACGTCCAAAGGTTGGACCCTGTGGGACGTATGAGGAGGAATTGATAACATTATGATGCCATTAGTTTTGCAATAATCATATATCTGAATTGAGATATGGCTACAGTGATTGTCAAGAATCAGCAAAACTGGTTCTTCAGCAGTAGGCTTCACTTGGCTGCTAAAATGTTGAAGCCATCGTAGAAAGAGGGTTTCATTACTCCAACCATTCTTTGAGACGCCGTAAATAGCATCTGCTGGACCATCTTTCTGCAAATGTGGTGACATTCGCTGTCTGGGGAAAACAAACATAGGGGGGATATACCTCCCTGATGCTGACATAGCACAAATTATGGTAACAGTTTTTCCCCTTTCTCCACTTGTTACCGCACCAATTCTTTTTTGACCTCTTTCTGCTAATATATTTTAAGGTTGCTGCACTTTGGAGATTCCGGTCTGATCAACATTAAAAATTTTTCCGGGTTGAAATTTCCATTTTGCCATTAATATTTCAAGGCGTTCAAAAAAAAAGGCTCACCTCTAACCTATTAAAAGCAGTCACTCTATTAAGACTAGTTCCTTCAGGTTTGGGTTTACTAATGGTAGGATTTCTGGTCATAAAATTATAATACCATTCTCTTCCCGCAATCTGAGAGGTTCTATTGAAGTTATGGCTAATCTTATTTTTTTCTGCGTATTGAAATGCTGCCTGACGCAGTTCTGTAGGAGTTAACCCATAAAACAGTTTAGCTAACATCTTTAGATGATCAGCGATTTCCTTCTCTTGTTCATCAGAAAAATTGATTTTCGCCCCATTCTTGGCTTTGCTGTATTATTTTCTCTTTTCCGCAATCTGGTTTGTAAAGAGCCATAAGGTATGCCAAACCTTCTAGCTGCAGAACGGATTTGTGTGCCAGATTGTACAGCAGCAATAGCTTGTTCTAGATTCTCTTGAGTCCATTGCGCTTTTTGGGTCTTACGCGTGTAGTGACGGGGCATCCTGGAAATCAAAATGAAAAACAAACCTAGTGATAATAGTACTATGATGCTAATGCTGTAAGGGTAATTGCGACCAATACGGTCGCCATTGCCAACGCATTTAGTTGCAATTACCCGCAGTCACATGTAAACTATTTCTTGTAGTTAGAATTTTCCATTAAAAAGAATTGAAAAGTTTTATTCTATAATTCGTAAAATACATTGTTTACATACCTTTAATATAACTTCTCATCAATAAAACACTTGTACTTTTGTTTCTATGCCTTCGGCGATTCAGTAAGAAAATTAGAAGCACTAACATCAACACACCAACCGATTTTTTTGTAGTAGTATTACAGTTACCAATACAAACACTATTGTAATTATATTACATATCCGTCCACTAGAGGGTGATCATATCACTAATTTGAGATTCAAGCCGGAAAGTTAAAAAATTGTGTGGTCGCAATTACCCGCTGGTCGTCATTCCCCACGCTCCCCTATTATTTGATTCAGTGTAAGATTCCAGTTCTTCGATACTTTCACTATCGTCATAGGTAATATCTAAAGATTCCGATTCTTCCGAGCTACTAGCAAGGCTTTCCGAGATAATCTCCTTAACACTTGGTTTGTGTTTTTTAAGTTGTTTTAGTAAATAGTTTGAGGTTTTCTTTTTGTGAAAAATCTTCTTAGTCTGTCCGTAGTTAATCTTCCCTCATTTTTTATGACGATTTTTTAATGACTTTTGTGAATTAGAAGTATTATTTAAAACTATTTCTATAAAAAGAAGTCTTCAAGCAGAACTCCCTTTATTTTACTGGAGTAATTCTTTAAGTCTATGCTTTCTGTAGCTTTCCCTGAAAATTGATCGCTTATGCATATTAGATCATTTGCTGTTTGTATGTATTTTTCGTTCAGAAAAGAAACATTTTCGTCAATTTGACGATTTTCTTCTAATTCCTCATCTCGTTCTTCATTATCTTCACGATCCTTTTCACTAGGAAAGGTAATATCTAAAAGTTCCCATTTGTATTAATTTCTAATTCTCTCAAATCACTTAACACATCATTCAGTGCTTTTTTTACTGTAGCCTCAACATTCGTTTCAGTAATGTCATAATTTGTCAACTGAAATATGTCTTTGTTGGAAGACCGCTTTTCTTCTTTTGGAAACAGGAAGATATCTTTTAGATCATTCGTGATAGTACGTAAAGCTTTAATTCGATCGATCCTGTGTAAGAGATCTTTAATACTAAAATTTATTACAGTACTATATGTAGTCATTGAACGTGCAGTCCTAAACAATTTCTCGCAAGGCTGACTACTAAAATCAGTCGTAGACAACATAGTAGAATCTAATTCGCCTTCTTTTAAATGTAAAACTAATTTAATCAAACCATGAGCATTCAGTTCTATGCAAACATAACAATTATCACTTAATAAATTATTTTTAATAGAATAGTTCTTTATTGATACCTTCTATATTCTTAGAAAAAAGACGGTATACCATATGTAATATATGCGTTGCTCCAAACTTATAGATTTATCTAGAAATGAAGATAGAACATACCGCATAATTTTCAAATAAGCTCGGGTGCCACGACTATTCGGTATAGACTCCAGTTGACTAATAACATCCCAAGAGCACATTTTTTCACCTGAAGAAAAGTTCATTTTATCTTCGCCTTTTAAATCAGATATTGTCAATAAGTGTTTATCTTTTGAGATATTAGAAATAAGTTCGGTTAAATGATCCACGGTTGCCATATATTTTCCTAAAGGGAGTACTACTTTAGGTTTCAGGAGTCTAGTTCAGAGCTTAGTGAGTATGTGAGTAGTATCCTAAACGTAGCATTGGAGATTCTTCTTTATGTCCATGTGAAATCAGGGCCACGGGCAGTTCTTTTTGCTTTTTGATGTTGCAGGTAACGCACTATTAATTCGTATTGCTTTTAATAATCTGGTGTCTCCATCAGAAGAAAAACCAACAATCGTAATGCCATACTCCTTAGCTTTTTGAAGCATGAAACTCCAACGGTATGTAAATTTGTTATCTGTTCCGAATAAACTTAAACAAAAAGCTGCAATTTCGATTTGCAGAGGCTGAGTCATAATTACGTATGCATAACTGGCTTTTGTGACACTTTTGAAAAAATTTTCCATAACGTTTGCTGAAGTTGCTAAATATGTATTCTTTTGAGGTAGAACAAAACCAACAAGTTTATTATTTTTGCTATTATATTGAATCATTCCTGTAACTCGAGTTCCACTTCTGATATCCAGATTGTTCGCGGTAAATTTCTTTCTTTGAGATACTCATGTAAACCAGCAAAATCTATGTCACCTTTCTCAAGTTGAACACAATTTTTATCCATATATCTATTCAATATGGAAATAGATGGGAGGGTGTTTTATAAATTCCCTGGAGTGTTTCATATATAACATTCTGCCTCCTACGTAATACAAATATAGGGTGAATTTTTTAGTCACATCGTCATAAAAATTGTTGCTGCTGCATGTTTTTAAATTACGTAATGACATTTCTAGCAATTTGTGTAAAAATGTCGTCATATAAGTAGTTGTTTTCATTGAATTCGAGACTAATTCGTCGTGGTCAAAGGGATCATTCGCTTCTTCAAGTTTCGAAAAAAAACTTACAGCTGATTTTGGGTTATCAGTCGCTATCGCGGTCACAATATTACAAATTTTTTCCGCCAAGGAAAAATAATCTGTTATGAAAGTTTGATTTTTATCTATTCTTCTTTCTAGCACGCCTGTCCCGTTTAAATCTGTGATACTTTAACGCGGACCTTTTTTTCGAATCTTCTCTCGCTGTAAATTCTTTATTAATATTTTGTGTCTCAATGTTTTTATGTCTTTGTTGAACTTCTTTACACCAGCTGGTAGAAGGAATAACGTTATCTAAAGTAATTACAGAAAGAACTCGTAAAATAAAGTTAATCATTAAATTACTGTTACTGCTTGTACCTCCGTCAGTTTCAGGAACGTGTTCACAGTTTCTAGTTAATTCAGGATCTTTAATCTTTATATCGCTAATTATATTAACATTTTTAACGCCAGAATCCAGCCCTTCTTGAATCCCTAGTTCATCATCTAAAATTTCCTGTGGTCTTCAGACCCATTGCTCGCCGAGTTACTCTCATTCCAGGAAGACATTGGAGATACTGTAATACTCGCTACAATATACATATTCTTATCAACATCATTTAATTTGTCTAATATTACCTGGAATGCCTTTTTCAAGTCTTTTTTTCGTTTCATTGTCACTTGAATTCAACTTAACAAAATAATCCGTGACACTTGGAACTATGTGTGAGGCTTTTAAACCACTTTCCAAAGGTTTTTTTAAGTGGGCATGAAAATTGGAATATATCCAACGTTTTGCAGTTTTTTTCCAATTTTTCGTATTTTATAACTCGATCCACAAAAACATTTTACGACGCTAAAGAGTTCATCAGATTCATGGTATGTTGTATTAATAATTATATCATCAAAATTAGGCTTTAAGGACAGCCAAGTTTCACTGGACACGTGGTTTTCGGCCTACAACTTTAAAGACTTTAAAACATGCCTATTTTCTTCAGTAGGAATTGTTGTACACTCATGAAATTTAAAACTTGGACACCACAATTTCTGTAAACAAAAGTTTGCACATTGTGAAGCGGGCTTAAGGGTATCATTTACAATTCTAACAGCAGGTAGTCTCAGCAGGGGTTATCTTATAGAAGGACTGTAGAATGAATCATTACACTAAGCACGTTTTAGAATACTTAATTTTTTCTTTAAAAATAGAAGGTATCGCTAATTAAACACCATAGCTCGATTAATTATCGAATCAAAATTTTGTTTAGGAAATGTTTACAAAATAAAATTAGAAATAATTTTGATTTAAAAACGTCTACAAGCAATAACTTTTAAATTAAATCAAAAACTAAACATGGTTATTTGGGTTGACTGATTATTACTTATTTTTAAATAAATCTAACCTACTAATTATTGTAAGTTATTAAAAAATCATTAAACTCTCTATTCATAATATTTAGTCCTTACAAAATGTATATTTTATGACGTTTCATTTTTTCTGTAGTTAATATAAAAAGTGAAAATAAAAACTAAGGCAATTCTTATTGTCAACGTATATATTTAGTTTTTGACAAGAATTTATTACATAATTATAATTAAGATACCAAGTTATAGTTTAAAATTAAATGAAAACGTTTTTTTTTTAAATAAAGGTATTACTATATAAATAAATATAAGAAATCAATAATGGGTGTGACCTCCATTATTATTGATACATTCTTGGAGGCGTCTGCTCATTGACGCTATCAAGGTATCAATATAATTTGTAAATCTTTCCCAAGTAATCGGTTGATTATCGGACAAAGTTTTAAGGCGATCACCCTCTTCTCTCAGCTTGATCTGGGGGTAGATGGAATTCACCCTGTTGATCTACGCTTACCGAGGTAACTAACACGTCCACCGTGTCAAGATTCTACGGAAGGTAGTTAAGAATGACCAGACTTTTTGAGAATGATAATTTTATTAATAAATCGCAATGTTTATATACACTGAAATTGTGACGTAAATTATGAAAATATGCATTATCTAGTAACCTACATGCTATTATTGCGTTTTGCTGAATCCGTTTGTATATTGCTTTTAAGCTTGTTTCACAACTATTACTAAATTACACTATTTGAAATAAGTAGTACGACAATAATTTTCGTATGTTTAAATTAACTTTAAACATTCTGCCCATTCTCTAGGTCAGAATAAGATTTGATGTTAAGGGGTTGAAGTTCGATTGCATCTGTAGTTGATGCTGCTGTCCCGTCCGATCTCGTTTGAGTTTGTCTCAGCCGTCTTTTCGACCGATACAGATGTAATCCCCCGATGATTGCTTGGTTGGTGGAATGTAGAGTATTGTGGTGGGCATCTCTGATAATAAGTAGGGTTAGATAACTCGTGTGAGGTAGAATTATTGGATGTTTTTTGTTGTATGACATTAGTGAATGTTCTAATCTTCCTCCAACTCTAAGAATGTTGTTTTTGTCCAAAAACGGAAACAGACTAACTAGTTTGCTGTTTTTGTGTACTTGATTATGTTTTTGGATGCTTCTTATTTCTGCATTAAAGAAGATATTCTGCGCAGTTTGTATGACTGCCGATAACGTTGTCTCCATTTCCTGTAGTGTTAGTTCCCCAAATTGTTTTGTTTCTTTTCTTGAGTTTGTTGCAAATCTCTTACAATATGACAGTACTCTGATAAGTTTGTTTAGAGATGAGAACCGTCTGATGAGCTCTTCATCGTTATGTTGTATTACGTGAGATGATACCTTTAAGTCTAATTGCGTTGCTTGCGTTCTTTGTTGAATTGGCCATTGCTCTTTATTTGTAATCCATGCAGGACCGGCCCACCATATGGTGTGGTTTTTTATTTTGGATGGATGTACTCCACGAGATATTGCATCTGCCGGGTTATCTTCTGAACGCACATGCCGCCAGCTTTCTATCGGTAATAATTTGTTTGTATCTGCCACTCGATTGGCAACAAATGTTTTCCATTTTGATGTTTCGCCCTTCAACCAGTCCAGAACGATCATTGAATCGGTCCAAGCATATATTGTGACCTTTGATATCCCTAATGTTGTTGTCGTCCTTTTAATAGTTTTGCAAGTAGTACTGCTGCACATAGCTCTAGTCTTGGTAATGTAACCCTTGATCTTGCTGGAGCCACTTTTGATTTTGCTACCAACAGCGTGATTTTAGTTTTTTTCTGTACGTCAACTGTTACTGCGTATATTACTGCTCCATAGGCCCTTTCTGATGCGTCACAGAAACCGTGTAGTTCTAAGAAGGCGCTTGTTTCATTGGAACAAATCCATCTAGGTATTTTAATATCTTCTACTGATTTCAAGCCACTGGCAAACTCTGTCCATTTTTACCAAGATCGCTAGGTATCGGTTGATCCCAATCTAGGTCTTGCATCCAGAGCTCTTGAATCAAACGCTTGGCGTTGATTGTTACAGTGCTAACCATCCTAGCGGATCGAAAATTTTTGCTATTTCGGATAGAATGTTGCGTTTGGTGTTTTGATGTTGGTGGTAGTGTTAACCTTGAAACGAAAAGTGTCGTCGAATGGAGCCCAGTGAATTCCTAGTGATTTTCTTGTACCATCTTCGGTTATTTCTATTGCCGATTGATCCTTGTTTTCCTCTGGAATTGTTTGCAAGAGTTTCTTGCTGTTACTGCACCACTTGCGCAGGTTAAATCCTCCTGATTTAAGTAATGTTATTAGTTGGTTTTGTATGTCTCTGGCTTCGTTTATTGAATCTGCTCCGGATAAGAGATCGTCTACGTAGAAATCGTTTTCCAGTATGTGGGCTGCTTTTGAAAATTGTTCGCGATTGTCGGCTGCCAGTTGGTGAAGTGTTTTTATTGCTAGATATTGTGCAGGTGAAGTGCCATATGTGACCGTAGTTAGAGTGTATTCTTGAATTGGTTGGCTTGTATCAAACCTCCATAGGATTCGATGATACTTCTGATCTTCTTTAGACATTTTAATTTGGCGATACATTTTCTCGATATCTGCTGTAAAGACAATGTAATGTTTTCTCCATCGTAGAAGAATATCTGCTAGATCTTGTTGAAGTCTTGGTCCAACTAACATAGTTTCGTTTAGACTGACATTTGTTGATGTTTTGCACGATGCATCGAATACTACTCTCAATTTTTTGTTCCGTTGTCGTCCTTAAACACTGGCTGATGAGGAATATAATATTTTGTTTCTTCGTCCTTATTTGTTACCTTCTTCATATGGTTCAGATTAATATATTCTTGTATAAAGGTATTGTATTCATTTCTCATCTGAGGATCCATGCTGAGTCTTTTTCTAGTTGGAAAAGTCTAGCTATTGCTCGATTTCTCGAATTTCCAAGAGGTTTTGGTTCTGGTTTAAACGGAATTCTCACTGTATATGTTCCATCGCCATTTCTTTTTATTGTTTGTTTAAAGTGGTCCTCACACAATTGGTCATCTTGTGATAAGTGACGGTGTGTACTAGCCTCTTCGATTTCCCAAAATCTTGTTAATTGATTGTCTTCTTCAGCTCGATTGATTATGCTGAACACCTGAATTGGTTCTTGAGAAGTATGATGCAGGTTACCGGATAGTATCCATCCCAGCTCGGTTTGCTGTCCTAAAAGACCATTTTGGGATTTCCTAATTCCTTGCTTAATGATTTCTCCGAATTCTTGTGCTCCCATGATTGCGTCGATCGGTCCTGGTATGTCAAATGTAGGGTCAGCTAGTATGTAGTTTTGCCATTCTTTTATACTTTGGCCTGCGTTTTCGATTCTGCTTGATGGCATAGTTGATGTAAGTTTTGGTAATACAAGGAACTCAACGATTAATGAGTATGTTGTAGGGAAACGTGGTTGAATTGATGTAGATACTTTCCATAACGCCGATTTTGGTTCTCCCCTAACCCAGTTATTTCAGCTTTAATTTTTGCTTTGGTAACCTTAGTCGTTGCGCTGCTTCTTCAGTTATCAACGCTGCTTGCGATCCTGGATCGATTAGTACTCGAAGGTATTCTTGCCCTCCAGAAACCGATCTTGCTTGGATTAAGGCTGTGGCCAACAAGGTTATGTTGTTCCGTTGATTTCCTACGTGGTTAATTGCTTTCGATATTTGTGCTGAACTACCTCGTTGGTTTGTTTTGCAAGATGTGTTGGTCTGAAGGTAGTTGTTCTATTTGAATTGTATGTCCTCTGCTCCCTATGTAGTAGGGTATGATGTGGTTGGTTACAAATGTGACATCGGTTTGGACTGTAGCATTGTTGTTCTGATGAGTGGTTTAAGCAGTTGTAGCAAATTCGTTTAGTGTAGGTAAGCTGGCATCTTTCGCTGTTCGATAATGTTTTGAATTTTACGCATTGTGTTAGGGCATGATCTCGGTTGCAACATGGGCATTGAGTTCTGCTGCTCATTCGTTGATATTCGTTTGTTTGTTTGTTGTCTGTTTTGATTGTTTCTAAAGATTGGAATCTTCGTTCTAGAAATTTCATCAGATCTTGAAGACTTTGTACTTCATGAGGCTTCTCCAAAGTTTGTTCGTACAATTTGTTTGTTTCATTGTCCCATTTCCGGGTGATGATGCGGATTATTAATGGACCCCATGATTCCGTATCTATGTGAAGATTGTTAATCGCTTCTAGGCACTCGTTTGTTATGTCGTACAATTTTCTGAGTTCGTGTGATGATTCTTTTGGACAGAAGGCATGTCTAAGATTTTATCGATTAATTTTGATATTAGTAATCTATCATTTTGGTAACGTCGCTTCAAGATGTTCCACGCAGTTGCATAATTCCCTTCAGTGATTTGGAGGTGCTGAATGATGGTGCTTGCATCTCCTCTAATGTGAGTTTTTAAATATTGCATCTTTTCAATGTCGGTTAGAGACGTATTATTATGTATGACCTTCAGAAATACATCATGGAAGGTGGGCCATTCTTCATAGCCGCCACTAAATGTTGGTAGTGTTATCTTGGGAAGCGCGATGTTCGGCCTGGCTTGCCGCTGGACTGCTTGTATTTTGTGCCCCAAAGTTTCTGTGGTGTTTTCGTACTTATCTTCAATGTCTCCAAAGGTATTTTCGGTAAAATATGCATCTTGATATCCATCTTCATTGTCCATAATCTCTTCATGTAATGTCTGTATAAGTTCCCAATCTCTAGTTATTTTCCTTTGTAAAAATTCATAGCGTTGACTGTCTTTGTTTTCCATAACTTCTTGGTTAATTTGGATCAATGTCTTATGCATGCTGTTTATTCTCCATTCTTGCTGCTTTAATCGTTTCAATTGGTTTTGTTGGTTGTGGTGGCGAGTTGTATTTCTTCGGTGTTTGATTTTTCTTCGGGGTGAGATTCATCAGTTGATTTTGGGCACGTGTTTAAGTAGTTTACTGCTTCTTCATGAATCATCTTCATCTGCCGGAAGTAGTTGGTTGTGAAATAAGTGTGTTGTAACATTTTGTTGATATAAGTTTGTCGTTGTTGTGTACTGCTGTTTCCCATAGTTTTTCTAGGTCCGACAAACGTTTTGAAATGTACGAAGGTGTCTTGCGTGATACGGAGTCCTTTTTATTATTTGAATGTAACCTTATAATTTCTTGTCCCAGAAGTTCTTGTTGCTTGGCTAGCGCGTTGATTTTTCTACATCCATGTTGATGTTGTTGTTGTTGGTGCTGTTGTTTGACCGGCGACTGATGTCCGGGTATGTTGTTGATGGCGTTGATTCGTTTTATTGTTGCTCGAAGGACCAATGTAAACCTTGCCCAAGTAATCGGTTGATTATCGGACAAAGTTTTAAGGCGATCACCCTCTTCTCAGCTTGATCTGGGGGTAGATGGAATTCACCCTGTTGATCTACGCTTACCGAGGTAACTAACACGTCCACCGTGTCAAGTTCTACGGAAGGTAGTTAAGAATGACCAGACTTTTGAGAATGATAATTTTATTAATAAATCGCAATGTTTATATACACTGAAATTGTGACGTAAATTATGAAAAATATGCATTATCTAGTAACCTACATGCTATTATTGCGTTTTGCTGAATCCGTTTGTATATTGCTTTTTAAGCTTGTTTCACAACTATTACTAAATTACACTATTTGAAATAAGTAGTACGACAATAATTTTCGTATGTTTAAATTAACTTTAAACACAATTAATATTAATCGTTTCCCATGCGGTATCAATGGCTATAATTAGTGCATTACGGTTTACTGGTATAAAATTTGGCCCTTGTTGTCTTCGGATAACAGCAAGTATTCGAGCCCAAACATTTTCGATAATGTTAAAATCTGGGCTTTTTGCTGGCCAGGGTAACAGCTCCAAGTTATTTGTTTGTATCCAGTTGCGCACAACCTGCGAAGTATAGGATCATCATATCCCGATAGTTAATTATCGAAAGTTCCAAGAAAATATGTGTAAATAGTAAATGGAATCTACTAACGTAACGTTAAGTCGTTAATTATAGTTACATAACTCTTCTTTCATGAGACAAAAATTGGATAGTGTAAAAAATCCTTTCAATAACCGCGTTCCAAAATTTAGTTTCCAAATTCAATACATTTTGAGAAGCAAAATGAATTGTTGTGTTAGATTTTAAACGATTCAGTAAATCAGACCATTTTTAAAAATTTTCAAAATGTAACTTGCTTTTTTTATGAAGATTTAAATGTTCGCCTATATGTTTCCAATCACTAAAACCGTTTTCATTACTTAATTTTGTAATTTTAAATACATTTTCCATGTTAAATATTTTGCAACAGAAACAAAATACAGGGTTTTGATTTTAAATATAAAAGCCAATCTTGTTTAATATTTTCTGAATTTGGTAAAATACGTATAAAATGTCTAAAAGACAATTTTCTACCAGATTTGTCTTTAGGATAATCATTACATTCGTTTCGGTAAAGACAAGGTCCGTTTTCTACTAAGCTTTGAATTTGAGAGGAATAAAATACATTTGGCCATAAACCGGGATCGTTAATAAGTATACTCATTTTTGTTAAGTCCAATTTCAGCTGTTGCTGTTGGATCAGTAGTTGACGTAGTTGTAATATCAATATGGACATTGATGTCGGTAGAAATTTCGTCTCTACTTGTTGATGGAAGTGAATCCTCCGCCTGATGTATACTACCAATTACAGTGGGTACAGCTGATGACTGCAAATCTTTATTGCTTATTCCAAAGAAATGGGTAATTTTTTCATAATTATTCTTCAAATCTTCTTCACGCTTTCTTTTTCTAAGAAGATTTTGATGGCCAGATAGTTTAAATAATAAACAAACAATAATAATCGAAATATTTAAAGATGCTATGTTATAGGAAAGCAGTTGCAGCACTTTACATAGAATATTTATTTTATACTAAAAAAGTAAAAAATATGTTATAGTCTTAGGCCGTCGATAATGTCAAAATCGCCTTCGGCGCCCTTTGTAACGTTGCGCCGTCGGGCGCGGCCCGAGTTCGCCCTTATGGATGGCGCACTACTGCTGCAGTTCGTCGAAAGCAGTGTCCGGTAAATGTTGCTGGTTCTTTTAATTTCAAATATGTTGCAATTTTTTTGGAAATGATGCAATTGTGTTATGCCCAAAAGGCTGTTTTATAATTTTTGATATATCAAACTTGCATAAATAACTTGTTTTTTCAATGCTTCCACGCATATTTATATATTGTTTTAATATGTTTATCCATTCTGGATTAGAGACCATAAATGCTCGTGAATGGAGTGTCTTCGAATCTGGAATTGAAACAGTGACTCTATCTTCCAGAAAATTTATGTCGCCAATGGTCATTTTAGAAAGCTCGTCACTTCGACAAGCTCCTGAAGTACCCAATATCAAAGCCACTTCCATTTCACTTTCTGAACTTTGAGACATTTTTAGTTTTCGAATTTTATACACAATGATTAGTGAATTTCAAGGTAAACGGAATTTGTTTTTTGTTTTTCTAAGTGAACTTGATCAAAGCATTAGTTTTGTAACAAACTGATACTGATTGTGATTGATACTAATCAACTATATATTCATTTTAAATGTGGATTAAATTTCTCTATTGTTGTTGTGTTAATAAATTTCCAACAAAATAATTCCCTAAATTACTGTAGAATGCAAGCAATTTAACTGTTTTTTATCTTTAAAGAGTACTTATATTGTTGTTTCAGTTTATATTGTTTCACTTCAAAAATGTAATTGTGAATAAAATAGTATACATACTTCAGTAGAAATTTCATTTCATCCTCGCTCTCTATCCGACCTCCAGGCTTCGCCTATCGGTCGGATATAATGAGCCCTCGGATGAAATGAAACATTTTCCACCTAGCATGTAATATACTATAAAAGCTTGGCAACTAAATGCGTAATGTTCGTAAATTTTGTTTTACCAAATTTCTATATATTTTAATATGTGTATTTTATTGTGTATATGTGATAATTGTGAAACTTAATATTAACTGAGTTATGGCCATCTCAAAATTGACGCGATCTCAAAAATTCAACTGTTAGGCAGGTAGGAGCTTTCGCGACTGGTGAAACTCGCCTGTTACACACGGTGTTATACACTGTTAATTAACCTCCTTCAGTTTTTATTGAAAATGCACGTATAAATGAGCAGAATTGCTATATTTTGAATTGGAAATATTTTTGCATCTACATTCTAATAATGGTGGTTGTTCGGGTTTAAATATGAACTGTTGAACGGTTCCCCAACCTGATACTTGTCTTTATAATAATAATTGCATACAATGAATGTTAATTATTTCGATACATACTTTGATTATGTTGTGTTTGTTTAATTGTTAAGGCAGAATCTGAGGTTTTCTCTTACCCTTCTTTCCTCAGGCAGCCTAGGCTTTTGGCTTTAAATATTTACACAATTTTGTCAAAATTGACAATTTTATTTAAAATGAATTAACGTTCAATATAATTTACGTTATCACCGTGCTTGTGTTTTATTTCATTGCTGATATTACTACATTTATCACTGCACTCTAGCAGTTGTTAAGGATTTTATCCTGGATTCAACCTAGATGTCTTTAGTTAGTTTTTCCCGCTTTTCGATCGGTCAAGTTCGCTTCCGGTTTCGTGGCAGGCTATTCAAATCTTGCATTTACAAGTGCCTGGGTTACGTTTGTTACATTACAAAGTTGTATAAATCAGTTTTTTTTCATTTTTTTATTAAACATTGTGCAATGAATTTTTCATCCTGGATCGAAAAATATTTTACGGTCGAAAAAGTTTATTAAAATAATTAAATTTGTTTATTTCTATATTATTTGAAACATTAACTAATTAACAAGAAAATCCAAGAATTCAACAACACCAATTTTAACGAACATAGTAATAATAATTAACTAACCATCCAATCTTAAAATAATATTTTCTAATTAAGTATGTGAATTAAAACGTATATAAAAAAAATTTTCATGGCATCTCGATTACAATGAAATTTTCATGGAACTTGTGTTAATTGGGGGCGTCATTTGACATTATTCTTGGATTTTTTTTTATTTTATACAATCGAATACAAAATAATGTATGATGCACGAATGAAATAGTATATTATAAACCTAGGTAGTGAAGTAAGTCATTATTGCCTGACCGCTGAAGTTTATGTCCCGAGCGATAGCGAGGGACACAATCAGCGAGAGGGCAATAATGACCTTCACTACCGTAGTTTATATACTATTTTTTCACTACTAGCTACTAAACTTAATTGGAAGTATTTTAATTTTTGAATTTTTGTAAAACTATGAAAAATATGTTAGTCTTGATTTGAATAGAAATCACTATTCATTTGTTTATATCAGACATTTTGAAAAAGTGTAATTTCAAATTTCATTTACGAATATTTTTATCATGTCTAGTGATGAAAGTGAAGGGTGTACTCCTCCAGAATTGCATGAAGCTGCAAAACAAGTATACAATAAATTGCTTCCAGAAAAATCAAAACATTTATATTTAAAAGTATACAAGGATTTCAAGGATTGGTGTCACACAAAAATGTTACTACAATAACAGAAAACGTGCTGTTGGTATATTTTCAGGAGCACGCAAATGTAAAAAGGCATCTACTTTATGGTCAACATTTTCAATGTTAAAATCTACCCTCGCAATTCGAGAGAATATTGATTGCGGAAAGTATCCAAAACTTATATCTTTTTAAAAAGGCAAAACAGATCATACAAAGCAAAAAAGGCACCTGTTTTTCCAGAGAACAAATTATAAAATTCTTGACTGAAGCACCTGATGACTTTTTCTTTCTACAAAGGTAAATGTAGTAAATTTTTGTTAGAATTTACAGAATAATCTAGTTTTCTATAGGCAATTCTGGTCGTTGGAATAGCAGGGGCTTGTAGAACAGATGAACTTGTGAAAATGATGTTCAGAGATGTTGATGTACGAGGAAATGATCTTGTCGTAGTAACCATTCCAAATAGTAAAAGTGACACTAGCCGGAACTTTGTCATAACTGTGGCTTAAAGTAGTGTTAAAATATGCAGGCACTCGATCAACTTCAGATATGCAAAGATTTTTATAAGATTTCATGGTGGTAAACCAACCAAGCAAAATATAGGTCTATCAGTAATGTGCCAAAAGTAGTTGCCAAATATCTAAAATTAGAAGATGCAGATTGTTATTCTGGTCATTCCTTAAGACGTACCTCTGCGACCATGTTAGTAGAAAGCGGTGGCGATATCTTATCGTTGAAACGCCTAGGAGGCTGGAAAAGCTCTACGGTAGCAGAGGGATATGTTGAACAATCTCTTACTGACAAGAAACGGATTGCGTCAATGCTACAAGGAACCTTCGTTTCAAATCCTATTCAGTCTTCTTCGTACATTAGTGCCACTACGTCTAATTCTGCATCAACATCAACAGCAGTTGAAAGTGTCGTTGAAAGTGCAACACTGCACCTTCCAATGCAAAATGTAGCTAATACTTCTTCGATCACTAGTTCTTCGGGAATTAATGTGACCTATAATAATTGTTCGATAAACTATTATTATAAATAGATAGTAATGCCATTGTTTCTAACTTACTTAATGTGTTTGAACTTTTCTAACGTTATTTGTATTCATAAATTAAAAATTGTTTAATTGTTTGAATTTTTGTGTTGCTTGAAGTTGTGAGGTTATGTTTATCAACTAACTGAGAACGCAGAGTCGGCTTTGGACTACCAAATTTGTTTTATTATTGACCTAGGTTAATAAAAATTTTTTTATTGACTCGTAGCTTTAAAAGTTCAGCTTCACAACCTGCATTAAGGTTAATATGACTGTGTTTGATAGCTAGTAGTGAAAAAAAAAATATTTCGGACTCTTTACAAATAGCAAATCGAAATATTTTATTTTTTGTCCTTATAACATAAAATACTATTCATGACATTTTTTTATTATGTTCGCACAAATGCTGTGAACAAATATTTTTTCTGTGAATAAGTACCTTATACTGCATTTGAGAGCTGAGAGTTAATCTCGTTAATTCTCGTAAGCAGCGTCCTATATTGTTTAGTTTGCACCGTTGTATATACCCACACAATTTCATTGTTTATGACTTATTGTATTGAATTGTACATAAAAAATATATATTTCAATATACGCAATTTTTTTACTGAAGTTAGTTAGTATGACGTCGTAGGTACGTTGTGCCGATGTAATTATTACGTAATTTATCACGTCCTCGTACGAGTCATTTTTACGTGTCTGGTCTGTAACATTGTTACGTAGAAAGTTTACATATTTTTCGACGTAACTACGTGTAAAATGATCCGTAATAATTACGTGCAAATTACGTAACCATGTTTTCTTTTTTTAACTCTATAATACTTAAAACAAGATTACAAATCAAGGTCATTGTCAGCCACAGCCACCTTCACTAAAATTAAATCTTGTTAAAAGGAAAAACGTATTAACTTTCAACATAAAATCGAATAACTCAGAAATTATTTGAGTTAGGTATAGGATACCCCAATACTCTTCGATAAGTATTCGGAAAGCCTATTATTTCGTGTTGTTAGATATAGGGTGTTTTATTAAAATAATAGAGTTTTTAACACCTTTCAATTTGACTATAACTTAATTCATTTTTTTACTATCCTCTGTATAACTTTTTTAGATAGTTTTTGTTTTCTTTATTACCCAAGGCATTACTATTATGATAATGCATAACGGTTCATAAGGCACTTTTATTTTATAATTGTAACATCAACTTACCTTTATTTCAGCTCTACAATTCGTCCTTAAATATATATAGGGTGTTCCATTAAAAAAATTGCAACTTTGACATCTTACTTCTTTTTGACAAACCCTATCTATTAAAAAAACATTTGTAAATCATGTCCAAAAAGACTCTGCATACATGTATAAATCGCCGCCACATATTAATGCGTTCTCATTTGAGAGATTGTGTCGTATAGATTGGACCACCCTGTAATTAGGGATCTTAATTTATATTATCCAAGTTAGAAGAGAACGATTAAACTACTTGATGTGTATGTAACTTTCAGATGTATCTTTTGGTAGAATTTATTCCAGGCCATAGAATATCTGTGGTTCTAAAAGAATAGCTAATTACCAACGACCTTTGCTACTGGCCTGTAAAAGATGCTTCGAAGCACATCAAAAATCAGACGACCCCACTTTACTAGTCATGGCATAAATGTAATATCAAGTTATTCTGTCATCCCAACGGCAATCCTTGTTATTAAATTTTGAACACAATTAATTTTTTCAGTTATTTACTATTTGGCAAATGCAAGAATATCGGAGTTATTGCAAAAAATCCGATTTAAGTAGCACCGAATCGAAAACAGAAAATCCAACTAGGTCAAGAAAAAAATAATTTCCGCGCCCCCAAGGCTGCAAAAAAAATTTTTTTGGAATAAATCCTGTACAGTCATTACAATTAATTAATGCAAGTGATTGTAGTCCAGAAGTAGGAGCTGTAAATGAGCAAAGTATTCAAAGTGGGCCAAAAGAATTCAGTTCATTAAATTCAGAATTGTGATCATGGATAAAATGGAAGACACATTCAGTGAAATGATTACGAGGATGTCAATCCTACATTAATTAACAACTCGACAATACGTAATTCTCAAGGACCTACAAACGCCGATTTAATGGAAGGTAGTCTATAACATATTGTTCACAATGAATGTTATGTAATTTCAAATACATTTTTTTGCAATCAAAAATTTAACTAAAACGGTAGTTCATCTGCAGAATAATGTAGATTCTGTGCACCAGCGACTACTTAACTTGGAGTGCGGTAAAGTTACTAACGGCGAGATGTCAATTGAAAGCCAGTTAGATTTGCCTAAACTACTGTGTTGCAGAGTTGATGAAATCGAGGCTGTGGAAATATATACAGGGTAGCTTTTATGTATGGAACCAAAGCTCTGTAACCAAAACGGTTGAAGGCATTATTCTGGAAATTTTAGGGATCAAATCTGAAGCTATTTCACATAATTTGACACGGCCGCCATCTTGAATTTTTTTAAATAGCAAGATGGGTCATGTGATATATCATTTGAAAGCTTATTTTATTTACTTTGCAACTGACTAGAAACATTGAAGTTGTATTTGGAGGAAATACCTAAAAAAATTATTCTAATAATTATTTCTGCAATTATTTGTATTATCGCCTTTTTAATTTAGGTGGCGATGCTTTTGACATGTTACCTAGGTAACGTTACCTAGGTAACGTTATAACGTCAAAACATCAGTTATTCTCATTACTAGTTCATTATTATTCAATAATTAGAACCGTCTCGTAAAAACGAATCAGCTAACTGAATCAGAAAGATTACAAATTCTTATGATGGTTGGTTACGGCGATAGAAAACGCACGGATAAAGAAGTTTGCCAACTATTCAATGCTGAAAACCCTGACAGGAATCCTATAGTGAGATCTACTGTGACCAAGACTTTACGACGGTATAATATCACTGGGAGTGTTAAGAACCGTCGCAGAAGTGGCCGACCAACAACAGTGGCTACAGAGGATATTTCACTGGCAGTATTAATGGATGTAGTTCATCAGCCCAAAACATCAGCATATCAGCTTGCACTAAACCATAATATGTCCAACTAAAATATTCAAACTCAGTTACAAAGTAAATAAAATAAGCTTTCAAATGATATATCACATGACCCATCTTGCTATTTAAAAAAATTTAAGATGGCGGACGTGTCAAAAAATTATCGAGCAAAAAAATTTTTTGATTGTGTCAAATTATGTGAAATAGCTTCAGATTTGATCCCTAAAATTTCCAGAATGATGCCTTCAACCGTTTTGGCTACAGAGCCTTGGTGCCATACATAAAAGCTACCCTGTATATAGAAATCCCAGGCAACATTGGAAAACTTGTAATTTTGTTTCTAAACTTTATAATATTTGTTATTTAGTGATTCGTACATGGAAACAATATTTGTAAGGATGATTGAAAGTATTCAGACACAAATTTATTAATGATCTAAGTAACGTTAATTATAAATCTTCGTTATAATCCTATCACAAAAATAAGCCTTCTTGATAGTCAATCGTACTTTTACGGCCGGTTGTAGAGGTGCATCTTAAGTTCTTTTTTGATCTTAAGATAAATTTTGTGCTTATATCGGTTGGGAATGTCAAACTTATGACTTAAGATTGAGAATTTGAATCTTTAGCTTTAGTTCCATAGTAGGAGGTCTCAAGAAGAATTTTAAAGAGCCTAACCTCAAAAATTATCGGTGTATTGCTCTATAGTCCTACAATTTGAGGAGTAAATTATGAATGTGAAATCAATCATGGAACAAATTGGTTTAATCGATGCTGTTGACGACTTAGGATTGTTGATGATGTTGTAAGAATTCAGCGAAATATTTACATCAGGCCTAATCATTTCGATAGTTTCTCTAATGATCAATTCATAAAAAAATTTTCGATTATCAAAGGCAACCACATTGTATGTACACTCACTTGGAGCTGTTACCCTGGCCAGCAAAAAGCCCAGATTTTAACATTATCGAAAATGTTTGGGCTCGAATACTTGCTGTTATCCGAAGACAACAAGGGCCAAATTTTATACCAGTAAACCGTAATGCACTAATTGCAGCCATTGATACCGCATGGGAAACGATTAATATTAATTATATTGATACCTTGATAGCGTCAATGAGCAGACGCCTCCAAGAATGTATCAATAATAATGGAGGTCACACCCATTATTGATTTCTTATATTTATTTATATAGTAATACCTTTATTTAAAAAAAAAGTTTTTATTTAATTTTAAACTATAACTTGGTATCTTAATTATAATTATGTAATAAATTCTTGTCAAAAACTAAATATATACGTTGACAATAAGAATTGCCTTAGTTTTTATTTTCACTTTTTATATTAACTACAGAAAAAATGAAACGTCATAAAATATACATTTTGTAAGGACTAAATATTATGAATAGAAAGTTTAATGATTTTTTTTAATAACTTACAATAATTAGTAGGTTAGATTTATTTAAAAATAAGTAATAATCAGTCAACCCAAATAACCATGTTTAGTTTTTGATTTAATTTAAAAGTTATTGCTTGTAGACGTTTTTAAATCAAAATTATTTCTAATTTTATTTTGTAAACATTTCCTAAACAAAATTTTGATTCGATAATTAATCGAGCTATGGTGTTTAATTAGCGATACCTTCAAATATATTCTTTAAAGAAAAAATTAAGTAAGCAACGTAAATTACCTATTTTCTAAAACGTGCTTAGTGTAATGATTCATTCTACAGTCCTTCTATAAGATAACCCCTGCTGAGACTACCTGCTGTTAGAATTGTAAATGATACCCTTAAGCCCGCTTCACAATGTGCAAACTTTTGTTTACAGAAATTGTGGTGTCCAAGTTTTAAATTTCATGAATGTACTTGACCAAATAGAGGAAAGCCACTGAAACCTAAACATGGCAAACCATACCCGCCCTCTCCACAGTGTGTTTCCTGTAAAAATAAAATATCGACCTTATTCCTAAAACAAATATTAGACAAGACATCTGATTTGTCATTACTCAACTCCTCAACACCAATTTGCAGAATATTTGTTATGTGCAAACATAATATCAAAATACCCAAAGAATCTGATAATTGCATAATTAACAACACATAAAATAACGAGTTTTGCTACGGTTTCCAACAAACAAATGAACACGTGATTAAAATATGTATAACATCTGTGTCAAGTGCTTCTTAGAAATTTATAAGTATGAAGTATTGTAAATAAAATTTGGATTTATCTTTAAGTAGTCACCTACAGAGTGCGACGTGATGGGCTCCAGCTTAGTCAAGCCACGACATTTAGACAAAACCTTGTTTTTGCAGGTGTGCTAAACTAGCTTCCAAGAAGCGTCTTGTAATATGCTTTTTCGTATTGTTCCACTAGATTTTTTGTAATGATCAACGTTTACGTTGAGGCGGTTTACCCTCACCAACTAATTACCTTAAATATTTTTTACAATATTTTAGTCAGTTAAGATTTAGTTGTAAAACTAATAACTCATATCGTGAATAAAATGTACATAGTTCAGTTACGTGTGCGTTTTATTATGTTTAAAAAAGCTTAAGCATCAACAATCTGTTTAAAATAAACTACTCGTAGAATACACGTTAGATTGTAATGCAAATTATCCACAATATCGTACAGTACAAAGAAAATTTTATATACAGACAAAAAAATACGTAGAAAATTAATATCAATGTTAGCACTGTAAGACTTGCTAACAAGATGCCTTACAATTCCGTTTGCTTTGCCTGGTCTTTCTTCAGCAGCCGTCTAAAAATATTCTTGTTGTTACTTTTTTACTTTCATCAGAATGAACTCTTTTGTGACTTTTCAACTTCGAATTGGAGTACGTCTTGTAGTGGCACTGGTCGCAACTAAAATTTTGTTTGCAAGAATGTGTCTTCATGTGGCTTTTTAAATCATTAACGCGTTTAAAGGTGTGATCACACAAATTACATTTATGTGGTTTTTCTTCAGAATGTACTGTTTTGTGACGTATCAACTTAGAATTGTAGTACGTCATGTAGTCGCACTGGTCACACCTAACATTTAGTTCGCCAGAATGAACTCTTTTGTGATCTTTCAACTTTTTATTGGAGTACGTCTTGTAGTCGCATTGGTCGCAGGTAAAATTTAGTTCGATAGAATGTATCTTCATGTGAGTGGTTAAACCATCAACGCGTTTAAAGGTGTGACCACACAAATTACATTTATGTGGTTTTTCTTCAGAATGAACTGTTTTGTGACGTGTCAACATCCAATTAGAGTACGTCTTGAAGTCGCACTGGTCGCACCTAAAATTTTGTTCGTCAGAATGTATCTTCATGTGTTGATTTAAATTACCAACGAATTTACTGGTGTAATCACACAAACTGCATTCATATGGTTTTTCATTAGAATGAACTCTTTGTGACTTTTCAACATCCGTTTGGAATACGTCTTGTAGTCGCACTGGTCACACGAAAATTTCGTTCACCAGAATGAACTCTTTTGTGATCTTTCAACTTCTTATTGGAGTACGTCTTGTAGTCGCACTGGTCACACCGAAAATTTCGTTCACCAGAATGAACTCTTTGTGATCTTTCAACTTCTTATTGAGTACGTCTTGAAGTCGCATTGGTCGCAGGTAAAATTTCGTTCGTCAGAATGTGTCTTCATGTGGTCTCGTAAGCTCCTTACGCCTTTACTGGTGTAATCACACAAATTGCATTTATATGGTTTTTCTTCTGAATGAACTCTTTTGTGACTTTTCAACATCGAATTGAAGTACGTCTTGTAGTCGCACTGGTCACACCGAAAATTTCGTTCACCAGAATGAACTCTTTTGTGATCTTTCAAGTTCTTATTGGAGTACGTCTTGTAGTCGCATTGGTCGCAGGTAAAATTTAGTTCGCCAGAATGTATCTTCATGTGATTGGTTAAACCATCAACGCGTTTAAAGGTTTGATCACACAAATTGCATTTATATGGTTTTCTTCTGAATGAACTGTTTTGTGACGTGTCAACTTGCAATTGGAGTACGTCTTGTAGTCGCACTGGTCGCACCTAAAATTTTGTTCGCCAGAATGTATCTTCATGTGTTGATTTAAATTACCAACGCTTTTACTGGTGTAATCACACAAACTGCATTCATATGGTTTTCATTAGAATGAACTTTTTGTGACTTTTCAACTTCTTATTGGAGTACGTCTTGTAGTCGCATTGGTCGCAGGTAAAATTTCGTTTGTCAGAATGTGTCTTGATGTGTTTTTCGTAAGCACCTTACGTATTTACTGGTGTAATCACACAAATTACATTTATATGGTTTTTCTTCTGAATGAACTTTTTTGTGACGATTCAAAACCCAATTGTACTTCCCCTTGTAGTCGCACTGGTCGCAGCTAAAAGTTCGTTCACCCGAATGTTTTTTCAAGTGCAATTTTATGTAACTGGACTGCTTATCTTCAGAATGAATGCTGTTGTGATGTTTGAAGGGTTTTTGTTGCTTTTTTAATGAAGTCTTTCGTCCATTTAAGCATGTTCTCATGTGAATTTTCAAAACATTTTTACAATTTGTTTTATAACCACAATCATGACATTCGAATAAATCTTCGATGGTTTGCAATGGTTGCTTGTTTTTCGTTTCATTTGTAGCAGTATGTGTAGCTATATGCTCAACTAACAAATCAATTTTCGAACAGGTATAATTACAAATGTTACATCGTAAGGTTTCACAATGTGTATGAATTTGTTGGTGAGTTTGTAACACAGAATTATCATGAGTCGTGTAATTGCATAAGTCACATTTCAAGCGATGAGCAAAAATATGATTAGTCAGATTTTGTTTATCGTTAGTACCATAATTACATTGATAACAGTACAGAATATTTATCGGAATGCTTTCTTCAACAATCAAAGGTATGTCAGTGTTAAATAATACATATTGGTCAGCAACAATCCCTTCTGTCTCCACACTGTCTTCCTGTTTAATTTCCTCTTTAATGATAATGTGTTCGTTTTGCATGTACAGTTGATGTGTTTTCTCGATATCCGCTCTACATTTGTCGCATGCAACTGGGTTTTCAGTGATACTTAGAACCTTAAATACAATTACATCGTGTAAAATGTAAATAATCCAATCATGTGTGATACTTACGTTTTCCGTAGGAAACTCCAAAATCTGGTTCAGTATTAAATCATTAAATTTCACTTCTTGCTTAATATTTCCTAAGCAAATTTTGCATGTAACTGTAGCAGGTTCGGCCATGATATAGTATGAATAGAATTACCCCAAAATAATAATATGCTATTACAACATTAAAACGATATATCACAGAAAAGTAGCTATAAAGAATTGGGATTGTATTTGTCCAGAACTGAAAATAAACAAACAAGCGCCATGTTTAAAAGCATCAGTCAGGATCGCATTTAGAAATTTTATGACTACAAGTGATAAGATCCGTACTTAGAATATTAAAAGTAACAGTTTGAAACGTTTTTGAATTGGCTTTTACTTCATTACTAGATTACCCGCTTAATTTATTATGAATAAAATTTTTTATTCAAACAATTTATAAAAAAAGTAATAAAAATTAATTTTTCATTGCATCTATATATTAAAAAAATAATTATGTATTTCAAATCTTTCTTTTATTTTAAAAAAATTTTATTCCCAATTAATTGTGCTAATAATACAATTTAATTTATAACTAAAATAATTTTCAATGAAATTATCTATTTGTTTTTATTTGCTTATTTTAGATTTCTTTTTAATTAAAAATTGGATTCGAATATTTTAGAAAAATAAAATTTTTATTAAAATAAACTTTTTATAAAAATGTTGCTTTAATTATTATATGATTTAATTATTTTATTAAAAAAACTTGATTTATTCTTTATTTTGTATATTTATGAATTTAAAATTATAAATTTGTATGATTATTTAAAAAAAAATATTTTCTAAACAATTAAATTTAAAAAAAAAATTATTTTTTAAAAAGCTAAAAATTATTTATAACGAATAATTTTTATGAAATTTAATTAATTAAAAATGCTTTTGATATAATTTTCAATTGATCTTATTTTTAAGTTAATATTAACTGGGGGTTATATTAACTTAAATAATTTTATAATTAATTTAATTGATCATTAAAGGGGAATGATTAAAATTAATTTAGATTAGATTTTTAATAATAATTAAGGGTTAATTATTATGAAAGTTTTAATAAATATATTGAAAACTTTATTTTATTAAATTTAATTAATTAAAAATGCTTTTGATATAATTTTCAATTGATCTTATTTTTAAGTTAATATTAACTGGGGTTATATTAATTTAAATATAATTTTTATAATTAATTTAATTGATCATTAAAAGGAAATGATTAAAATTAATTTAGGTCAGTAATAGAATTTTTAATAATAATTAAAGAGTTAATTATTATAAAAGTTTTAATAAATATATTGAAAGCTTTATTTTATTAAATTTAATTAATTAAGGATGTTTGTGGATATAATTTTTAATAAATCTTATTTTTAGAGTTAGTATAACTGGGGGTTATATTTTAAATATAATTTTATAATTAATTTAATTAATCATTAAAGGGGTAATGGTTTTAAATTAATTTAGACTAGTAATAATATTTTGTATAGTAATTAAGGGGTTAATTATTATTAAAGTTTTCAATAGTATTAATATGCATATTGGAAGCTTTTATTTTACTAAAAAAAAATGTTGTTCTTTTTATTTATAATTTATGTTATTTATATATAAATTAAAATATTATTTAAATTTTCTAAAACTCCTTAATTTTTATATTTAATTTAACTTAATTTCAATTATAATAATATTTTAATTTTTGTCCTTTATATCTATTATTTTTTTATATTTGAATTTTTTAAAATATTAAAAGTTTTATTTATACTTGAAATTTTAATTTATTATTATTTAATATGTTAATTTTATATTAAAAAATTATTTGCAGTTTGTAATTTTAAAAAAAAATATTAAAATAAGTTTTAGTAATTAATTATAGATTTAATAAAATTTGTGCCAGCAATTGCGGTTATACAAATAATTCAATTAAAATTTATTGGTTAATAATTAATTTATTATTAAGATTTTTAAGTGAAATTTAAATTTTAATCTATTCATTAAATTTAATTATTAAAATTAATATTAAACTAGGATTAGATACCCTATTATTTTAATTGTAAATTTAAATACCAGATTAGTATTAGTTGTTTTCTTAAAAATTAAAGAATTTGGCGGTATTTTAGTCTATTCAGAGGAACCTGTCCTGTAGTTGGTAATCCACGTTTAGAATTGCTTTTTTTTTCTTGTATATTGTTGTTTTTGAATATTTTATAAGAATTTAAATTTTCAATAAGTATATTATTAGTTTATTTCAGATCAAGGTGCAGTTTGTAGAAAAAAAGAGATGGGTTACAATAAATTTATTTTTGGTTTATTATTTTAAATAATTTTATTAAATTGGATTTGATAGTAATATTTTATATATTTGATATGTGATTATAGCTCTAAATGTGTACATATTGCCCTTCGCTCTCATTTATTTGAGATAAGTCGTAACAAAGTAGATTTACTGGAAAGTGTATCTAGAATTAATCAAATTAAAGCTTTATAGAGACGTTTTTTTATTTACATTAAAAAGATTACTGTTTAATTCAGTATAATTTGATTATAAATTAAATTATTATTATTTATTTAAAATATTATTATATTTATTATTAAATAAGAAAAAAATTTATTTTATTATAGTTTACTAGTAAAGTATTGAATTTTTTTATTTTATTTAAAGAAAAATTTATTTTTGTACCTTGTGTATCAGGGTTAATTTATTTTATTATTATTATTAATTTTTTTGAATTAAGAAGAGCTAATTATATATATGTTTAATTTTTTCATAAATTTTCTTTATATATAGTTTGAAATGAAATGTTATTCGTTTCTTAATATATCTAGTTTTTTTAAGAAAAGAATTTAATTCTCTTATTATTTGTTATTAGTTAATTTTTAGTCTCTGTCTCTTTATTATTTTTATTTAATTTAACTTTTAAGTTAAAAGGCTTAAATTATTTTAAAAGACGAGAAGACCCCTATAGAGTTTTATTTTTATTTTATAAATTATTTTTATAATTTAAAATATATTATAGAATAAAAAATTTAGTAGAATTTTTGATTTAATAATTTATCAAAATTATATTTGATTTATTTTATTTCTTTTCCTTTAGCAATAATTTGATTTGTTCTAAATTGGCTGAAACAAATCGAACTCCTTTTGATTTTACAGAGGGAGAATCTGAGTTAGTTTCAGGGTTTAATGTTGAATATAGAGGAGGAGGATTTGCATTAATTTTTATAGCTGAATATTCAAGAATTTTATTCATAAGAATATTATTTGGTTTTTTATTTTTAAGAGGTTCATTAACTAATTTAATATTTTTTTTATAAATATCTTTTATATTTATTTGAACACGGGGGACCTTACCTCGTTTTCGTTATGATAAATTAATATATTTAGCTTGAAAAAGATTTCTTCCTGTTTCTTTAAATTTTTAATATTTTTTTGGTTTAAAAATATTTATTTTTTCTTAATTTTTTAGTTAATTATTTATAGTAAAAGTTAATAAGAATTATTTATTCTTTTTTATATTTTCAAAATATATACTTATACAAGTTCATTAACTAATTTTTTGAATATTAAATTATCTCATAATTTAGATAATATATACAGGGTAGCTTTTATGTATGGAACCAAGGCTCTGTAGCCAAAACGGTTGAAGGCATCATTCTGGAAATTTTAGGGATCAAATCTAAAGCTATTTCACATAATTTGACACAATCAAAAAATTTCTTTGCTCGATAATTTTTTGACACGGCCGCCATCTTGAATTTTTTTAAATAGCAAGATGGGTCATGTGATATATCATTTGAAAGCTTATTTTATTTACTTTGCAACTGACTAGAAACATTGAAGTTGTATTTGGAGGAAATACCTAAAAAAATTATTCTAATAATTATTTCTGCAATTATTTGTATTATCGCCTTTTTAATTTAGGTGGCGATGCTTTTGACATGTTACCTAGGTAACGTTACCTAGGTAACGTTATAACGTCAAAACATCAGTTATTCTCATTACTAGTTCATTATTATTCAATAATTAGAACCGTCTCGTAAAAACGAATCAGCTAACTGAATCAGAAAGATTACAAATTCTTATGATGGTTGGTTACGGCGATAGAAAACGCACGGATAAAGAAGTTTGCCAACTCTTCAATGCTGAAAACCCTGATAGGAATCTAGTGAGATCTACTGTGACCAAGACTTTACGACGGTATAATATCACTGGGAGTGTTAAAAACCGTCGCAGAAGTGGCCGACCAACAACAGTGGCTACAGAGGATATTTCACTGGCAGTATTAATGGATGTAGTTCATCAGCCCAAAACATCAGCATATCAGCTTGCACTAAACCATAATATGTCCAACTCAAATATTCAAACTCAGTTACAAAGTAAATAAAATAAGCTTTCAAATGATCCCAAGCAGCACAATGACGCCATTTTGACGTCAATTATTAGTCACTTTTTACGTTATATTCACCATTTAAGTTACGTCTAAGGTACGTAAAAATGACGACATTATGTCACATCCTCAAGACGTCACTCTTTCGTTATATAATGACCGCACAAGGACGAAAGGAAGAAAGAAATAATGCACTGCATAATCAAACTCATTTAATAATAGTACTTACAACTTTATTGCAAAAACAAGGCAAAATACTTAAATCATATACAAAATGGTTACAAATAAAATAAGTCTCCGATTAATTTTTACCAAATACCTATAATATAAAATATATAATAAATAAATATTATGTAGTAGTAACATAAACAATATATGAGGATAAAAACAACACATTTACAAATAAAATTTTCATTCTAAGACAACAAAATGCAATTCCAAAGTCCCAATAATAAACCTTAAAAATAAAATCGAATATATGTTGAAAGAATAATTCATATCTAGTTAAAAACTATTTCAAATTGTATGAATTAATGGTAATGACACAAAGTTAGACGTAGTTGGTAGAGGCAATAACATGCATTTTGCAGCAATCTCTGATATGGACCAGTAATGTTCTTCAGATAATTCATTTACAACATAAATATTTAACTCTTTCGATTCAAAAGGATATTCATACAACGAACTGTAAGTGAGAAAAGTTCTTCCTACTATTACTATTGCGTTATCAAGTTTGTTTTTAAAATATTATGAACTTCAACAATTTTATTATCGCGTAATATACAATATGAATCAGCTTTCGAAAAAGATTTAATGCAAACAACAAAATTTTTAAATGACACCTTTTTATATTGTTCCATATGATCATAGACCGAATTATTATTAATATTCAAATTATGTTTCAAATAACACATAGGGAAATTATCAGTATTATCAGTCCCGATGTTTTCGGTAACAAAATTCGAATGCTCATGTAAACGTCGACATACTTGTTGCAATGGAAGTGACGGGGATTGCAGTAGGTGTTTTAATTGTCCCAAAAAATTTTCATAGGGAAACTAGAAAAATTGTCTAATGATCCAAAGTGTTCTACGTCTTCTGACAAATGAGAAAGAATGTGCACATTATATATTAAAAATATTTCGCCATATATGTGTTCTGAATGTTTTATAAAAGTATTTAAAATCTTATGAGCAAATTCTAAACTTATTTTTGTATGTGCTTATCAGAAATTAGAATAGAAATTCCACAGTGAAATAGTAAGAAATGTTCGAAAATTGCTTTGTTTATAACTTTTGCATTACAACAGGGCCCAGATACAGAAGAAACGACCTATACTCAGTTGCCTTCCAACGTGCTAAATCGGATAAACTGCGAGGTTTACGATTAAATTCGATAGGTATAAATCCTTTTAATGAGATCAAATTATCACTAATTTTGGCTATTAGGTGTTTTGAAAATTTTAAAGGAGGATTACCATCTACCCAGATATTCAAGAGCTTACGTGTGATACCTAAGCATACATTATGCATATAGTCAATAGGGAAGTCTTTAATAAAATCAATTGGCAATTTTGTTAAAGGAGAAACACCAACATGGTGGTCAGGATCAGATTGACATAGAAAGGAGTCATTAGTTCTTTTAAGAGCTTTTCCTTTTAACACTGTTCGCCCTGCACAGCGGTGACCTACAATTAAACATTTTTCACAAGAAGAAAATCCCATGTGACCCTTAATGCATTTTAAATAAGATCTTGCTGGTGCATCGGCAATGAAGCTATGTATCTGAACACCGTATATCTTATCATTGAACATCAAACCATCCGTCAACAAATCATTTAATTCGTTTATGAAATCTAATAGAAATTCTTCTATCGGTATCGGTTTTGAAGACCCACAAAAATACCAATCGCAAATGGTTTGCACCAATGGAAATTTTTATATGACCTAAAATTGGCCAAAATGTTTTTGACGAGCTTTTGAATAAAGGCAGTCCATCTACATTGAAACTAATTTGGAATATATCAATGTCAACATAGTTTTGTTGCAAAACTGTAATAAATTGTGTCTTAAACCTAAATGACAGTATTCACCAGTATGAAGTTTTTTAATAAATAATCTTCTTGGAGTCTTTAAAAGTGTTCGGTAATTTAAGGGTAAATCAGGAAAGTGCGGACGAAGAATATGTAACAAATTATTAACTGATGTCTTCTTAATTTTGTCTTCAAGTACCCAAGAAGTCAATTTGTTTGCTAAATTTTTTCAGAATTTTGGTCACTTTGCTTATTATCATCAATATCATTCTCTGTGATTACAGAAGTAAATACAGATGAAGAATCAGTTTGACAAGCTAGAATGTTTTCACTTGATATATTATCATTATCACTAGTTATTGAAATTTGCAAATTTTCGTAATTCGGATGTGTATTATTTTCAGTTACTTCAAAATTTAAAGGTGCATTTGAGACAGTAGTATTATTAAATTCACTTACTGCTTTAGCTACATTCCTATAATATTGACGACTACCAACTACTTTTGATTTTCGAGGAAAACTCATTGTTGTTTAAATCTTCTTTGCCCTTTCTAAAGTCAGCCTCTGTGGAGAGTGCTTCAACCACACTTTGATTACGTCTTCAATGTCCTTTTCTTTTGCGGGTGGAAAATTAGATTTAACTGCATCTAATGAAAGAAATCGCCTATAAATATGTTTGTTATATAAGATTAGTATAATTTACCAATAACTGCACGTTTTATTCCTAAATTTGCAAAGGCTTTTTGTTTGACCTTTTGCCAAAGTAACTGTAACTGCAAGCCACTTCATTTGATAAAATATGCCTTAAAATATTGTTGGTTGTATTTGTTATATCTTTTCCTCCTAATGAAGATAAAAATGAAACCTGTAAAATAACCCATAAAGTTAACTAATAATTAGTTTATTATTTAGTGATTTACCAGTTTTGAAAAACATTCAATTTTCTTTAAATATTCCTCTACACATTCTAAAGCATTTAAATCGATCAAGGGTAAATTTGTGGGAAAATCTCTAGGCAAACTGCTCAATGGAACATTCAAAGTTTGTTCTTGTTTGTCTAATCTTGCTAATATCTGTTTATTCTGCTCGTGTATTTGTATAACAACTTTCAGTAACTTCTGAATATCTAAAAATATTCATTTGATAAACTAAACTGTTATTTTCATAATAAATAAAGTACCTGAACTTTCGTGGCTGCTCGTTTGAGAATGTTGTAAATTACTTACACCTTGAACAGGAGAGTTTTCTTGAGAAAAGTAAGGAACCTCTGCTAAAACATAATTGACCATCTGATTTATCTGTTAAAATGTGCCACTGATCGTAACATACCGCAACTTCTATGTGGAGTTCCTTGTACATTGATTGAGGAAGGTGTAGATGAACAAAATATTGTTTGACGCTGTTGCAATGATCTGCTACTCGATGTGCTAACACCTCTGCTCATGTATGAAGGGGTTGGAGAGTGAACTATATTAAGCATTATGTATAAATATTTTCTAACGTCATTATTATCATACCTTTATCTTTTAGATGTTTATGTCTAGTTATTTTTGGAGGAAGTGGTAAATCTAAACAATCGTCAGAATCACTATCGACAATTCTTCTAGGAATGCACCTCTTCCTACTTTGGATGGTTTCCGTATCAGTCGTTTGTAAGTCGGAAGTGTTTTCTAACTTCTTTAGTTTGATACAAGATTTTTGATAATCATCTAGAACACAAAAGGTTAGCATTATGCTCTGCACACAATTGAACTGCTATTGTTGCATTTATATTAAAGAAACGTCTAAATTATAAGTGTATTTTAACACAATTTGGTATTTATTTATTTTATAAGTATATATTAAAAAAACTTACCCGATTCAAAAATATTTTGTTAATTTTGAACAGCTCCCATACGTCAACTATGGGATTTTCGCATTTTCTAACGGCCCTATTGTAGACACTAGGATTTTTGTAGGGCGGCCAGAATACTTCTCGCTTTAATGGTGTCAACCATTTTCGCGGTACTAAAGCAATCTGCCCCTCTTCGCTTATGTTGTTGTCGCAAGCAAATTCCACAGCCACATAGACATTACTTGTATCCTTAAAAACAAAATCTCTAATAACCAGTGGAACAGACGAAAACTAAAGATTAGAATACCTAAAATGCCCTACTTACCATGTTCTGCCTGCTTTAATTTCGTAAAAAATCGTAAATCACAACCACAACGACGTCCATTAAGAAAATGCGACTGCGACTGCGCGTGCTATACTACTTACGCAGTATCCGGGTCGGCACAAAGTATCATGGGAGAAAGTACTTAAAAGCGCAAACAATACGATTTATTATTAAATTATATTTTAATATATATTTTCGATTTTCTTGCAATTCGTTTAAATTAAAGTTCTATCCTCATTCGTAGGTAGATTTTGAAATTTTAGTAAATGGAAAATTATGCAAAAGTAGCATTTTCTTTCTCTATTTTTATTTGTTTAAATTTATTGCAAGAATAAGAAGTAAATTTGTAACAATTTGGTGTTTTATAGACGTTATATGATCGTCATAATGACGTCAAAGAACGACGTCTTTTATTGGTTTGAAAATGTCGTCCAATTGACGTCATAATAAGGTACAATGACGTACTAGACGAAAATTTACCAAATAATGACGTCGAGAAGACGTGAGTGTGCTGCTTGGGATATATCACATGACCCATCTTGCTATTTAAAAAAATTCAAGATGGCGGCCGTGTCAAAAATTATCGAGCAAAAAAATTTTTTGATTGTGTCAAATTATGTGAAATAGCTTCAGATTTGATCCCTAAAATTTCCAGAATGATGCCTTCAACCGTTTTGGCTACAGAGCCTTGGTGCCATACATAAAAGCTACCCTGTATATAGAAATCCCAGGCAACATTGGAAAACTTGTAATTTTGTTTCTAAACTTTATAATATTTGTTATTTAGTGATTCAAACATGGAAACAATATTTGTAAGGATGATTGAAAGTATTCAGACACAAATTTATTAATGATCTAAGTAACGTTAATTATAAATCTTCGTTATAATCCCATCACAAAAATAAGCCTTCTTGATAGTCAATCGTACTTTTACGGCCGGTTGTAGAGAGGTGCATCTTAAGTTCTTTTTGATCTTAAGATAAATTTTGTGCTTATATCGGTTGGAAATGTTAAACTTATGACTTAAGATTGAGAATTTGAATCTTTAGCTTCAGTTCCATAGTAGGAGGTCTCAAGACAATTTTAAAGAGCCTAACCTCAAAAATTTATCGGTGTATTGCTCTATAGTCCTACAATTTGAGTGTAAATTATGAATGTGAAATCAATCATGGAACAAATTGGTTTAATCGATGCTGTTGACGACTTAGGCATTGTTGATGATGTTGTAAGAATTCAGCGAAATATTTACATCAGGCCTAATCATTTTGATAGTTTCTCTAATGATCAATTCATAAAAAATTTTCGATTATCAAAGGCAACCACATTGTATGTACACTCATTTGGAGCTGTTACCCTGGCCAGCAAAAGCCCAGATTTTAACATTATCGAAAATGTTTGGGCTCGAATACTTGCTGTTATCCGAAGACAACAAGGGCCAAATTTTATACCAGTAAACCGTAATGCACTAATTGCAGCCATTGATACCGCATGGGAAACGATTAATATTAATTATATTGATACCTGTGATAGCGTCAATGAGCAGACGCCTCCAAGAATGTATCAATAATAATGGAGGTCACACCCATTATTGATTTCTTATATTTATTTATATAGTAATACCTTTATTTAAAAAAAAAAAAACGTTTTTATTTAATTTTAAACTATAACTTAATTATAAGTATGTAATAAATTCTTGTCAAAAACTAAATATATACGTTGACAATAAGAATTGCCTTAGTTTTTATTTTCACTTTTATATTAACTACAGAAAAAAATGAAACGTCATAAAAATATACATTTTGTAAGGACTAAATATTATGAATAGAGAGTTTAATGATTTTTTTAATAACTTACAATAATTAGTAGGTTAGATTTATTTAAAAAATAAGTAATAATCAGTCAACCCAAATAACCATGTTTAGTTTTTTGATTTAATTTAAAAGTTATTGCTTGTAGACGTTTTTAAATCAAAATTATTTCTAATTTTATTTTCTAAACATTTCCTAAACAAAATTTTGATTCGATAATTAATCGAGCTATAGTGTTTAATTAGCGATACCTTCAAATATATTCTTTAAAGAAAAAATTAAGTAAGCAACGTAAATTACCTATTTTCTAAAACGTGCTTAGTGTAATGATTCATTCTACAGTCCTTCTATAAGATAAGCCCTGCTGAGACTACCTGCTGTTAGAATTGTAAATGATACCCTTAAGCCCGCTTCACAATGTGCAAACTTTTGTTTACAGAAATTGTGGTGTCCAAGTTTTAAATTTCATGAGTGTACTTGACCAAATAGAGGAAAGCCACTGAAACCTAAACATGGACAAACATATCCCGCCCTCTCCACAGTGTGTTTCCTGTAAAAATAAAATATCGACCTTATTCCTAAAACAAATATTAGACAAGACATCTGATTTGTCATTACTCAACTCCTCAACACCAATTTGCAGAATATTTGTTGTCGTGCAAACATAATAATCAAAATACCCAAAGAATCTGATAATTGCATAATTAACAAACACATGAAATAACGAGTTTTGCTACGGTTTCCAACAAAACAAATGAACACGTGATTAAAATATGTATAACATATGTGTCAAGTGCTTCTTAGAAATTTATAAGTATGAAGTATTGTAAATAAGAATTTGGATTTATCTTTAAGTAGTCACCTACAGAGTGCGACGTGATGGGCGCCAGCTTAATCAAGCCACGACTTTTAGACAAAACCTTGTTTTTGCAGGTGTGCTAAACTAGCTTCCAAGAAGCGTCTTGTAATATGCTTTTTGGTATTGTTCCACTAGATTTTTGTAATGATCAACGTTTACGTTGAGGGCGGTTTTACCTCACCACCTAATTACCTTAAATGTTTTTTACAATATTTTAGTCAGTTAAGATTTAGTTGTAAAACTAATAACTCATATCGTGAATAAAATGTACATAGTTCAGTTACGTGTGTTTTATTATAGTTTAAAAAAATTATCCACAATATCGTACAGTACAAAGAAAAATTTTATATACAGACATAAAAATACGTAGAAAATCAATATCAATGTTGGCACTGTAAGACTTGCTAACAAGATGCCTTACACCGTTTGTTTTGCCTGGTCTTTCTTCAGCAGACGTCTAAAAAATATTCTTGTTGTTATTTGTTACTTTCATCAGAATGAACTCTTTTTGTGACTTTTCAACTTCGAATTGGAGTATGTCTTGTAGTGGCACTGGTCCAGCTAAAATTTTGTTTGCAAGAATGTGTCTTCATGTGGCTTTTTTAAACCATTAACGCGTTTAAAGGTGTGATCACACAAATTACATTTATGTGGTTTTTCTTCAGAATGTACTATTTTTGTGACGTATCAACTTAGAATTGTAGTACGTCATGTAGGTCGCACTGGTCACACCTAACATTTAGTTCGCCAGAATGAACTCTTTTGTGATTCTTTCAACTTTTATTGAGGTACGTCTTGTAGTCGCATTGTCGCAGGTAAAATTTATTCGCTAGAATGTATCTTCATGTGAGTGGTTAAACCATCAACGCGTTTAGTGGTGTGACCACACAAATTACATTTATTGTGTTTTTCTTCAGAATGAACTGTTTTGTGACGTGTCAACATCCAATTAGAGTACGTCTTGAAGTCGCACTGGTCGCACCTAAAATTTTGTTCGTCAGAATGTATCTTCATGTGTTGATTTAAATTACCAACGAATTTACTGGTGTAATCACACAAACTGCATTCATATGGTTTTTCATTAGAATGAACTCTTTTGTGACTTTCTCAACATCCGTTTGGAATACGTCTTGTAGTCGCACTGGTCACACGAAAATTTCGTTCACCAGAATGAACTCTTTTGTGATCTTTCAACTTCTTATTAGAGTACGTCTTGTAGTCGCACTGGTCACACCGAAAATTTCGTTCACCAGAATGAACTCTTTTGTGATCTTTCAACTTCTTATTGGAGTACGTCTTGAAGTCGCATTGGTCGCACCTAAAATTTCGCTCGTCAGAATGTGTCTTCATGTGGTCTCGTAAGCTCCTTACGCCTTTACTGGTGTAATCACACAAATTGCATTTATATGGTTTTTCTTCAGAATGAACTCTTTTGTGACTTTTCAACATCGAATTGAAGTACGTCTTGTAGTCGCACTGGTCACACCTGAAAATTTCGTTCACCAGAATGAACTCTTTTGTGATCTTTCAAGTTCTTATTGGAGTACGTCTTGTAGTCGCATTGGTCGCAGGTAAAATTTAGTTCGCTAGAATGTATCTTCATGTGAGTGATGGTTAAACCGTCAAGCGTTTAAAGGTGTGACCACACAAATTGCATTTATGTAGTTTTTCTTCAGAATGAACTGTTTTGTGACGTGTCAACATCCAATTGGAGTACGTCTTGAAGTCGCACTGGTCGCACCTAAAATTTTGTTCGTCAGAATGTATCTTCATGTGTTTATTTAAATTACCAACGAATTTACTGGTGTAATCACACAAACTGCATTCATATGGTTTTTCATTAGAATGAACTCTTTTGTGACTTTTCAACATCGGTTTGGAATACGTCTTGTAGTCGCACTCGTCACACCGAAAATTTCGTTCGTCAGAATGTGTCTTCATGTGGTCTCGTAAGTCTTTACGCCCTTTACTGGTGTAATCACACAAATTGCATTTATATGGTTTTTCTTCTGAATGAACTCTTTTGTGACTTTTCAACATCGAATTGAAGTACGTCTTGTAGTCGCACTGGTCACACCGAAAATTTCGTTCACCAGAATGAACTCTTTTGTGATCTTTCAACTTTTTATTGGAGTACGTCTTGTAGTCGCATTGGTCGCAGGTAAAATTTAGTTCGCCAGAATGTATCCTCATGTGATTGGTTAAACCATCAACGCGTTTAAAGGTTTGATCACACAAATTGCATTTATATGGTTTTTCTTCTGAATGAACTGTTTTGTGACGTGTCAACTTGCAATTGGAGTACGTCTTGTAGTCGCACTGGTCGCATCTAAAATTTTGTTCGCCAGAATGTATCTTCATGTGTTGATTTAAATTACCAACGCTTTTACTGGTGTAATCACACAAACTGCATTCATATGGTTTTTCATTAGAATGAACTTTTTGTGACTTTTCAACTTCTTATTGGAGTACGTCTTGAAGTCGCATTGGTCGCAGGTAAAATTTCGTTCGTCAGAATGTGTCTTGATGTGTTTTTCGTAAGCACCTTACGTATTTACTGGTGTAATCACACAAATTACATTTATATGGTTTTTTCTTCTGAATGAACTTTTTTGTGACGATTCAAAACCCAATTGTACTTCGCCTTGTAGTCGCACTGGTCGCAGCTAAAAGTTCGTTCACCCGAATGTTTTTTCAAGTGCAATTTTATGTAACTGGACTGCTTATCTTCAGAATGAATGCTGTTGTGATGTTTGAAGGGTTTTTGTTGCTTTTTTAATGCAGTCTTTCTTCCATTTAAGCATGTTCTCATGTGAATTTTCAAAATATTTTTACAATTTGTTTTATAACCACAATCATGACATTCAAATAAATCTTCGCTGGTTTGCAACGGCTGCTGGTATTTCGTTTCATTTGTAGCAGTATGTGTAGCTATATGCTCAACTAACAAATCAATTTTCGAACAGGTATAATTACAAATGTTACATCGTAAGGTTTCACAATGTGTATGAATTTGTTGGTGAGTTTGTAACACAGAATTATCATGAGTCGTGTAATTGCATAAGTCACATTTCAAGCGATGAGCAAAAATATGATTAGTTAGATTTTGTTTATCGTTAGTACCATAATTACATTGATAACAGTACAGAATATTTTTCGGAATGCTTTCTTCAACAATCAAAGGTATGTCAGTGTTAAATAATACATATTGGTCAGCAATAATCCCTTCTGTCTCCACACTGTCTTCCTGTTTAATTTCCTCTTTAATGATAATGTGTTCGTTTTGCATGTACAGTTGAGGTGTTTTCTCGATATCCGCTCTACATTTGTCGCATGCAACTGGGTTTTCAGTGATACTTAGAACCTTAAATACAATTACATCGTGTAAAATGTAAATAATCCAATCATACTTACGTTTTCCGTAGGAAACTCCAAAATCGGGTTCAGTATTAAATCGTTAAATTTCACTTCTTGCTTAATATTTCCTAAGCAAATTTTGCATGTAACTGTAGCAGGTTCGGCCATGATATAGTACGAATAGAATTACCCCAAAATAATAATATGCTATTACAACATTAAAACGCTATATCACAGAAAAGTAGCTATAAAGAATTAGAACTGAAAATAAACAAACAAGCGCCATGTTTAAAAGCATCAGTCAGGATCGCATTTAGAAATTTTATGACTACAAGTGATAAGATCCGTACTTAGAATATTAAAAAGTAACAGTTTGAAACGTTTTTGAATTGGCTTTTACTTCATTACTAGATTACCCGCTTAATTTATTATGAATAAAATTTTTATTCAAACAATTTATGAAAAAAGTAATAAAAAATTAATTTTCATTGCATCTATATATTAAAAAATAATTATGTATTTCAAATCTTTCTTTTATTTTAAAAAATTTTATTCCCAATTAATTGTGCTAATAATACAATTTAATTTATAACTAAAATAATTTTCCAATGAAATTATCTATTTGTTTTTATTTGTTTATTTTTAATTTATTTTTAATTAAAATTGGATTCAAATATTTTAGAAAAATCAAATTTTTATTAAAATAAACTTTTTTATAAAAAATGTTGCTTTAATTATTATATGATTTAATTATTTTATTAAAAAAACTTGATTTATTCTTTATTTTGTATATTTATGAATTTAAAATTATAAATTTGTATGATTATTTAAAAAAAAAAATATTTTCTAAAAAATTAAATTTAAAAAAAAAATTATTTTTTTATAAAAAGCTAAAAATTATTTATAACGAATAATTTTTATGAAATTTAATTAATTAAAAATGCTTTTGATATAATTTTCAATTGATCTTATTTTTAAGTTAATATTAACTGGGGGTTATATTAACTTAAATATAATTTTTATAATTAATTTAATTGATCATTAAAGGGAAATGATTAAAATTAATTTAGATTAGATTTTTAATAATAATTAAGGGTTAATTATTATGAAAGTTTTAATAAATATATTGAAAACTTTTATTTTATTAAATTTAATTAATTAAAAATGCTTTTGGTATAATTTTCAATTGATCTTATTTTTAAGTTAATATTAACTGGGGGTTATATTAATTTAAATATAATTTTTATAATTAATTTAATTGATCATTAAAAGGGAAATGATTAAAATTAATTTTTAATAATAATTAAAGGGTTAATTATTATGAAAGTTTTAATAAATATATTGAAAGCTTTATTTTATTAAATTTAATTAATTAAGGATGTTTGTGGATATAATTTTTAATAAATCTTATTTTTAGGTTAGTATAACTGGGGGTTATATTAATTTAAATATAATTTTTATAATTAATTTAATTAATCATTAAAGGGGTAATGGTTTTAAATTAATTTAGACTAGTAATAAAATTTTGTATAGTAATTAAGGGGTTCATTATTATTAAAGTTTTCAATAGTATTAATATGCATATTGGAAGCTTTTATTTTACTAAAAAAAATGTTGTTCTTTTTATTTATAATTTATATTATTTATATATAAATTAAAATATTATTTAAATTTTCTAAAAACTCCTTAATTTTTTATATTTAATTTTAACTTAATTTCAATTATAATAATATTTTAATTTTGTTTTTTATATCTATTGTTTTTTTTATATTTGAATTTTTTAAAAATATTAAAAGTTTTATTTATACTTGAAATTTTAATTTATTATTATTTAATATGTTAATTTTATATTAAAAAAATTATTTGCAGTTTGTAATTTTAAAAAAAATATTAAAATAAGTTTTAGTAATTAATTATAGATTTAATAAAATTTGTGCCAGCAATTGCGGTTATACAAATAATTCAATTAAAATTTATTGGTTAATAATTAATTTATTATTAAGATTTTTAAGTTTTAATTATTAAAATTAATATTAAACTAGGATTAGATACCCCATTATTTTAATTGTAAATTTAAATACCAGATTAGTATTAGTTGTTTTCTTAAAAATTAAAGAATTTGGCGGTATTTTAGTCTATTCAGAGGAACCTGTCCTGTAGTTGGTAATCCACGTTTAGAATTGCTTTTCTTTTTCTTGAATATTGTTGTTTTTGAATATTTTATAAGAATTTAAATTTTCAATAAGTATATTATTAGTTTATTTCAGATCAAGGTGCAGTTTGTAGAAAAGAAGAGATGAGTTACAATAAATTTATTTTTGGTTTATTATTTTAAACAATTTTATTAAATTGGATTTGATAGTAATATTTTATATATTTGATATGTGATTATAGCTCTAAAATGTGTACATATTGCCCTTCGCTCTCATTTATTTGAGATAAGTCGTAACAAAGTAGATTTACTGGAAAGTGTATCTAGAATTAATCAAATTAAAGCTTTATAGAGAAGTTTTTTATTTACATTAAAAAGATTACTGTTTAATTCAGTATAATTTGATTATAAATTCAATTATTATTATTATTTATTTAAAATATTATTATATTTATTATTAAATAAGAAAAAATTTATTTTATTATAGTTTACTAGTAAAGTGATTGAATTTTTTTATATTATTTAAAGAAAAATTTATTTTTTGTACCTTGTGTATCAGGGTTAATTTATTTTATTATTATTATTAATTTTTTTCGAATTAAGAAGAGCTAATTATATATATGTTTAATTTTTTCATAAATTTTCTTTATATATAGTTTGAAATGAAATGTTATTCGTTTCTTAATATATCTAGTTTTTTAAGAAAAGAATTTAATTCTCTTATTATTTGTTATTAGTTAATTTTTAGTATGAAAAAATAAAGGGATAATCTTTTATTTTTATAATTAAAAATTTATTTTATTTATATTTTTGTATAATTTAAATTGTTAATCATTTAAATAATATAATAGTTAATTTTATTTAATTAATAATTTATACTTATTTTAGTTTTTATATTAAAAATTTTTGTTTAATTTTTTAACTTTTTTATAATGATTAAATTAGTAGATAAATTAATTATTGAGATAATAAAAGGAATTCGGCAAAATATGTCTTTTGATTATAATTTAAAGTTTAATCTGCTCAATGATTTATTAAATTGCCGCAGTGTTTTGACTGTGCAAAGGTAGCATAATTAGCTTTTTATTGAAAGCTGGAATGAATGATTGACGAAAAATTTCTGTCTCTTTATTATTTTTATTTAATTTAACTTTTAAGTTAAAAGGCTTAAATTATTTTAAAAGACGAGAAGACCCTATAGAATTTTATTTTTATTTTATAAATTATTTTTTATAATTTAAAATATATTATAGAATAAAAAATTTAGTAGAATTTTTGATTTAATAATTTATCAAAATTATATTTGATTTATTTTTATTTCTTTTCTTTAGCAATAATTTGATTTTGCAGAGGGAAAATCTGAGTTAGTTTCAGGGTTTAATGTTGAATATAGAGGAGCAGGATTTGCATTAATTTTTATAGCTGAATATTCAAGAATTTTATTCATAAGAATATTATTTGTTTTTTTATTTTTAAGAGGTTCATTAACTAATTTAATATTTTTTTTTATAGTTGTTTTTTTAGCTTTTATATTTATTTGAACACGGGGGGACCTTACCTCGTTTTCGTTATGATAAATTAATATATTTAGCTTGAAAAAAGATCTTCCTGTTTCTTTAAATTTTTTAATATTTTTTTGGTTTAAAAATATTTATTTTTCTTTTAATTTTAGTTAATTATTTATAGTAAAAGTTAATAAGAATTATTTATTCTTTTTATATTTTCAAAATATATACTTATACAAGTTCATTAACTAATTTTTTGAATATTAAATTATCTCATAATTTAGATAATATATACAGGGTAGCTTTTATGTATGGAACCAAGGCTTTGTAGCCAAAACGGTTGAAGGCATCATTCTGGAAATTTTAGGGATCAAATCTAAAGCTATTTCACATAATTTTGACACAATCAAAAAATTTCTTTGCTCGATAATTTTTTTGACACGGCCGCCATCTTGAATTTTTTAAATAGCAAGATGGGTCATGTGATATATCATTTGAAAGTTTATTTTATTTACTTTGCAACTGACTAGAAACATTGAAGTTGTATTTGGAGGAAATACCTAAACAATGTATTCTAATAATTATTTCTGCAATTATTTGTATTATCGCCTTTTTAATTTAGGTGGCGATGCTTTTGACATGTTACCTAGGTAACGTTACCTAGGTAACGTTACCTAGGTAACGTTATAACGTCAAAACATCAGTTATTCTCATTACTAGTTCATTATTATTCAATAATTAGAACCGTCTCGTAAAAACGAATCAGCTAACTGAATCAGAAAGATTACAAATTCTTATGATGGTTGGTTACGGCGATAGAAAACGCACGGATAAAGAAGTTTGCCAACTCTTCAATGCTGAAAACCCTGATAGGAATCCTATAGTGAGATCTACTGTGACCAAGACTTTACGACGGTATAATATCACTGGGAGTGTTAAAAACCGTCGCAGAAGTGGCCGACCAACAACAGTGGCTACAGAGGATATTTCACTGGCAGTATTAATGGATGTAGTTCATCAGCCCAAAACATCAGCATATCAGCTTGCACTAAACCATAATATGTCCAACTCAAATATTCAAACTCAGTTACAAAGTAAATAAAATAAGCTTTCAAATGATATATCACATGACCCATCTTGCTATTTAAAAAATTCAAGATGGCGGCCGTGTCAAAAATTATCGAGCAAAAAATTTTTGATTGTGTCAAATTATGTGAAATAGCTTCAGATTTGATCCCTAAAATTTCCAGAATGATGCCTTCAACCGTTTTGGCTACAGAGCCTTGGTGCCATACATAAAAGCTACCCTGTATATAGAAATCCCAGGCAACATTGGAAAAACTTGTAATTTTGTTTCTAAACTTTATAATATTTGTTATTTAGTGATTCGTACATGGAAACAATATTTGTAAGGATGATTGAAAGTATTCAGACACAAATTTATTAATGATCTAAGTAACGTTAATTATAAATCTTCGTTATAATCCCATCACAAAAATAAGCCTTCTTGATAGTCAATCGTACTTTTACGGCCGGTTGTAGAGGTGCATCTTAAGTTCTTTTTTGATCTTAAGATAAATTTTGTGCTTATATCGGTTGGAAATGTCAAACTTATGACTTAAGATTGAGAATTTGAATCTTTAGCTTCAGTTCCATAGTAGGAGGTCTCAAGACGAATTTTAAAGAGCCTAACCTCAAAAATTATCGGTGTATTGCTCTATAGTCCTACAATTTGAGGTGTAAATTATGAATGTGAAATCAATCATGGAACAAATTGGTTTAATCGATGCTGTTGACGACTTAGGCATTGTTGATGATGTTGTAAGAATTCAGCGAAATATTTACATTAGGCCTAATCATTTTGATAGTTTCTCTAATGATCAATTCATAAAAAATTTTCGATTATCAAAGGCAACCACATTGTATGTACACTACTTGAGCTGATGTTACCCTGGCCAGCAAAAGCCCAGATTTTAACATTATCGAAAATGTTTGGGCTCGAATACTTGCTGTTATCCGAAGACAACAAGGGCCAAATTTTATACCAGTAAACCGTAATGCACTAATTGCAGCCATTGATACCGCATGGGAAACGATTAATATTAATTATATTGATACCTTGATAGCGTCAATGAGCAGACGCCTCCAAGAATGTATCAATAATAATGGAGGTCACACCCATTATTGATTTCTTATATTTATTTATATAGTAATACCTTTATTTAAAAAAAGTTTTTATTTAATTTTAAACTATAACTTGGTATCTTAATTATAATTATGTAATAAATTCTTGTCAAAAAACTAAATATATACGTTGACAATAAGAATTGCCTTAGTTTTTATTTTCACTTTTATATTAACTACAGAAAAAATGAAACGTCATAAAATATACATTTTGTAAGGACTAAATATTATGAATAGAGAGTTTAATGATTTTTTTAATAACTTACAATAATTAGTAGGTTAGATTTATTTAAAAATAAGTAATAATCAGTCAACCCAAATAACCATGTTTAGTTTTTTGATTTAATTTAAAAGTTATTGCTTGTAGACGTTTTTAAATCAAAATTATTTCTAATTTTATTTTGTAAACATTTCCTAAACAAAATTTTGATTCGATAATTAATCGAGCTATGGTGTTTAATTAGCGATACCTTCAAATATATTCTTTAAAGAAAAAAATTAAGTAAGCAACGTAAATTACCTATTTTCTAAAACGTGCTTAGTGTAATGATTCATTCTACAGTCCTTCTATAAGATAACCCCTGCTGAGACTACCTGCTGTTAGAATTGTAAATGATACCCTTAAGCCCGCTTCACAATGTGCAAACTTTTGTTTACAGAAATTGTGGTGTCCAAGTTTTAAATTTCATGAATGTACTTGACCAAATAGAGGAAAGCCACTGAAACCTAAACATGGCAAACCATACCCGCCCTCTCCACAGTGTGTTTCCTGTAAAAATAAAATATCGACCTTATTCCTAAAACAAATATTAGACAAGACATCTGATTTGTCATTACTCAACTCCTCAACACCAATTTGCAGAATATTTGTTATGTGCAAACATAATATCAAAATACCCAAAGAATCTGATAATTGCATAATTAACAACACATGAAATAACGAGTTTTGCTACGGTTTCCAACAAACAAATGAACACGTGATTAAAATATGTATAACATCTGTGTCAAGTGCTTCTTAGAAATTTATAAGTATGAAGTATTGTAAATAAGAATTTGGATTTATCTTTAAGTAGTCACCTACAGAGTGCGACGTGATGGGCGCCAGCTTAGTCAAGCCACGACATTTAGACAAAACCTTGTTTTTGCAGGTGTGCTAAACTAGCTTCCAAGAAGCGTCTTGTAATATGCTTTTTCGTATTGTTCCACTAGATTTTTTGTAATGATCAACGTTTACGTTGAGGGCGGTTTTACCTCACCACCTAATTACCTTAAATATTTTTACAATATTTTAGTCAGTTAAGGTTTAGTTGTAAAAACTAATAACTCATATCGTGAATAAAATATACATAGTTCAGTTACGTGTGCGTTTTATTATGTTTAAAAAGCTTAAGCATCAACAATCTGTTTCAAATAAACTACTGTAGAATACACATTAGATTGTAATGCAAATTATCCACAATATCGTACAGTACAAAGAAAATTTTATATACAGACAAAAAATACGTAGAAAATCAATATCAATGTTGGCACTGTAAGACTTGCTAACAAGATGCCTTACAATTCCGTTTGCTTTGCCTGGTCTTTCTTCAGCAGCCGTCTAAAAATATTCTTGTTGTTACTTTGTTACTTTCATCAGAATGAACTCTTTTGTGACTTTTCAACTTCGAATTGGAGTACGTCTTGTAGTGGCACTGGTCGCAGCTAAAATTTTGTTTGCAAGAATGTGTCTTCATGTGGCTTTTTAAATCATTAACGCGTTTAAAGGTGTGATCACACAAATTACATTTATGTGGTTTTTCTTCAGAATGAACTGTTTTGTGACGTGTCAACATCCAATTAGAGTACGTCTTGAAGTCGCACTGGTCGCACCTAAAATTTTGTTCGTCAGAATGTATCTTCATGTGATTATTTAAATTACCAACGAATTTACTGGTGTAATCACACAAACTGCATTCATATGGTTTTTCATTAGAATGAACTCTTTGTGACTTTTCAACATCCGTTTGGAATACGTCTTGTAGTCGCACTGGTCACACCGAAAATTTCGTTCACCAGAATGAACTCTTTTGTGACCTTTCAACTTCTTATTGGAGTACGTCTTGAAGTCGCATTGGTCGCAGGTAAATTTCGCTCGTCAGAATGTGTCTTCATGTGGTCTCGTAAGCTCCTTACGCCTTTACTGGTGTAATCACACAAATTGCATTTATATGGTTTTTCTTCTGAATGAAATCTTTTGTGACTTTTCAACATCGAATTGAAGTACGTCTTGTAGTCGCACTGGTCACACCGAAAATTTCGTTCACCAGAATGAACTCTTTTGTGATCTTTCAAGTTCTTATTGGAGTACGTCTTGTAGTCGCATTGGTCGCAGGTAAAATTTAGTTCGCCAGAATGTATCTTCATGTGATTGGTTAAACTATCAACGCGTTTAAAGGTGTGACCACACAAATTACATTTATGTGGTTTTTCTTCAGAATGAACTGTTTTGTGACGTGTCAACATCCAATTAGAGTACGTCTTGAAGTCGCACTGGTCGCACCTAAAATTTTGTTCGTCAGAATGTATCTTCATGTGTTGATTTAAATTACCAACGAATTTACTGGTGTAATCACACAAACTGCATTCATATGGTTTTTCATTAGAATGAACTCTTTTGTGACTTTTCAACATCCGTTTGGAATACGTCTTGTAGTCGCACTGGTCACACCGAAAATTTCGTTCACCAGAATGAACTCTTTTGTGATCTTTCAACTTCTTATTGGAGTACGTCTTGAAGTCGCATTGGTCGCAGGTAAAATTTCGTTCGTCAGAATGTGTCTTGATGTGTTTTCGTAAGCACCTTACGTATTTACTGGTGTAATCACACAAATTACATTTATATGGTTTTTCTTCTGAATGAACTTTTTTGTGACGATTCAAAACCCAATTGTACTTCCCTTGTAGTCGCACTGGTCGCAGCTAAAAGTTCGTTCACCCGAATGTTTTTTCAAGTGCAATTTTATGTAACTGGACTGCTTATCTTCAGAATGAATGCTGTTGTGATGTTTGAAGGGTTTTTGTTGCTTTTTTAATGAAGTCTTTCGTCCATTTAAGCATGTTCTCATGTGAATTTTCAAAACATTTTTACAATTTGTTTTATAACCACAATCATGACATTCGAATAAATCTTCGATGGTTTGCAATGGTTGCTGGTTTTTCGTTTCATTTGTAGCAGTATGTGTAGCTATATGCTCAACTAACAAATCAATTTTCGAACAGGTATAATTACAAATGTTACATCGTAAGGTTTCACAATGTGTATGAATTTGTTGGTGAGTTTGTAACACAGAATTATCATGAGTCGTGTAATTGCATAAGTCACATTTCAAGCGATGAGCAAAAATATGATTAGTTAGATTTTGTTTATCGTTAGTACCATAATTACATTGATAACAGTACAGAATATTTATCGGAATGCTTTCTTCAACAATCAAAGGTATGTCAGTGTTAAATAATACATATTGGTCAGCAATAATCCCTTCTGTCTCCACACTGTCTTCCTGTTTAATTTCCTCTTTAATGATAATGTGTTCGTTTTGCATGTACAGTTGATGTGTTTTCTCGATATCCGCTCTACATTTGTCGCATGCAACTGGGTTTTCAGTGATACTTAGAACCTTAAATACAATTAAATCGTGTAAATGTAAATAATCCAATCATGTGTGATACTTACGTTTTCCGTAGGAAACTCAAAATCTGGTTCAGTATTAAATCATTAAATTTCACTTGCTTAATATTTCCTAAGCAAATTTTGCATGTAACTGTAGCAGGTTCGGCCATGATATAGTATGAATAGAATTACCCCAAAATAATAATATGCTATTACAACATTAAAACGATATATCACAGAAAAGTAGCTATAAAGAATTAGAACTGAAAATAAACAAACAAGCGCCATGTTTAAAAGCATCAGTCAGGATCGCATTTAGAAATTTTATGACTACAAGTGATAAGATCCGTACTTAGAATATTAAAAAGTAACAGTTTGAAACGTTTTTGAATTGGCTTTTACTTCATTACTAGATTACCCGCTTAATTTATTATGAATAAAATTTTTTATTCAAACAATTTATGAAAAAAGTAATAAAAAATTAATTTTTCATTGCATCTATATATTAAAAAATAATTATGTATTTCAAATCTTTCTTTTATTTTAAAAAAATTTTATTCCCAATTAATTGTGCTAATAATACAATTTAATTTATAACTAAAATAATTTTCCAATGAAATTATCTATTTGTTTTTATTTGCTTATTTTAAATTTCTTTTTAATTAAAAATTGGATTCAAATATTTTAGAAAAATCAAATTTTTATTAAAATAAACTTTTTTATAAAAATGTTGCTTTAATTATTATATGATTTAATTATTTTATTAAAAAACTTGATTTATTCTTTATTTTGTATATTTATGAATTTAAAATTATAAATTTGTATGATTATTTAAAAAAAAATATTTTCTAAAAAATTAAATTTAAAAAAAATTATTTTTTTAAAAAAGCTAAAAATTATTTATAACGAATAATTTTATGAAATTTAATTAATTAAAAATGCTTTTGATATAATTTTCAATTGATCTTATTTTTAAGTTAATATTAACTGGGGGTTATATTAACTTAAATATAATTTTATAATTAATTTAATTGATCATTAAAGGGGAATGATTAAAATTAATTTAGATTAGATTTTTAATAATAATTAAGGGTTAATTATTATGAAAGTTTTAATAAATATATTGAAAACTTTATTTTATTAAATTTAATTAATTAAAATGCTTTTGATATAATTTTCAATTGATCTTATTTTTAAGTTAATATTAACTGGGGTTTATATTAATTTAAATATAATTTTTATAATTAATTTAATTGATCATTAAAGGGGAATGATTAAAATTAATTTAGATTAGATTTTTAATAATAATTAAGGGGTTAATTATTATGAAAGTTTTAATAAATATATTGAAAACTTTATTTTATTAAATTTAATTAATTAAAAAAATGCTTTTGATATAATTTTCAATTGATCTTATTTTTAAGTTAATATTAACTGGGGGTTATATTAATTTAAATATAATTTTTATAATTAATTTAATTGATCATTAAAAGGGAAATGATTAAAATTAATTTTTAATAATAATTAAAGGGTTAATTATTATGAAAGTTTTAATAAATATATTGAAAGCTTTATTTTATTAAATTTAATTAATTAAGGATGTTTGTGGATATAATTTTTAATAAATCTTATTTTTAGGTTAGTATAACTGGGGGTTATATTAATTTAAATATAATTTTTATAATTAATTTAATTAATTATTAAAGGGGTAATGGTTTTAAATTAATTTAGACTAGTAATAAAATTTTGTATAGTAATTAAGGGGTTAATTATAATTAAAGTTTTCAATAGTATTAATATGCATATTGAAGCTTTTATTTTACTAAAAAAAAATGTTGTTCTTTTTAATTATAATTTATATTATTTATATATAAATTAAAATATTATTTAAATTTTCTAAAAACTCCTTAATTTTTATATTTAATTTTAACTTAATTTCAATTATAATAATATTTTAATTTTGTTTTTTATATCTATTATTTTTTTTTATATTTGAATTTTTTTAAAAATATTAAAAATTTTATTTATACTTAATTTTATATTAAAAAATTATTTGCAGTTTGTAATTTAAAAAAAATATTAAAATAAGTTTTAGTAATTAATTATAGATTTAATAAAATTTGTGCCAGCAATTGCGGTTATACAAATAATTCAATTAAAATTTATTGGTTAATAATTAATTTATTATTAAGATTTTAAGTGAAATTTAAATTTTAATATATTCATTAAATTTAATTATTAAAATTAATATTAAACTAGGATTAGATACCCCATTATTTTAATTGTAAATTTAAATACCAGATTAGTATTAGTTGTTTTCTTAAAATTAAAGAATTTGGCGGTATTTTAGTCTATTCAGAGGAACCTGTCCTGTAGTTGGTAATCCACGTTTAGAATTGCTTTTCTTTTTCTTGAATATTGTTGTTTTTGAATATTTTATAAGAATTTAAATTTTCAATAAGTATATTATTAGTTTATTTCAGATCAAGGTGCAGTTTGTAGAAAAAGAGATGGGTTACAATAAATTTATTTTTGGTTTATTATTTTAAATAATTTTATTAAATTGGATTTGATAGTAATATTTTATATATTTGATATGTGATTATAGCTCTAAAATGTGTACATATTGCCCTTCGCTCTCATTTATTTGAGATAAGTCAACAAAGTAGATTTACTGGAAAGTGTATCTAGAATTAATCAAATTAAAGCTTTATAGAGAAGTTTTTTATTTACATTAAAAAGATTACTGTTTAATTCAGTATAATTTGATTATAAATTAAATTATTATTATTATTTATTTAAAATATTATTATATTTATTATTAAATAAGAAAAATTTATTTTATTATAGTTTACTAGTAAAGTGATTGAATTTTTTATTTTATTTAAAGAAAAATTTATTTTTGTACCTTTGTGTATCAGGGTTAATTTATTTTATTATTATTATTAATTTTTTTTGAATTAAGAAGAGCTAATTATATATGTATGTTTAATTTTTTCATAAATTTTCTTTATATACAGTTTGAAATGAAATGTTATTCGTTTCTTAATATATCTAGTTTTTTAAGAAAAGAATTTAATTCTCTTATTATTTGTTATTAGTTAATTTTTAGTATGAAAAAAATAAAGGAATAAGCTTTTTATTTTTATAATTAAAAATTTATTTTATTTATATTTTTGTATAATTTAAATTGTTAATCATTTAAATAATATAATAGTTAATTTTATTTAATTAATAATTTATACTTATTTTAGTTTTTATATTAAAAATTTTTGTTTAATTTTTTAACTTTTTTATAATGATTAAATTAGTAGATAAATTAATTATTGAGATAATAAAAAGGAATTCGGCAAAATATGTCTTTTTGATTATAATTTAAAGTTTAATCTGCTCAATGATTTATTAAATTGCCGCAGTGTTTTGACTGTGCAAAGGTAGCATAATTAGCTTTTTATTGAAAGCTGAATGAATGATTGGACGAAAAAATTTCTGTCTCTTTATTATTTTTATTTAATTTAACTTTTAATTAAAATGCTTAAATTATTTTAAAGACGAGAAGACCCTATAGAGTTTTATTTTTATTTTATAAATTATTTTTATAATTTAAAATATATTATAGAATAAAAAATTTAGTAGAATTTTTTGATTTAATAATTTATCAAAATTATATTTGATTTATTTTTATTTCTTTTCCTTTAGCAATAATTTGATTTTGCAGAGGGAAAATCTGAGTTAGTTTCAGGGTTTAATGTTGAATATAGAGGAGGAGGATTTGCATTAATTTTTATAGCTGAATATTCAAGAATTTTATTCATAAGAATATTATTGGTTTTATTATTTTTAAGAGGTTCATTAACTAATTTAATTTTTTTTTATAGTTGTTTTTTATCTTTTTATATTTATTTGAACACGGGGGACCTTACCTCGTTTTCGTTATAATAAATTAATATATTTAGTTTGAAAAGATTTCTTCCTGTTTCTTTAAATTTTTAATATTTTTTTTGGTTTAAAATATTTATTTTTTCTTTAATTTTTAGTTAATTATTTATAGTAAAAGTTAATAAGAATTATTTATTCTTTTTTATATTTTCAAAATATATACTTATTACTCATTACTCATTAACTAATTTTTGAATATTAAATTATCTCATAATTTAGATAATATATATATATATATATATATATATATATAAATTATATTTCGGTTATCGAAATATTGATTTTTAAAAAGAAATATAAAATTTCTTATTTAATACTTTATTACAATAATGTTGTTCGTACAAGGTGACAATGATAACTAACTTCTAGGTTTTACAAGATTGTACATTATACTTATGCTTAACTCATTATCTTGCATTTTCTGCAAAATGATTAGTTCTCACACTGAACTTAATCTAATACGAAGTCATTACCCGCATTACTTTGCAATTCATTCAATATAACATATATATATATATATATATAAATGATAAGCTTTTCAACATCTAGTGTCGACTCGTGAAAGCGTTCACGTACGAAAAGGGTTAGCACTTTTGCCGACAGGTAGGTAAAGCAGTTACATAGTCGATTCTTTACATAGTTATACCCAACAAGTTGGCAAGTATATTTTGAATCGCCTGCAGTAAAGTACGCAAGAGGTTGTACAATAGCAAACAAACACTGAGAATCAATAGTGAACTTACACTCGAGTTCTCTCACTCCCGATGAGTCTCAAAAGGACGAAACAGCTGTCGGGTGATTCTCAGTGTTTGTTTGCTATTGTACAACCTCTTGCGTACTTTTACTGCAGGCGATTCGAAATTTTATACTTGCCAACTGTTAGGGTTGGCTATAATTATTAAAGAATCGACATGTAACTGCTTTACATACCTGTCGGCAAAGTTGCTAATATATATAATAACGGAAAAATATAAAATATGATACTGTTAAAATTTGCCCTGTTAGAATATAAGGATCTTCTACTGGTTTTGCTCCAATTCATGTCAGTAAATATCTTCAAAATAAGATTTTATTAATCGGATAAAATGAATTTCTTTTTATTTTTTCTTATATAAAGGTATAATTACTAAAATTAAAATTGAGCAAAATAGTGCAATTACTCCTCCTAATTGCGAATAAAAAATATCATTGTGGTTTAATATGAGCTGGCGTTACTAATGGGTCTGCAGGTGTAAAATTATCAGGGTCTCTATTATATAAGAATACATAAGAATAAATAATGTAAATATTATTAATGTAATTATAAATCCTATTAGATCTTTTGATGTATAATATGGATGAAATTGAACTTTGTCAATATTATTAGATGTTCCTAATGGATTAAATGATCATGTTTGATGAAGAAATAATAAATTAATAATTGCTAAAGCAGCAATAATAAATGGTAATATGAAATGTAATGCAAAAAATCGAGTTATGTTGCATTATCAACAGCAAATCCTCCTCAAATTCATTGAACAATATTTGTTCCTAAATATGGGATAGCTCTTAGGAGCCTCACGAACGGAGGAACATTGTTCCCTCAAGTGGGCCAGTGTTTTTTCGGGTGGTAATACGGTGCACAAAACAAACGTTTTTCTTAAATAAACTTTTTCTTTATCGATTATAATTTTGAAATTATAGCCGTTTTAGTTTTCGATTGAAATTTTTTCGCATATATTTTACTTTTGAAAACACGCGAGGTCAAAAAAACTGAAAAGGCCAAAAATGTTTATTTCTTTTTGAATTTTGAGTCGGTCCGAAAATAAGCGAGTTGTGGTCAAATAACGGCTCAATTTGTTCAAAATTTTGTTGACTATTTTTAACATTTTTTTTAACCTCGAAGATGCCTTCGTACAAAAAAAAGCTAAATCGAAAAATAAAGACACATCTTTCGTAAACTTTTTTCGAAACGAAAATATCTCGAGCCGTTTTAATGCGAGACGAATTTGAAGAAAGGTCGATTTTCGAATCGAATCTGTTCCTAGCAACGTGAACCGAGAACCGAGATGATAAGAAAAATATAAGGTAAGATGACGGGTTACTGCTTGATATCAGGAAACATTTATAAATATGTGGTTATTTTTTGGCGCTATACTACGACATTTGATTTTCAATAAACTTGTTAAGTACAATAGTTAAAGTATAAAAACACTGGATCACAAAAGGTATCAAAATATCCTGCAAGGAAAAAAGACAACTAAAAAATGAGCTAGAACTAAATTTTACTACAAAAGAATTCTACAACGCTTACAAAAGCATATTACGTAATGTTCTGAAAGCTACGAAAAGAAGTTAAAAAATGTCAAAACAACCGGTGTGGGTGACATACCAGTAAAACTCTTAAAAGCCATTGCTGAAGAAATCGTCATTCCAATCAGACATATCGCAAACTTGATCTTTTCTACTGCGATATTTCCTTCATTACAATTGTTACACCTATTTCAAAAAGGGGGACAAAAGTAATTAAAAAATTACTGTCCCAAAAATATTTGAGAAACTCATAACCAATCAGCTACTAAGTTTTTTAGAAAAACATAAAATATTAAATAATTACCGACATGGTTTTACTAAAACAAAGAACACACAAACGGCCTGCTGCGAGATGGTAGAAACGATACTAAATTCTTAAAATAATAAATTTGAGACGATTGGTATCCACTTCGACAGTATCAATTATAAGATCCTATACAGCAAGCCCGAAAGGTATGGTATACGATGACTCGCTCTAGCTCTATTTAAGTCCTACTTAACTCACCTAAAGAAATTTTGGATGTAAAGTAAGAAGAGGCCCAGAAATTTATAGTCATCATTACTTAGTGATAGCAAAAGTCAGGCTATATATAAAAACTCAACAAAGCTTTACAAAAAAATATTACAAAACAAAAGTAAATAAACTTATAAAAACCTAAAACCACGTAAATAAAACGTTTCAAATTAGTATACAAAATACCAGTTAAAAAACACGTACTTAGTACGTATTTAAGACGTCTTTTAATATCCAATAATGTTTAGCTACTCAAGTAACTTAAGGTACTGCAGTATCAATAAATAGAAAACGAACCGAGATATAGAAGCCAATTAAAAGTACGTTTGCTAATTAGTATTAGTACGTTCTCAATTCATCTAAAGAAGACGAGTTTTAAAATCAAGTTGTTAGTACGTATAAATACCTGTTGCAAATACCTATGCTTTGCTAAATAATTCTTGTAATGCCCAGAAACAATTTTTTGTATGTTTTTTCATACAGCGTGGTTTATATTACTATTCCAGTCACAAAATAATTCTTTGCTATATACCTACTGCGCGTTAAGTGAGATTTTTTTCGGTACATGCGGCAATACTGTAGTATTACCGGTATGACAACATTGTATGGAAGCGGAGAAAGTGCGGTTATGGTCAAATCTGTGTGTGGTTAAAAGTTCGAAATCCATCATTTATTGTAATACTGGTACTGCTGGATCGTAATAGCATACAGGGTGTCCCACCGGGAACGCCATCGATAGATTATAGAAAAACTGTACATGGGAAAAATTTGAAAATTTGGTAGTATACTAACATCGACGGGGGCAGTTCCGCTAAAATATTTTCAAGATGGTGACACTTCCGGTTATACCGAAAGTATGTGTCAACTTGCTTATTTTAAATGGAACACCGTATATATTATTCAATTTTTGAATTTTGCCCAAAATTTTAGACACATTTTGTGTATATTAATCCAATTCACTGAAGAAGGTAGACGGAATATTGCTGATTGCTGTAGTACACAGTTCTTGGATTACACCAAGAAAGTCGGAGGTATATTGGCCTTCATATAAGTACCCGCTTAAATATGACAAAGCTTTATTAAACGTTGAAAAAGTCGACAACAAGACATGGGATATGGTAAAGACCACAGCACAACCTCGTTATTATGCATTTTCTGTATTATATAAATCGATAATTTTTTAGATGATTTACATTATGCTCAAACTAAATTAAAATTAGTGCGGTCGTAGCTCTGCAGTTAAGTGCGTTAGCTGTTAAGCAGGCACCTCGGGTTCAATTCCCGGTGCAAACATCGAATTTTTCGGCCGTACTCTCTCGCAAGGCAATGGCAAACCAGTGAGTATACTTGCCTAGTAAACCTCTCAACTAAGCCGTTCGGAATCGGCGTTAAACTGTAGGTGTAGGTCCCATGTATATGTGTCTACTGTCACGCACAACACATATACATGCGAGGGGTGCGCAACATCCGGTAACGGATATGCGACTTCAAGAAGAAGAAATTAAAATTAGCTGAAGAAACATCAGATCTGCAAAGCGACGAAGAAGGAAACGTAAAGTGCCTTCACGCTACCTTGACTACAGTAACACTGATAATGAATCTGTAGAAGATTCTACATTGTTTTGCCCACTAAGAAATTTAAAACGGTGTTACGATTTTATTTTCAAAAGTAGAACGTATGTCGACAGCTTTCTTAAAATGTGTGTCGTGTGTAGTGTAGTAGTGAAGGATTGAATTACAGAATTCTTTATACATTGTTAATGTATGTTCAGATATAACTTGTATTTTTCTTTTATTTAGAACAAGAGACAGTTCCAGCATTAACCATAACTACACCATCACAGAGGACGAACACCTGAACACCATCATTAACAAAAACACTGACTTTGACTGAAACAGAGATAACAACTTCAACTCCCATACTATTTACAGAAAATAAAAGTTCGTCAATTCAAAAATGTTTTTCAAAAAATTATCCAACAAAATCATGAAATACTAACAATTTTGAAAAATTAACACTATTTATCGGAACAAGAAAATAGGAAAAACAGTAATCAATCAATGTATTTATTTGTTTTTCTACAATAAACAAAGAATTCAGTTTTTTTTTACATTATACGTCATAAAATAAACTAAGTCCACTTCCATTTTTCACCCCAAATTATATTAAATGAAATTAATTTGATTTTCGTTCTCTCCCCCCTGTATAACTACATTTTCATAATTCCTTCTTCTTTACTCTTAATCTATGTTTTATATCTTGATTATGTTTCTTATTCTTCTCTCCATTGCTTCTCATCTTTTTATTACCTCTTTCATTCACTCAATCCCTTCCCTCTTTCACCCCAACAGTTCTCCCGCTCTCTCTCCTCTTTCCTCAGTTCTCCACATTCCTTACTTATGTGTTCCAAGTTCTCGCACCCATCTCCACACATCCTACATATTCTATCCTCGTCTTTCAACCAATATTTGTTTTCTCTTTCCTCATTCCCTACCCTAAACCTTGCTATCATTCTTTTTTCCCTTAATCCACTCTCTCCAATTAAATATCTGGGTTTACCTTCTGTCCTTATCTTCCTAAATTTTCCATTGTACTTTCCTTCTTTTATTCTTCCCGCTCTTTCTTGCACCTGCGAGTCCACATCCCTCCTTACTATCTCTGCTTCTACTGATCTCCCTTCTCTTCTTATTCTTGTTATCTCTTCTCTTGCGTACCCCCCTCTTTCGTAATATAATTTCCTTTCTTCTTCTCCATATTTTACCCTTTGTATTTCTATTTCTTTCCAACACTCTTTCATTCGATCTTCTCCTCATATCTCATTGCCCTTCTTCCTGTCTGTGTTCTTATCCTTTCTATCTTGACCTCCTTCTCCACTATGTGGATTCTAATCCTAGTGTCCATTCCCAATATTTTTCTTGAATTCTTTCCAGCTCCATCCATTCTTTCCATCTCCATAATTCCGCTCCATATGTCAAAACACTTCTTATGATCCTATCGAACAGCCATCTTCTTTTCTCAAGGTCTTTCCCAAATATTCTTTCCCTATGCCCCATACTTGTCTGACTACCTTATTTCCTTTCTGTTCCAGTTCCTTTATATGCTCTCTATTCTTATTATCATAGCTTATAACGTATCCCAGATATTTGTATTTGTCCACTTTTTCTATTTCGTCTTCCCCCCACCACCATTTCATTTTTCTTTCTTAAATTCCATGATCTTCGTTTTCCCACATTCGCATCCAATCCTTTCTTCTTTAAGTACGTTTTAATTAATTTTATCGTCTCTTTCATTTCTTCCTCGCTCTTCGCCACCGCCACTAAGTCGTTCGCATACGCTAGCACTCTAAATTTTTTTTTCCTACCACGATCCGTCCCACTTGTTGCTTCTCTAACTCCTCCTCCATGTCCCCTATATATGCTGCGAATAAACACGGACTCATCAGGCATCCTTGTTTTAATCCTCTTAGTATTCTGAACCCATCCCCCGCTTAACCTTTGACTCTCGCTCTGCATCTTGTTTTGTTATAGCATTCTTCAATCGCCCCTACCAAACTTTCACTTATCCCTTTCATTCTCAAACACCCCCACAAACACTCTCTTTTACCCTGTCAAATGCCGCCTTTACGTCTATAAAGATGGCCACAACTTACCCCCTTCTTCTCAATCTGCCTATTTACTACATGCTTTAGAATGTAAATATTGTCGATTGTGCCTCTTCTTCTTAAAATTTCCCATACACCTTATACCCTACGTACGACACACTACTGCCTCCCTCCACTGCTTTGGAAATCCTTTCCCTTTCCATATCCTTTCCATCATCCCTTCCACTCTTCCCTCTTCCGCCATTCTATCCATTGTTCTCATTCTTTCTCTTCCATCCATGTTTCAGTCATCCCAACCATTTTAAATTGTTCTATACACCTCCAAAATCCCCCTTTCTTTGTTCTTTATACCCACCACATTCCAAAAGTATTTTATATCCTCCCTCCCCCTTTTTGCTCTCTTGCTCCACATTCCTCTTTCCCTCCCACTTTTCCCCTTTTACTTTTTCTAGTTTTTGTATTCCACTTTTTTAACTTATTTTCCTCCTACACCCATCTATGCTCTACACCATCTATCCATACCTTTCCATACCCCACTCTCACTCTCTTCCCTTCCTTCTCTTGTCTTCTTGCTTTCCTTCTTATTACCTCTTGCATTTCCATTTCCTTTCTTGTTAATTCATCGTCTATAAACATTCTGGTACCTCTCAACTTGTTCTTTTTCCTCATTACCATCTTTTTTCCTCCCAGCTCCCCAACTTCACTACTATCGCACTTCTCCCCTTCTCTTTTTCTACCGTATATGCCTCTTAAACTTCCACCTTTACTCCTATCTTTTCTGTAATTATTTGATTGACAGTATCAGTAATAGGTTGCTCCATCCTCACCAGTCTTTTAATTACAATATTATTCTTCATTTTTTCCCTTTCTTGCCTCTCCATTGTCCTCTCTATGCCGATCACTCTACTTTCCAACTCTTGCCTCTCCCTAGTCCATTTCTTCCTTTCCTCCTCCCATGCCTTTTCTTTTCTCTCCATCTCCTTTTTCAACTTTCTTATTTCACCATTACACTCTCTAAATCCTTCCATCATCTCCTTCCTCATCTCTACTATCATTTCTGTTAACCTTTCCATTTCTCTCTCCTTCTCTTCTTTTTCTGTTATTCTATTTTTTTCTAGTGTCCTCGTCGTCTTTGTGTTTCTTTTCTTTGCTGTTTCTTCTTCCACTTCACCCCTTTTTCTTTTTAAAAATTCTCTATACTACCTACGGATCCCTTTCTCTCTCTGTCACCTTTTTTTGTACTCATTAATTAGTCCTTTGCCCACCACCACTTTTCTGTCCTCACTAGTTTATTAAATACCTTTGTCTTTTGAAAACAAATCTTAAATTAAAAAAAAACAGTAATCCATTATCCTCATTACCATTGACTTTACCGGTAATCACTCTAAATGAACTTAAAATGTATTTAAACTGCAGCAAAGAAAATCAAGACAATTTGGTAAATTAATCAGAAATATGTTTAAAGCACATATTTCATTTTTTCAGTTGTTTTATCTGTCATCATTAGATAGAACCAGTTCTCCTTCTGCAACAAATTCGATATTAAAATGTTGTTTGTCATATGGTTTGACAAAAAATTTCAGTTACTTAGGGAGTAGACAAGGAAAAAAAGCTTTAAAAAATTATGCCATTAAAAAAATTATTGTCCGTAAGATTGATAATAAATGTTATTATGATTATATTACAGTTGCTGTTAAATTAGCCATACCATCAATTAGTGAAAAAAACAGTAGAAGGCCACAGAAAACACTGGCTGAAAAGAGCACCAAAGTTGTATTCCTTAGACCAGGAAAAGATACAGAGAGCCAATGAAATTTAAGTCTTCTGTAGGAATGGTTTGAATTATGTTCTATAATGTTACAGTGCGTGATAGTTCAACAAAACTCAAATAATAACATTGGTATTATTTACGCGAATTTTATATAGATTATATTTCGTTTCTAAAACGTTTTCCAACAACGTATTTTAATTACGTCTAATTACGAAATTAAAGACGTCCTAGAAATAAGACATTTCAACGTGAATAGTACATGAAAAGTACGTATTAATATAACGTCCTTACGTAAAAAAGATACAAAAATTATACGTAAAGAAAACGTGACTTTGTTTGCTGGAAATATATACGGCTACTGCAATTAAACATTTACTCTAAGTGTGATGTGACATCCACAATACTTTTAAACCATGTCCTGGTATTGCCAACCGCACTTACCTAAACGTCACTGCTTCGGTTGCAGAAAGATTCAAATGGGCGGAACGAAACAAAATTTATATTTGCAACACAGGTAGCTTCCAGCGAGATTAAATAACCCAGAGTTCGTTTTATCTGTATATTGAATTATTTACAATGTTCGGGCGATTATTTTTACAATGGATGTGAATATTTACAGTAGGTTAACGAATTCAAATTACGCACCGTTCTTCGGTTGAAAGTGGCGGTAGTGGAGACACGGCCTCGCTGTCACTTTCGGGTGTTGGAACGTGTTGTAGCGGTATAACGGATTGTAATTGTGTAATTATCGTGTGTGTGGTGTAAAACCACAATTGCTGTTTTAGGTTAATCTTCGGTCTGGTAAGGGTCGCCCTTAATTAAGACGGTACGACGGTGTTTATTTGCGGCTTTCTACGTGTCGGTGCACGACAGTCTTACTAATGTGTCGGAGCCTGGTGTGCGAACGATTTTGGTGCACCCGATGTGACTTTCTACCTGGTGTTAGTTATGTTGGATTGTTCTAGCCAGCGGTTAAGAATGCACCTTCTTTTAGGTGTTACCGAATCTTCAACTATCCTAAAAGGGGCTTCCACCGTTTTAACACGAAGATGGGGTGTCGGAGTCGTACAGGTTAATGCTTTTCGGTGGTTGACGTTGCCTATAAGCAAAGCGGATTATGTATAGGGTGTTACCGAGTGATCGGCCACACTTTAGTCAGGGGAAGTGTGTTGGTGTTATCTCGGTTAGGACAAGAACGGGTTTAGTATCGGACCCCTCCGTTACCGAAACAATCGGCTACTTTGGGGGTTGCAGGTAAGGGGTGGTTAAGCGGTTTAATGCGTCGGTTTTGTTAGTAATATTTTGCTACAACGCGTACCAAATCAAATCAGCCTTTGAAGTGGTCTTTAGTTAGTGAAAAGAATGGCTCTGTTTCTAGATCGCAAACGAATTGAATCACCGGGATCTTTACAGACGCCAGAAGATAAAAGAGCGGATAGCTTAAGTTTAGAGTTGTTACGGTCAGTTGATAGGAAAGTATGCCGCTCAGTGGAGAGTAGGGTGTGGGTTAGGAAGATCAACGTTATTCCTAGAACCTATCGAAAAAAATTAAAAAGGTAGGACGCTAGGTTCGAGTAACGCTGTAGAGAAGAATCCAAAAAATAGTTCGGGATCTGTTGAATTAACATTTTCATAATGTATTTTTGTTGTTAAAGGACAACGCCCCTATTCATACTTCGCGGGTTGTGCGCAATTGGATACGAGAAAATAACTTAGAGCTGTTACCCTGGCCAGAAAAATCCCAGATTTTAACATTATTGAAAATGTTTGGGCTCGAATACTTGCTGTTATCCGAAGACAACAAGGGCCAAATTTTATACCAGTAAACCGTAATGCACTAATTGCAGCCATTGATACCGCATGGGAAACGATTAATATTAATTATATTGATACCTTGATAGCGTCAATGAGCAGACGCCTCCAAGAATGTATCAATAATAATGGAGGTCACACCCATTATTGATTTCTTATATTTATTTATATAGTAATAACTTTATTTAAAAAAAGTTTTCATTTAATTTTAAACTATAACTTGGTATCTTAATTATAATTATGTAATAAATTCTTGTCAAAAACTAAATATATACGTTGACAATAAGAATTGCCTTAGTTTTTATTTTCACTTTTATATTAACTACAGAAAAAATGAAACGTCATAAAATATACATTTTGTAAGGACTAAATATTATGAATAGAGAGTTTAATGATTTTTTTAATAACTTACAATAATTGTAGGTTAGATTTATTTAAAAATAAGTAATAATCAGTCAACCCAAATAACCATGTTTAGTTTTTGATTTAATTTAAAAGTTATTGCTTGTAGACGTTTTTTAAATCAAAATTATTTCTAATTTTATTTTGTAAACATTTCCTAAACAAAATTTTGATTCGATAATTAATCGAGCTATGGTGTTTAATTAGCGATACCTTCAAATATATTCTTTAAAGAAAAAATTAAGTAAGCAACGTAAATTACCTATTTTCTAAAACGTGCTTAGTGTAATGATTCATTCTACAGTCTTTCTATAAGATAACCCCTGCTGAGACTACCTGCTGTTAGAATTGTAAATGATACCCTTAAGCCCGCTTCACAATGTGCAAACTTTTGTTTACAGAAATTGTGATGCCTAAGTTTTAAATTTCATGAGTGTACCTACAACCTTATCATTAGAATTCTTATAAAATTCCACGTTTAATGGTACATAAAAAATTAGGTGGTGCTATTTGAAAAAATCAAGTTATCCACGAATTTAGGGAGTTCGATTTAAATAATTGATTACTCAAAACTTAGCAAGGTTAGAAAGGGGAACAATAAGCTTTAGTTATTACATGTAACGCATATTAAAGCTACGGAATCGCAGTTGGATATATTCCAGGATAACTGAGTTATTTAATTTTTTCGAAACATCAATTTTTCCAAAAAAAGTGCAATAATGCCAAAACCCTCCATTTTAGACACTGGTATAATGCATAAAGTTACATTCGAATTTCCCAAGGAATCCAAATTTACAATAAAAACTGGGTGGTTTCGTTTAAAAAAACATAACTTTGGTATATCGCACTTTTATGAAACACCCTGTATAAACGAAAAAAAATTTAAAATGTGCAGTTCGTTGATTTGCACAACTTTTATTGCAAAAGTTTTTTTCTAACCCCAATAATTTCCGAGATATCCACCTTCCTCGCACTAATGGGCCACCTTGTATATGACTAGTTAACGTTCCAGGTATGCAATTACACATTTGAGCGACAAATAATCCGCAATAAGTTTTATACGTTCGCGCCTGATAGTTGGTGTCAAGGGGTGACTTCTACTTGAGTGATAGGTCGACTGCAGATTCACGTGCAATTAAAAAGATATCAAAACATCTGACCTTCTACGCAGCAGTATGAGCGTTGCCCTTGCTCTCAATATTGCTAGCGGTTTCTCGACGCGCCTCCACCGTGGTCTGCGAATCTGACGGAGTATTCGTGCGTAGCTATTTCGGCACAGCGCCTCCAAAAGACATAAGTAGACCCGCAATAGCCGTACAATTTGACGAAGAAACCACAGGAAGAGAATGTATTCTTAATAGGGAGACATAAACCCACCCTCTATAGAACAAATGTAGGGATGTTAGCGAAAGATAAACCCAGAGGGCAATCGTATACCTGATGCAAAGCGTCCCCTAGCATGAAGAATGCAGGACGGTGCTTATTAAAGGGTTCACGTGGAGCACAATCTTTTAGCGAATTTTAAAATCCTACTTTATGTAGTATAATATTTTCTATCATCAGCCTGATTACCCGATAAAGCGAGGAAATTCTTAAGTGAGGGTTTATCTTCTCCCTCGTGAACGGTTGATTCAAGAAAAGCTTTCCGGAAACGTTAAAATGCAGCGGACCAATCGTGGACAGTTTCGAGTTATCAACGCCGTAAACTAATATAAAGTTATGCCCGCGAAATTAGGTTAAGGAAGTGTGTACACAGGAGGAGCGTTTACACTTCGAACGTTACAGAGTTTAAGGTTCGGTTTGCGGATTACGGTTCGGATTGCTTTCGGAAGGTTATTTGGTCTAGGAATCGACTCAAGTGCCGTTCTTAGCATCGTGTTCGTTCTTTTAAAAGGGATCTTATCATACAGGGAAGAGTGGGTACCGTTAATAGAAGGGAAATTTCAAGAGGGGCGGTGCGCGCGACGCTCTTAGTTTGAAAAATGTAATTTTATGTTGCGAGATAGTGTTATCTATGCGGCAAAATTAATTGTATCATTTTTCGGTTTCTTACAACACTCTTTTCTAAACTATATTCTATGTACAAAATTATATGTACCTATTCAGAATAAAGAATGTTAGTAAACATAATAAAATATATATTGTCACCCAGTTCCGGGATCAAAGAGCAAAAATTCAAAGTTTTATGTACTATAATTTGGTATCAAATAAAGTCACGTCAATAAATATAAAACGCACATAAAAATATATAGTTTTGCAATGGTTTATGAAAAATATTAGTAACACAAACATAATATCATAATACCCAAAAAATATCAAAATCAAACGTCTTACAATCTAATAATTAGATAATCAACAAGTTTTGTAACGGTTTCCAACAAACAAAAGAACACGCGATGAAAATATTTATAACATCTGATTAAAATTAAACACGCGTAGAATACATGTTAGATTGTAATGCAATCTATCTCAAATATAGTACCGTACAAAAAGAAATTTATACACACAAAAAATACGTAGCAAAACAAGGAATCAGAAAAGAAATAAAGCGTTGCGTAACGTGGCGCCACCTGCCGAATAATGGACAGAAATAAAACCGACCAACCGGAGTACAACTTGGTTTTACTAACAGATCTAACACGTAAAAACGAACACAATATCAAGGAAACACATAGACAATTTAAATATAGCAAATAACGACTTAAAAATACTAGGAGTATAGGTACGAAGTAAACGATACTGTCGCATAAAGTTTTACGGGCGTTAGCAACAACAACAACGGTTAAATTAATGTATCAAATTTAGATAAGTTTTATAGTTACATCCCCAAATTTAAGGAGAGCGCACCAATTTAAGATTGGTTCGTACGAAAACTCGACGTACACACGTCACTTACATAACGGTGCCTTAATAGTAACTTAAACTTGGAAGTAATACGATGAACAGGTCTCGTCAGCCCAAAAGGCCTTTTGTTTTTTTTAACGTCGCCACCGTTATCTACAACATCTAGCTCTGATGGAGCGAATGTAAACAAAACCTAAATACTAAAGTTATAAGACCGTTCGATGTCACGTGTACGTGGGCTTCTTACGCTTTGATAATGAGTAGGATAATTAAACATTAAAACTTAGCTGTGTTCTAATAGTATGCAGCTATGATGATACGTTCTTACTAGCGGCTGTATTGGACAGCGTCCGAACGTAGTTAATTCCAGAATTTCCGTTAGGGGAAGTTTAGATTGAAAAGCAGATGACAAATAGGGTCCCTCAAAGTAATAGATATGCAGCATGAACGAGTCGAACGACCTGTAGCATTCACCAGCTGTGGTCGGCTTAAGTGTAGGCGAAAGTGAGGTACTCGAAGAGTTAGGTAGCGAGAGGTTCCTAAAAGCCATTCTAGCATCCCTAGGAGTTTTCCAGGTGTAAGATAAGGTGAAAGTACACGTGGGTGTAAATTGATCAGATTTATCTTTCCGCACTCAATTATGGTGCAATTATTGAAGCCACGTTGAAATTTCACTTGTATTTTACTTGCTTCATGAGCTACCGTCAACTACCCAGAAGAAAATGAAATTAATGTGCCAAGATGTCGACTCGGCGTTTAGCTAGTGATTCTCGTTCACCAATAGGAAAATTCGCTGTAGTGCGGTAGATTTGATTTCCATCGTAACGCGCAACCTACGCCCTACGTTTTTATCGTGGCTTACGACCTACGTTCAGTTCGAAAATTTAGAACCGTAACAACCTCCATTTCTTAATCCATCATTTCAACTTTATCACTCAATAAAAAACAGCGTGTCGTTTTAAATTTTTTTTTTTTATTTCAACTTGTATATAATTTTCGTTACCGACTAAAACTCTAAAAATTTATTAAACCTATTTGATTCCTTAATAATCATCAATCTTTTCCATCTCTCATGCCATCTAACGTCAATTTTTCCTATCACTTCCGCAACCAACGTTACAAACAAACGTTGCTGCACAACCTCAATTAACTTTAAAAATGGTAAGTTATTCTTCTTAAAATTAATTAAATTTTTATAGAAGATTAGATTCCTATCTTATTGAAGAACTTCAAACACTTAACTAAAATTATCTTGCTAGTAAAAATAAGCTTTAGCTAAGACATAATAAATTTAATCATAACAATACATTATTTCGTACACAAGGAAATACAGTCACTTTCTACAGCAATCGTCTAAAAATATTCTTGTTCCTTTTGGATTTTTTCTGACTTACAATGTATCCTATTTTTTAATTTAAATGTTAGTTTTGGTATCCCGTCTTGGTAGTGAATTTAGCAATCAACATGCAGCAGCTATAACACATCTCATCTAAATGTTCCTTCGAGTGTTTTATTAAGTTCCGAATGAACTCTTTGTGACTTTTCAACATCTTATTGGAATACGTTTTGTAGTCGCAGCTAAAATTTCCTTTGTCAGAGTGCATCTTCATGTGTTTATTTAAATTACCAACGCGTTTACTGGTGTAATCACACAGATTGCATTCATATGGTTTTTCATCAGAATGAACTCTTTTGCGACTTTTCAACTTCGAACTGGAATACGTCTTGTAGTCGCGCTGGTTGCAGATAAAATTTAGTTCATCGGAAGGTATCTTCAAGTGCATTTTTAAGTGAGCTGCGTGTTTACAGGTGTAATCACACAAATTCCATTTATATGGTTTTTCTTCAGAATGAACTCTTTTGTGAGTTTTCAACTTCGAATTGGAGTACGTCTCGTAGTTGCACTGGTTCCAGATAAAATTTAATTCATCGGAATGTATCTTCAAGTGCATTTTTAAGTTAGCTGCGTATTTAAAGGTGTTATCACATAAATTGCATTGATGTGGTTTTTGTTCAGAATGAACTCTTTTGTGACTTGTCAAACTCGCATTGTACTCCAAGTCTTGTAGTCGCACTAGTCGCAGGTAAAATTTAGTACCCCGAATGTATCTTCAAGTGCATTTTTAAGTTATTTTCGTATTTAAAGGTATAATCACACAAATTACATTTATATCATTTTTGTTTAGAATGAACTCTTTTGTGACTTTTCAACATCTTATTAGAGTACGTTTTGTAGTCGCACTGGTCACAGGTAAAATTTCGTTTGTCAGAATGTATCTTCATGTGTCTATTTAAATTACCAACGCGTTTACTGGTGTAATCACACAGATTGCATTCATATGGTTTTACATTAGAATGAACTCTTTGTGACTTTTCAACTTCGAATTGGAGTACGTCTTGTAGTCGCAATGGTTGCAAATAACATTTAATTCATCGGAATGTATCTTCAAGTGCATTTTTAAGTTAGCAGGATATTTATAGGTGTTATCACACAAATTGCATTGATATGTTTTTTGTTCAGAATGAACTCTTTTGTGACTTGTCAAATTCGCATTGGAGTACGTCTTGTAGTCGCACTGGTCGCAGGAAAAATTTCGTTTGTCAGAATGTATCTTCAGGTGTTTATTTAAATCACCAACGCGTTTACTGGTGTAATCACACAGATTGCATTCATATGGTTTTTTATCAGAATGAACTCTTTTGTGACTTTTCAACTTCGAATAGGAGTACGTCTTGTAGTCGCACTGGTTGCAGATAAAATTTAATTCATCGGAATGTATCTTCAAGTGCATTTTTAAGTTATCTGCGCGTTTACTGGTGTAATCACACAGATTACATTCATATGGTTTTTCATCAGAATGAACTCTTTTGTGACTTTTAAACTTCGAATAGGAGTACGTCTTGTAGTCGCACTGGTTGCAGATAAAATTTAATTCATCGGAATGTATCTTCAAGTGCATTGTTAAGTTAGCTTCGTATTTAAAGGTGTTATCACACAAATTGCATTGATATGGTTTTTGTTCAGAATGAACTCTTTTGTGACTTGTCAAATTCGCAATGGAGTACGTCTTGTAGTCGCACTGGTCGCAGCGAAAAGTTCGTTCACCCGAATGTTTTTTCAAGTGCATTTTTATGTAACCGGACTGCTTACTGGTGTATTCACACAAATTGCATTTAAACTGCTTATCTTCAGAATGAATGCTGTTGTGACGTTGTTGCTTTTTTAATGAAGTCTTTCGTCCATTTAAGCATGTTCTCATGTGAATTTTCAAAATATTTTTACTATTTGTTCTATAACCACAATCATGACATTCAAATAAATCTTCGCTGGTTTGCAACGGCTGCTGGTATTTCGTTTCATTTGTAGCAGTATGTGTAGCTATATGCTCAACTAACAAATCAATTTTCGAACAGGTATAATTACAAATGTTACATCGTAAGGTTTCACAATGTGTATGAATTTGTTGGTGAGTTTGTAACACAGAATTATCATGAGTCGTGTAATTGCATAAGTCACATTTCAAGCAATGAGCAAAAATATGATTAGTTAGATTTTGTTTATCGTTAGTACCATAATTACATTGATAACAGTACAGAATATTTTTGGAATGCTTTCTTCAACAATCAAAGATATGTCAGTGTTAAATAAGACATATTGGTCTGTAACAATCCCTTCTGTCTTTACAATGTCTTCCTGTTTAATTTCCTCTTTAATGACAATGTGTTCGTTTTGCATGTATAGTTGATGTGTTTTCTCGATATCCGCTTTACATTTGTCGCATGCAACTGGGTTTTCAGTGATACTTAGAATCTTAAATACAATTACATCGTGTAAATAATCCAATCATGTGTGATACTTACGTTTTCCGTAGGAAACTCCAAAATAGGGTTCAGTATTAAATCGTTAAATTTCACTTCTTGCTTAATATTTCCTAAGCAAATTTTGCATGTAACTGTAGCAAGTTCGGCCATGATATAGTATGCATAAAATTACCCCAAAATAATAATATGCTATTACAACATCAAGACGATATATACTGACAAAGAATTAGGATGGTATTTGTCCAGAATTGAAAATAAACAAAACAAGCGCCATGTTTAAAAGCATAAGAGTCAGGACCGCATTTACAAATGTTTCTCTACAAGTGATAAGATCTGTACTTAGAATATTACATAGTAACAAATAGAAACGTAAACTTGATACCAGAAAACTATTATACTACAGCATTTGATTTTTAATTACATAAACGAGAGCATTTTAAAAAGACCAATAAGGTAATAGGAAGGTGATTGGAAGGTCTGTGAATGACATGAAAAAAAACACGTTTGTAATTTGACATTTTTATAGGCGACGACGTGCAGCAAAACCGTCCACTAGAGCGATTGTACAGCTTACGGATAAAAAACAAAATCCTTGAGAAGGCGTCGTTATTTAAACATGGTGCCACCAAAGAAGATACTTCAGTAATTATTTTCTGATGTACTAAATAACGTATCGATCATTGTATGAATGAGACAATATGTGTACAATAAAGAGAGAAGAAGTACTAAATGCCTTATAAATAAAGTTACTCAATTGACTACAATTTCATTTAAGTTGACGTTGTGTCAAATGTCGGTCCTTCATTCTGTATTTTTGGTTATTAATTGCTGTCACTGATTTTGTGCTAGAGTGTATTGTATGCACGCGTAAAAATAACTCAATTGTGAGCCTTTACGAGTGAAATTTACACGTAAGTTATAAAGCATAATTAAAACAATAGACTAAGTTAAAAATAAACGAAGAGGAAGAGGGATGAATAAGATGAATAAGCAATAAACACGATTAATTATTGAACAACTTTTCAAATAGTAAAAAGTTTTACACAGAAAACTTAGGTAGTGAATACGTTAAAGATTTAGAATTTGATATCAGCGTTTATCTAATCAGCATAAATCGTGAAAGTAATTGTATTTTATGTAAAACTGCAGGTGTAAATTATTAAACAAATTACAAATTTAACTTTAATTAAGTGGTAGAGATTGTTGACCTGTGCAAACTCTATGGCGCCAAATAAATGTCTGAAACGCGATATAGATCCAACAGCGTAGAAACATTAAGCGAATTTATTAACAAAAGAAAAAACAGATCAAGAAAATCAACCAGGAAAAGAAGCAAGATAGTAACAAGATCACCTACAGAATGGAGAAGTGATACAATAAAAGAAAAGAAGAGAATACACCAAACATGGATAATATAGAAAAATTATTAAGAGGAAATTAAGAAATTGAGAAATAGAGAGAAAACTTAGAGAAATAAGAGAGAAGAGAAAAGAAAAATAATATAATAATAAAAGGAACACATTTTGTAAAAGAAAACAAGGAGCAGGAAAGTAAAGAAATTTATAAAAACAGAACTAGGAGTTGAAATAGAAATTAAAGAAGCATACCGAGTGGGAAAAGAAGATATAAATGTAACAATTGTAAAATTAGAAAAGTTTGAACAAAAAATAGATATCTTGAAATAAACTAGGAAGACGAGAAATTTAACTAGATTAGTGATTTAACAAAAAAGAACAAAAAGTACAAGCAGCAATTCGTAAAATATCTAAAGAACAAAATAACAGAGAAAAAAAGACAAAAATAGGATATAGGAAGATACAGATTGATGGAACCCAACACGAATGAAAAGACGAAAAAGGCGGACAACTAATAGAAGCTCGAGACCATATGACAAAAAACTAATAAAAATATAAAGGACGGAAAAATTGCAACAAAAATAAGCAAAAACAATGGCAACGAAATTGGCAAAAATAGAGACAAAAGAAACAATGAAGATAGGAACATGGAATATAAGAAGTTTGAATGGGAATGGAATTAGAACTAATACAAGAATTTGAAAAAGCAGGTCTTAGTATACTAGGTGTTACGGAAACAAAAAGAAAAGAAATAGGAAAGAAAATCTAAAAGGACATATACATATTTACAGCGAGGTCGAGAAACAAGAAAGAGCGAGGGCTGGAGTTGGATGTATAATCAGGGAAGATTTAAGAACAACAATTATTGATTGGAAAGAATATTCAGAAAGAATACTAACAATAAAATTAGAAATAAGCGGAAAGAAGATTTCACTTGTTATTGTCTATGGACCGGACGAAGACAAAATACAAAAACAAAAGACGAATTCTGGGAAGAGATGCAGTTGGTATATGAGCTGCAAGAAGAACTAATATATTTGCTAGGTGACCTTAATGCAAGAGTAGGTAACGATAATAAAACAATAGAAAAAATTATGGGAACACATGCAGAAGCGCGTAAAACAATAATGGGACAAGACTAATAGATTTCTGTATAATAAATAATTTAACAATAATGAATACAATATTCACACATAAAGAGATTCACAAAATTACTAGAGAAATGTAGAGTAGAGAAGAGAAATCCATTATAGATTATACTATAACAACAATGAAGAGTTATGGCACAAGTTTAAAAGTGCCTTATATGAAGCAGCACAAAAGGTATGTGAAATAAAGAAAATAAGAAACACAAAAAAGCAGACAAGATGGTGGACACAGGAAATACAGCAGTCGGTAAAGGAAAGGAAAGAAAAATGGATGAAGTACTTACAAACAAGAGAAAACAGACATTATGAAGAATACAAACAAAAGAGTAAAAGAACAAATAGTGCTGGCAAAGAAAAAATCCTGGGAAGTGTTTAGTGAAACAATTCAAACAAACTTTAAAAAAAAAGCAAATTATTCTATAATGTAATAAAAAATCAAAGAAAAACAAAAGAGACACAACTAAAACAAATCAAAGATAAGAAAGGAAACATCATAATAAAAAAACAGATTAATAAGCAGATGGCAAGAGCTGCTAGAAGTAGACAAATACCAGAGAAAAAGAGAAGAAAAAGGGGAGAAAGAAAACACAACAAAAGAAGAGCAAGAAGAGATAAAGAGAAGAACTAAAGGAAGCAATTAAAGAGATAAAAATGGTAAAGCTGCAGGATACGACCAAATAAAACCAGAGCAAATAAAGTATTTAGGGGAGATAGGAGAAAATTATTAAATATGATTTGAAAACAGAAACGTATGCCAGAAGATTGGAGAATAGTAGTGATTCTACTAATATTTAAAAAGGAGATAGGAGAGTATGTGACAATTACAGAGGAATTTCATTGCTTTCTACGGTAAAAAAAGTATTCGAAGGTATAATAGAGAGAAAAATAAGGGCACGAATAGAAAGAAGGTTAGAAGAAAGTCAGAGCGGGTTTAGGAAATGACACTGCGTACACGACCACATATTTATAGTATAAGACAAATAATAGAAAAGACACTAAAACACGACAGAGAAGAATTTATATGTTATGTTGATTTGGAAAAAGCGTTTGACAGAGTGAATAGAGCGTATGTATGGGAAAAAATGGAATATGTCAAAATTTAATATTAACAACACAAGATATTTATACAAACACAAGAAATCTCGTAAGAACCGGAATATTAGACTCGGAAGACTTTATAACATCAAAAGGAGGTACGTTAAGCCCAACATTATTCATAATTCTTATGGACGACATAATTAAACAAGCAAAAAAAAAGAAGAAAACAATTAGGAATAAGATACAGAAAACTGGTAAAAGTAGCAATCGGAGAGTGTGCATTTGGCCCTATTTTCAAGAACGGAGGGTGAACTACAAAGGAACTTGGAAATATGGAATGAAGAATTAAAGAAAGCAGATATGAAAATCAACATAGAAAAACAAAATTCATGGTTATTGCTAGAAGAGAAAGAAGAGCAAGAATACAAATAGCTAGAACAAGTTGAGTCATACAAATATCTTGGAACTATAATTGAAACGAAAAAAACTGAAAGCAAGAATTCAAGCGACGTCGAATGTGTACTACGCAATGAAAGATGTAATTATAAATAACAAGAACATATCAAAAAAAGCAAAAATGACAGTATACAAAACAATATACCAACCAATCTTGATAAACGGAAGTGAAACATGGATAACAACAAAGAGACAAGAAAGCCAACTAACAGCAATGGAAATGAAATATCTCAGAAGAGTGGAATGGGTTACGAAAATAGATAAATTAAGAAGTGTAACAATAAGGGAACAATTAAGGATAAAACCGCTCAAAAAGAAGATTGAAGAGAAGCAGTTACAATGGCTAGGGCACATGCTAAGAATGACACAAGAAAAACCAACGAGGAAAATATGGGAAGCAAAAACCGAAGGAAAGATACCGGAAAAAACATGGAATAAGGCACAAAATAGGAATAAATGGAAGCAGTTTACAAAAGACTATTAAAAAGAAAAAAATAGAAGGAAAACTGGACACCATAAATATAAGGAGTACAAGAAGTTATAACTACGCACTTCCGGTGAGCGCTAGTACGCCAGGGGAAAGGGAAAAAGACGGCACTTCGTGCAAGACAGCGCTGATGTTGGTATCGCAGACTGTATGTGGTAAATGTGTATATGTACAAACCCTTGCAAATAAAACAATAATAAAGGACATAACAATTGGCGACGAGGTCAAATCGGTAAAACGCGAAAAGTGGTTCAAGGTTAAGTGCTCAAGGTGAACAGAAAAATTCAAGATGTCTACGTTTGTCGGCGTGGTCCGTCAATATACCAATCCGATATCTGATTTTATAATCTATCAAGAACGGTTAGAGCATTTTTGCTCATCCAACAGCATAACTAGTGAAAGTGTGAGAAAAGGATTATTATTAAGTCATATCTCTGAACAAATTTACGCCACGTTGATAGACTTGTGCTACCCAGATAAACCGGAAACAAAAAAAATACAACGACTTAATAGAGTCACTGAAGCAACTCTACAGCCCAAAAGTAAACACGTACAGGGAACGATTTGATTTTTACGCAGCGACACAACTTTCTCAAGAAAGTGTTGATGAGTGGTTCGCCAGATTAAAGAAACTGCCGGTTAACTGTAAGTTCGAAGGTGACCTAACAAAAATATTGGCAGATAAATTCGTAACCGGGTCCAGTTCTCGACACATTGGTTGAAGAAGATGTCACAAAAACAGTGCAACAATTATTAACAATAGCGGCAGCCAAGGAAATGGCTATTAACAATTCACACAACTCTATTTTTCACCAAAAACGCAGTTTGGCATCCTGGTAAACGACCAAGCAACACATAGAACGTGGAAGGGGAGACAAGCGGCAACGACGTTCTCCGAAGCCAATACCAACATCCTCAATCAAATACCCCAAGCGATCGAAGCATAACCAACAGAGATGGCGACGACATCAAAAATAAAAATGTTTTTCTATTTTGAGTCGTTTACAGAGCTATAAAAGCACCCAAATGAGTTCTTTTATAGAAATTTGAGTTCTTTTATAGAAATAGAACAATTTTTATTTCGAACGGTGGTAACACTGATAACGTCTAAGCTGTCATTACGTTCGGTATGCATTAATTTAAATCATAATTAATGTTCAGTACATTTATTTATCTACTTATTTTTATTTCCAACCATTTTTTTTAATGAAACATATGATAAATGCACTAATTAAACTTAAACTAGCATTTACACCAAAGTTTAATGAAAATGTTGCCACCTTAGCAATTACACTTCAAAATTCCCTAAATTTAAAAACTCACTTGAAATTTTATTTTAAAATCAATCTGAAAAGCCCAAAATAGAAAAAATAGTATAAAGAATTTGTTTCAGAAGTCATTTTAGCGGCTTGTTTTCGAAACTGTACTTGTCTTATAAAATGCGTCTTCTGAAACTAGTTCTTTTAATATACTATTATGTTGCGGCAAGAGACACGGAGGAGTCTGCAAGTATTTTAATTATAAATGTAACAAATGCGATAGGGCAGAGCATCTTATCTCGGTTTGTAAAAACAAAACGGTAAGATAGATAAACGCCGTGGAAAAGGAAACAATGGAAGCAAACTTACCAATTGAATGCATATATAACATTAGTTCAACATTGGAGCCCATAAAACTGCAGGTTAGAATTGAAAACGTTATAGTCACAATGCAATTAGATTCTGGATCAGCAATATCTGCAATCGATAAAGCATTTTATATACAGTATTTATCAGAATATCAATTGCAATCCAGTCTAATTTCAATTAAGGGCTATACGGGGGAACCAATAGTTCCTGAAGGTTGCATTGAAGTAGATTTGCATTAACCACCAAAAACTGCACCAAAACTTGACTCGGACACGTGTTTCAACAGCTAAGCTGTTATCATCAGCGATACCGATACTAAAAATAAAAACAACGGGAAGCTTATATATACTATCTGCTTATCACGCATCGTAAAACTTAATTGATTCTTAGATAAACTTAAATAATTCCGAAAATTCTAATGGACCGTTATCATCATAATTCATAAGCAAATTTCTGTTTTTAAAATTTCTAAACTTTCATAAGAATCAAGTTCGTTTTTATTATCTACCCTCTTAATTAATTCAATGTCGCCTACTTTATGGCCATTTCCAAGCATATGCATGGCAACACTGGACCTATCTGTGCGATGATATTTGACATGAGCTACGTGCTCTTTAAAACGAGTTTTAATAGGTCTCTTGGTTTGCCCTATATATACTTGGTTACAGTCTTTACAATTAATTTTATATATTCCCGATTTATCACACATTTCTATTGGGTCTTTCGGATTGCCTAAAAGATTTTGCAAGTTGTTACTACTAGAGGTTGTTGTTTATAATCAAATTTTAAAATAATTTTTGAAGACCTTTTGTGTATGTGGGATAATTTGGTAATTTGACATATTTCTTATCTATTTTGCTATTACTAGTTCCTAACGTTGTAATGTTTCTAATGTTTAACTTATGTTTATGTTTTCTAATTATGTTTGTGACAATTGATTCTTGAAAACCATTGTATGATGCGATCTGCCTAATATTTCGCAGTTCTTTATCAAAGTTTTGTTTTGAAAATGGGAAATGTAATAATCGGTGAATCAAAGAGTTGAAAGATGCAAGTTTATGTTGCATACTATGGTTGGAATCATTTGTTATAAAGCTCATAGTGTTAGTGTCTTTACGATAAATATCTATATCTAGTTTGTTGCCATTTCTTGTCACTAAAGTGTCTAAGAAAGGTAACTTAAGGTTTGTTTCTGTTTCATAGGTAAACTTGATCGTCTCAAATTTTGAATTTAAAATTTCTACAAATTGCTGAGGGCTGTAAACTTTAGTGTCGATGACTGCAAAAACGTCATCTACATATCTACACCAAATTCTAGGAAAATAATCTAATTTATTTTTATATCAGTTTCAAATTTACCCATGAACAGGTTAGCCATAAACGGAGATAAGCTGTTACCCATTGTTGTACCATAATTTTGTTGATAAATATTATTGTTAATTTGAAAGTAGGTTTGACTCATACATAATCTTGCTAATTTAATAAAATTATCTACTTCTGAATTGTCTAAATGGTTTTGGTGTAACATATCTTTCAAATAATCTAAAGTGATATCTATCGGAACGCTTGGAAACAATGAACAGACATCGAATGAAACTAAAACTTCGTTCTCAGTCAGCTCAATGTTTTTAATTTTTTCAATAAAATCGTATGAATTTTGAACACTGAAATTTGATTGTTGATATTCAAAACTGTTGAATTTATTTGACAACCATTTAGATATCAGATAAGTAGGAGCATTAATACCTGAAACAATGGGATGCATTGCTTTTCCGGGTTTATGTATCTTAGGTAAAAATACATTCTAGGAAGAACCGGGTTAGATACCGTTAGTCTAAACCTAAGTTGTTTTGGTATAATATTTCCACATTCTAATAAGACTCTACGGGTATCAGCAATCATTTTGGGAAGAGGATTTTTAGATATTAATGAATAGGGGCCTTCATTAAGCATCACCTGTTAAATAGACGCTGCCGTTGGTGTTCCTTTCCTTTGATAGATTTGCATTATAATGGTTTGTGTAGGAGTTGTATATTACAGCTAAGGGAACAGCAAAACTGTTAGGTCGAGACTTCATACAGCAATTTAATATTTGTTTTAATTCCGTAGATATAAACGTCGTTGATTCAGTGACCATCAAAGATGCAATTCTTAAAGAATTTCCAGACGTATGTTTAAGTCAATTGGGATGCTTCAAATATGCAGATGTTAGTCTAAAATTGAAACCTGATGCTACCCATACACCACCCAAACCTGTACCATTGGCCCTAAAAACAAAAATCGAATACGAACTGAATCGATTAGAACACCCAAGGGATAATTTCACCAACAGTCACAGCGAATGGAGTATTGTCCCGGTCGACAGATACTATCCGTTGCCTCGTATAGAACAAATTTTTGCAATCCTAGCAGGGAATATTAAGTTTTCTAAAATTGATTTGGCGGATGCATATATGCAATTTCAACTAGATAGCAAGTCACGAGAATTTGTTACCATTTCAATTACTCAATACGAAGTCATAAGACGTAGACGTGTGTAAATCATAAAGTGTTTCATTAATTGTGTATTTATTCTAACAAGTAAAAAGTTATTGATTTAATAAAAGTGAAAAGTGTGTGTTGTCTGTTAACTCGAGCTATCAAAATAGGTGACCGCAGGTCACACTCTATCTGTACGTATATTTTACTCTTAAATAATTTATTCGCAAATAAAATCTTTTTTTTTGCGAATACCAATATTTAAACACAAATAAAACGTTAATAACATTTATTGTTTCGTCGTGCAATTATCTAAAACATATTTTTATTGATTTTCAAAATGCCAATCATAAATATTGATGTTTGTTCAATGTGCGAAAATGATATTGAGGTGTCTATAATTTGTGAAAATTGCAAAAATGCTATGCATGCTGACTGTACAAACCTTAGCCGGTCTGAAAAACTACTATTCTGTCTGAAAAAAAGCGAGTGTTTTTCTTTTGCGAGAAATGTTTCGATAAACGGACATCGACACAAGATTTGATGTCTATCATTGCGGACTTGAAATCAGTCATAATTGAATTAAAGAAAGAAGTAGAAGAACTTAAGAATAAGTCTAGATATAGTGAGAACCCATCGACAATTGAATCCGTTATGGAAGAAATGTACGATCGGAGACGTAGAGAAAAAATGTAATTGTTTATGGTCTGCCGGAGGAATCTTCTGACAATTCCAAAAATCATGATGAAAAGGCAGTAAAAGAACTTATTGATAAAGTTGCTTCACATATTTCAGCAGAGAACCTGAAACCATTTAGACTTGGAAGAATTGCAGATTCCTTGAAGCCAAGACCTTTAAAGATAAGGCTTAAAAACGAAATTGATTGTCTTGATTTACTTCGTTGTGTATCAACTGCTAAGCGAAATTCAGCAATTAATATGGCCATTTCAGTATCTAAAGACAAAACTCCAATGGAAAGAGAATTCTTAAGAAAACTTAAACAAACGCTTAGCGAAAGAAACACAGCTGGAGAAAAGATCTGACTATAAAGTATATAAATGGTATTCCAAAAATAGTACCTCTGAAAAAAACTAATAACTGGCAGGCAAACTCCTCTTCTTAATGTGCGTTGGTTAAAATCTAAACTAAAAAATCTTTCTCTTTCTGTATCTTGTTCTGATTATGACATACTTATATTAACTGAGACAAATTTAAATGAACACATCAAAATATCTGAACTTGGACTTCCACAATACAAAATTTATCGTTGTGACAGAAGTGTAGATACTAGTAATAAAATTTGTGGCGGAGGTGTTATGATATTAGTGCATAAAAGTTTAAAAAGTACCCAGATAATATTTCAAGAAAAATCAGTCGAACAAGTGTTTATCTCTGTAAATTTTCTCATGGCAACATTCTTTTGGAGGCGTATACATACCTCCTGCTTCAAACATCGAAAAATATGAAAAACACTGTACATCTCTTGAAACTATACTATTTGCCAAAAATGTGTACAGAGAAATTTTTATATTTGGTGACTACAATATTCCAAAATTAAATTGGTGTTGTCCCATGGAGGTTGATAAACTTTCTGGTGCTGCGAAAGTACTTCTAGATTCATATACTTCAAACGGCAAATTAATACAGTTACAAATGTAAATCAAGATATGTTGGATTTAATTTTCTCATCGATAAATGACATTCAAGTAGAAGAGTCTGAGCCCCTACTAAAATCTGAAGACTACCATCCATCACTAAAAGTAGTAATCAATAATAATAGTATCTTACATCTAAATCAAAATTCTGACTCACTAATTGCGATAAGAGACTTTGATAATTGTGACTATGGGTTGTTAAATTATTATTTAGCTTCTACAAATTGGTGTATCTTACGTAGTTTTAGTGTCAATGAAGCTTATAAATTATTTATAAGCATTTTAAATTATATCTTAGATTTAATTGTTCCCATAAAGATAAATCACAATTATCCCGTTTGGTTCAGCAATGAGCTAAAAAACTTGTAACTAAAAAAAAATTAGCACATTTAAGATATAAAATATCCTTGTCGGACGATGACTATAACTATTTTTCGATTCTTAGAGCTAAATGTAATTCAATATCAAGACGTGACTACAAATTACATATAAAAAATGTGGAAAATTCTATTATATGTAATATCAAACATTTTTGGAATCATGTAAATGCGTACCGCAAAGATAAATCCTACTTTCCCGATAAAATGTTCTTAAATGAAAATGAAGCAAATTCTCCATCTGAATCTGCTAATTTGTTTGCAGATCACTTTAGTAATGTTTTTAATCCTTTGACAAATACTAATGTACATTATAATATGGAAACAAACTTGTGTCTTGGCAATATCTTAATATCTGTTGAATCAATAACAAAAAATTGTCTTCCTTAGATGTAAAAAAAGGACCAGGTCTGGATGGTCTTCCACCCAAGTTTTTGAAACAGTGTGCTACTTCTCTCTCTTTTCCTTTTTATATAATATTCAATAAGTCTTTATTATATGGTATCTACCCTGATGATTTAAAAATTAGTTATATTCTCCCTCTTCACAAATCTGGTTCAAAGAGTGACATAAAAATTACCGTCCCATCACCATCCAATCTTCCATTGCTAAAACGTTTGAATCTTTAGTGCTAGATGTTATTAGACCTCAATTTAAGCAGGTAATTAGCTTTGATCAACATGGTTTTACTTGGCAGAAGCACTTTAAGCAATTTGCTAGTTTTTCAAGATTACATTTTAAATTCCTTTGATGATTTGGGTCAAGTAGATACATTATATTTAGATTTTGCAAAAGCTTTTGATAAGGTTAGTCATAATCATCTTATAGCTAAGCTTAAATGTTATGGCATTTGTGGTGCATTGCTAGATTGGTGTAAAAGTTATTTGTCAAACCGTATACAAAATGTAAAAGTTCAGTACAATTTTTCCAAACCTATTTATGTCACATCAGGAGTACCTCAAGGATCTCTATTAGGACCATTCCTTTTTCTTATATTTATAAATGACCTTTCTTTAAACATAAATTCATTAAATAATAAACTCCAAACCTCTGTTAGACATTTACTTTTTGCAGATGATATCAAGTTATTTGTCAAGATATCTTCAGTTGCAGATTCTCAAAATCTTCAGTTATTTATTAATTACATAGAGAACTGGTGTACTGAAAATCGTATAGAACTTAATATTAAAAATGTAACATTCTTACCTACTATAGAATACATGCTTCTATATTACATGATTATTTTATTCAAGGAAAACGTCTCTCTCGTGTAAATACAATCAAAGATCTTGGTATATATTTTGATTCCAAATTAGATTTTACTGTGCACATTGATACATTAATAAAAAGATGTAATCGACAGTTGGGCTTTATTTTTCGTTTCACTAAAGACTTTCAAAGTCCACATGTCCTCAAATATTTATTTACAACTCTAATTCGCCCCTCATTAGAATACTGTTCCCCGTTTGGTCGCCACATTATGTTTGTCATATTAATAGAATTGAAAATATTCAGAAGAAATTTTCTAAGAGTTCTAGCATATAAATTAGATCAACATCTTCCAACAAGTACATCTTCATCTCTTGCCAAGAACTTAAATTTGTCAAACTTAAAGAATCGTAGAACATACTTAGATCTAGTATTTCTATACAAAATATTTAATTCACATGTTGATTGCCCTGATTTATTAAGTAATGTGCCAAATATCAGTACTCGCTCAACACATCTTTTTGCAAAATCCTTTTATAGAAGAAATTATCTATACAATAGTTTTTTCCCTCGATCTTTCAATGCATCCAATGCTTTTGGAGATGTTTGTTTTTCTCTCACCTTAGCAAACTATAAAAAACGAATACATGCATTAGTTTGTGAGTAACTATGTTTATTCTGTGTTCTAATATTAAATATTAAATGTATTGCGGTGTTCTTATGTACTTTATTTTCAATTTTTTTTGTTTTTTGGTTTTTCAATTTTTTGGTTTTTAAACTTATATACATGTAAATGTAGTTCATTTTGAGTGCAATAATTAAACACACTCTTTGTCTCTTTATTGCTGACTCTGATTATAATTTTTTATTTTTAGTATTAATATTAAGTAGAGTTGTATTATGAAATAGTTTAATTTCTAATATTGTATCTATTGTATCTAGGGTATACCTGCCCGTTAAATAAATAAATAAATAAATCAGAGGTTATATAATTGAACGGGATACCATTTGCAAGCTTCTATTTTCAGAAGTACATTGACCAATTATTTCAAGGCGTCGAAAACATTTTTACCTTCCAAGATGACATTTTAATAGGAAATTGACAAGTGGGTAGAGCAACTTACTATTGTAAACTCGAGCAGGGTCAAGTGTGGAAAAGACATCCAAACCAAATGAGGTCCAGAGAGTCGTCAAATCAGATAAGAGGTAGAGAAGACGATTACAGCAGCACATCCAAGGCTAACGAGAGTACTTATTCTGCATCAAAATAAAAGAATTGGTGTGGAAATAATGTCACTGCCCTCAACAGCCCCTCTACCAGAAACCTCTCATTCGCCTCATATTCCTAACACTATAACGAGACTATTTCAGTCGGAGAATCAGCACCGTCGAGTGGCACTGAATCAGCGGCGAGTTATCCCAGGAGATCGAAACGTACAATAGTTCGTCCTCATCATTTTAAAGAATATAATCTTATGTAACATTTAAGCTTATATAGCTTTAATATTAAAAATAAGGGGGAGATAGTGTTATGACTACGCACTTCCGGTGCGCGCTAGTACACCAGGGGAAAGGGAAAAAGCCGGCACTTTGTGCAAGGCAGCCATAGATAAAGGCATCGCTGATGTTGGTATAGCAGACTGTATGTGGTAAATGTGTATATATACAAACTCATGTAATTAATTGTAAATAAAACAATAATAAAGGACATAACAAGGACGGATTTTATAGCACACAGTGTGCAACAGAGAAAAGTAATAAGCAGTTTTTAATCAAATGACAACTTACGTAATTTTACGATAGAACTTACGACCTGACTTTCTATAAAAAAATTTGAATTTTCTATATGTTTTAGAACTTTATGAGAGTAAAAAAAGTTCTCTTAACGCGACCCTCTAAGAATAGTAGTTTAGAAAATATTTAATGTTTTCCATGCAGTATTTCAAGAGTTATAGCACTTTTTGTTTATGATTTTAAAAAAATTTGAAATACAGTATTCAAAAGCTTGTTGAAAACTAATTCAGAAACTTCTCTCAAAAATGTTGTACTACATTGGGTTCAAAAACTCAGTGGCGGCTTGTCCATATGGGCATTTGGTCAATGACCTCCCAAAAATTTTGACAATATATAAAAAAATATTCATTATTACGTGTTTTATTAAAATAGGTAATTTACTCGCAAAAGTCGCAAGTATAATAACTTAAAATTTATCGGCCGTCGTTCGTAATTCATTCTCTTCAACCTTGGGCTGGCGGTGCGAATTGTCCTCATTGAATTAGATCTACCCGGAAAAACTCGAAAAACGTGCAGCGCCCAAATAAACGCGAACGTCCGAAACAATAATCAACTTTGGGTCATAAGCCGGGTCCCTCAGTTTACGTTGACTTCGTATAGGGTGTACAACTATATGTGGTTGTGAAATATCGAATGTATTTTACTGTTTTGTTTGTTTATTATTTTCTAAAGACTCGTCAGACTCGCTATAGTGCAAATCCGGTGTGAGAGATTTAAATCATTTAAAAGAGGAAATAATAAAACATGCTTCGTCTGCAGAACACATGAAATGTTCGGTAAATTTTGCAACCGTAGGAAATGTTGATATTCGTACACAGCTAGACAATGTTTACAGAAAATCCCTTAGAGATTTTAATGAGAATGTTTCGAAAAATCGCTATATTTTGAACAGAATTGTAGATTGTATAAAATTTTATGGTGCATTTGAGTTATTTTTATTTTTTTAAGTATGCCTATTTTTTAAATTAATTTTGACCTCCCAGTATGATTGACCACGAGCCGCCACTGTAATCAAAGTTATAGCAATAGTTAAGTAAGACTTTGACTTTTTTTATCAATCTGGAACCTGCTCTAATATATTATTCGAAAGGCGGGCTGGTGTCGTCTGTTTTAATGTTGACCACTATATTAGTCTTTTCTTTTGGTTTCTAGGCTTTACCTTTTTCACTTTTCAAGTCCACTTTAGTCTTTTTCTTTTCTAGTCATCTCTAGTCATTTCCTGTTACCTCAAATATATGAATTAGGTCTACTAATACATATACCAAATAACAAAATGTAAAAATGGAAGAATACAAATAATAGATTAATAAGAATCAGGGATATATTATCACTAGCAAAGAGGTTTTGTCCATCAAAATAAATGTTAGGAAACAAATATGTAGATTATATAACAGTAAAAGTACAAAAAATTATGCGCGGCAGTTTTCTAATACAATTATTTAAGAAACAGGACTTAAAAAAGACCACCATAAGAAAAGACTAGACTTGAATAAAAAAAGAAATTACTAGAGTTAAATAGAAAAAAAAAGAATTTTGAATGATATATTACATTTGCTTGATATACATACAAGTGCAAAGCTTTCGAACCCAATGTAGCACAACACTTTTGAACCCAATATAGTACAACATTTTTAAAAGCAGTTTTTGATCTAGTTTTCCACAAGTCATTGAATACTGTATTTCAGCATTTTTTAGTAGAATCATAAACAGAAATCTCCAAAAATATTTAAAAGTACTATAACTTTTGAACCCAATGTAGTACCGCATTTTTGGAGGCAGTTTTTGAATTAGTTTTTAACAAGCTTTTGAATGCTGTATTATAGGATTTTTTCAAATCATAAACAAAAAAGTCAAAATCTTCAAAAATGTGCTATAACTTTTGAAATACTAGATGGAAAAAAGTTTTTAAAATTATGTTTGAATAAGCTTTTAAAGCACTTTTGAATGATGTGCCACTCGACGTGATAGCTTAATTACTTTTTAAAATAATAATGCAACTGTGTTTGACTTTTGACCTTAAATATTTCCTAAACTACTGCCCCTAGTAGGTCGTGTTAAGAGGACTTTTTCTACTCTCATAAAGTTCTAAAACATATAGAAAATTCAATTTTTTTATAGAAAACCAAAAATAATGTATATGGTCCTACGTTCTTACGTTGATATTTAGTTAGTTACGTAGTATTACTTATTCAAGACGTACTACGACGTTACTACGGCGATTAATTTACGTAATATTACGTGTTATCGACGTGTATATATCACGAATTAGATGGTCAGTTTTGATTATTATCCAATGTTTGCTAAGGTATAGTGAACTCATTACAATCATAAAACAATCAAATTCAACCAAAATTTAACCTTAAATACGACGATTTAAAAAAAAAGCTTGCTGCTTTAAATTTGACAATTTTAAAAAGCGGCGATAATGGGTAAGACATTTTTGTTTGTAGTGAGCGTTATTGCTTTAAAAAAATATAAATAATTGACAAATAAGTTAAGTTAAATTTAGCGTCAACTTTGTTTCCATGTGGTTTCAATGCCTTTTTGTGCTATTTGCTACTGAAGTATGCGCAAGAATTTCTAATGAGACTCGTCCACGTTTGTTCAGCGATTCCATTTCGTCCCGATCACTGACGAAGCTTTATTTAAGTTCGTCGTTTGTTTATATACGCCATAGTTCTTATCTTTATTGAAATAAATAAGTGACGATGTATATCGTATTTTAATTGTTAAAAAAGGGAGAAGCTCTTAGTAATTACAAGTAAAGTATTTATATTTTCCTATTCGGCCTTACCCAACAACATGCGGTATGTGTACCTAACCTTAACTTTTAATATCAAGCAATAGTGGAGTTCCAGAGTGATGAGTGTGATAGTATTTTACCAGATGATTTTCCATCATTCTACCATCAAGTGGGAAGATTTAGAGCAACTAGAAAAGTGCATACATGATAAGAAAAATTAAAAACTTTGGCATTCACTATACATATTTTATTTTTATGGTTTAGTAAAAACCTACATGTGTATTTTTTTGTGTATATGTGATAATTGTGAAACTTAATATTAACTGCGTTATGGCCATCTCAAAATTGACGGGATCTAAAAAATCCAACTATTAGGCAGGTAGGAGCTTTCGCGACTGGTGAAACTCGCCTGTTACACACGGTGTTATACACTGTTAATTAACCTCCTTCAGTTTTTATTGAAAATGCACGTATAAATGAGCTGAATTGCTATATTCTGAATCGGAAATATTTTTGCATCTACATTCTAATAATGGTGGTTGTTCGGGTTTAAATATGAACTGATGAACGGTTCCCCAACCTGATATAATTGTCTTTATAATAATAATTGCCTACAATGAATGTTAATTATTTCGATGCATACTTTGGTTATGTTGTGTTTGTTTAATTGTTAAGGCGGAACCTGAGGTTTTCTCTTACCCATCTTTCCTCAGGCAGCCTAGGCAAAGGGGTACCTTTTGGCTTTAAATATTTATGCAATTTTGTCAAAATTGACAATTTTATTTAAAATTAATTAACGTTCAATATAATTTACGTTATCACCATGCTTGTGTTTTATTTCATTGCTGATATTACTACATTTATCACTGCACTCTAGCGGTCGTTAGGGATTTTATCCTGGATTCAACGTAGATGTCTTTAGTTCCCGCTTTTCGATCGGTCAAGTTCGCTTCGGGTTTCGTGGCGGGCTATTCAAACCTTGCATTTACAAGTGCCTGGGTTACGTTTGTTACATTACAAAGTTGTATAAATCAGTTTTTTTCATTTTTTTATTAAACATTGTGCAATTAATTTTGCATCCACATAAAATACTATTTATGACATTTTTTTATTATATTCGCATAAATGCTGCGAACAAATATTTTTTCTGTAAATAAGTACCTATACTGCATTTGAGAGCTGTGATATACCCACATAATTTCATTGTTTATGACTTATTGTATTGTGTTGTACATAAAAAATATATATTTCAATAATATATACGCAATTTTTTTACTGAAGTTAGTTCGTATGACGTCGTAAGTACGTTGTGCCGATGTAACTATTACGTAATTTATCACATCCTTGTACGTGTCTAGTCTGTGACATTGTTACGTAGAAAGTACGTGTTATTTACGTATTTTTACATAACTACGTGTAAAATGATTCGTAATAATTACGTGCAAATTACGTGTTTTCTTTTTTAACTCTATAATACTCAAAACAAGATTACTAATCACGCCTACGAGAGAAATTTTTGACTTTAGATTTTATTGCAAATTTAGTAAAATAACTTTTTTTTAATATTTTTTTTAAACCGACAACCAGCAATAAAAAAAATAGATCCGTTTAGAAGTAACGTCACAAATCGCCTTATTCAAAATTGTAGTCGAAATAGTGAACCTTAAATACAAGGACTTAAGGGTTATATTAAAATAGACCAACAGAAGGTTATTGCCATCTTCACTAAAATTAACTCTTGTTAAATGAAATTAACTTTCAATATAAACTCGAATAACTCAGAAACTATTTGAGTTATAGGTATAGGACACCCTAATACTCTTCGATAGGTATTCGGAAAGCCTATTATTTCGTGTTGTTAGATATAGGGTGTTTCATTTAAAATAATATAGTTTAACACCTTTCAATTTGACTATAATTTAATTCATTTTTTACTACCCTGTATAACTTCTTTAGAAAGTTTTTGTTATTCTTTATTACCCAAGTCATTACTACTGTGATAAGGCATAACGGTTCATACGTCACTAAAACACTTTAATTTTATTATCTCAAAAATTATTTGAGATAGGTATAGGGCATGTAACATCAACTTACCTTTCTTTATTATCATATATTGGGTGTTCCATTAAAAAAATTGCAACTTTGGCATCTATTTTCTTTTTGACAAACCCTGTCTATTAAAAAAACATGTCTAAATCATATCCAAAAACTTTGTATACATGTATGCATATTGATGCGTTCTCATTTGAGAGACTGTGTCGTAATAATTGGACCACCCTGTATATCAGGGATCTTAATTTATATTATCTAAGTTAGAAGAGAACGATTCAACTACTTGATGTGTATGTATCTTTCAGATGTATCTTTTGGTCGAATTTATTCCACCCCATAGCATATCTGTAAAAGATGCATTTTTATGAAATTGCCAGCGCCATATTTCTTTTATTAACTTTTATAATTTTTTTAATATTGTGGTTAAATTATATTTACTTTATAGTCGCTTTATAATAACTACTTTGGTAATTCTTGAATACTTACATAGGTGCATTAAAGTTAACTAACAGTGAACAATTGTTGAATAAGTACATCAAAAGGATCCCTTTTTGTTACCATTATTATTGTTAGGAAACATAACTAATGCAAACTATTTCTTTCCATATTGATGCAGTGTTACGTGTATTTGTTTATTACATAGTAAAGAAGTAGTAAAATTACACTGTGTGGGACACTATTAAATTACTACATCATCTCCAAGAAAAATAGAAAAAAAGCAGATAACACGAAAATTATTCACTTTAGGTATAGGAACATGATATATCAGCAGATGGGTAATTAAATGGTACATCGAATGAGAATATAAAAACATAGTTGCAACTTTAAAAAAATGACTCATTGATAATTTGAGTTTTCGTTAACTACCGATACTCCCAGACCTCCCCTAGAAATAAATGTCTAATACTGAAAACATAGTCCATTACCATGTCTAACCGTTGTACAAGGTTCGCTCATTTGCCTTTTATGTTTCATAAAATATTAATTTTCCTTAATAATGGTAAGAGATAGGTACGCCAAACCTGTAGTAGAAGTAGAATAATATAAAAATTGGAAAATTGTATAGAGTTAAAGTTTTGAGCTGAATCGGTTTTTTCGTTGTCATTATTCGTCTAACATGCTTTCGTCGAGACACACCCTGTATAGTTTTGCTTCAGTTAATGGAAAATATTAGTAACACAAACATAATATCAAAGGGTAAATACATACATACATCTTAGAATCTGATAATTGAATAATTAACAACACATTAAATAACGAGTTTTGCTACGGTTTCCAACAAACAAATGAACTCGTGATTAAAATATGTATAACATATGTTTAAAATGAAATACGTGTAGAATACACGTTAGATTGTAATACAATTTATCCCAAATATCGTACAGTGCAAAGAAAATATTATATAGAGACAAAAATACATAACAAAACAATATCAATGTTGGCACTGTAAGAGTTGCTAACAAGGTGCCTTACAATTCGGTTTGCTTTGCCTGGTCTTTCTTCAGCAGCCGTCTAAAAATATTCTTGTTGTTACTTTTGGTTTTTTTCTATTTTTTACTTTCATGAGAATGAACTCTTTTGTGACTTTGCGAGAATGTGTCTTCATGTGAATTTTTAAATCATTAATGCGTTTACTGCTGTAATCACACAAATTGCAATTATATGGTTTTTCTTCAGAATGAACTATTTTATGACATGTCAACTTCGAGTTGGAGTATGCTTTGTAGTCGCACTGATCGCAGCTAAAATTTCGTTGGCCAGAATGTATCTTCATGTGCATTTTGAAGTTAGCTGCGTATTTGCAGTTATAATCACACAAATTGCATTCATATGGTTTTTCATCAGAATGAACTTTTTTGTGACTTTTCAACGTCGAATTGGAGTATGCTTTGTAGTTGCACTGGTCGCAGGAAAAATTTCGTTTGCCAGAATGTTTCTTCATGTGTTCTTTTAAGTCACCAACGCATTTATTGGTGTGATCACACAAATTGCATTCATATAGTTTTTCATCTGAATGAACTCTTTTGTGACTTGTCAACTTGAAATTGGAGTACGCCTTGTTGTCGCACTGGTCGTAGTTAAAATTTAGTTCACCAGAATGTATCTTCATGTGAATTTTTAAATCATTAATGCGTTTACTGCTGTAATCACACAAATTGCATTCATATGGTTTTTCATCAGAATGAACTCTTTTGTGACTTTTCAACTTCGAATTAGAGTATGCTTTGTAGTCGCACTGGTCGCAGTTAAAATTTCGTTGGCCAGAATGTATCTTCATGTGCATTTTGAAGTTAGCTGCGTATTTGCAGTTATAATCACACAAATTGCATTCATATGGTTTTTCATGAGAATGAACTTTTTGTGACTTTTCAACGTCGAATTGGAGTACGTTTTGTAGTCACACTGGTCGCAGGTAAAGTTTCGTTTGCCAGAATGTTTCTTCATGTGTTTTTTTAAGTCACCAACGCATTTATTGGTGTGATCACATAAATTGCATTCATATACTTTTTCATCTGAATGAACCCTTTTGTGACTTGTCAACTTGAAATTGGAGTACGCCTTGTAGTCGCACTGGTCGCAGTTAAAATTTAGTTCGCCAGAATGTATCTTCATGTGAATTTTTAAACCATCAATGCGTTTAAAGGTGTGATCACACAAATTACATGTATGTGGTTTTTCTTCAGAATGAACTGTTTTGTGACGTGTTAACTTCCAATTGTAGTAAGTCTTGTAGTCGCACTGGTCGCATCTAAAATTTCGTTCGCCAGAATGTATCTTCATGTGTTTATTTAAATCACCAACGCATTTACTGGTGTAATCACACAAATTGCATTCATATGGTTTTTCATTAGAATGAACTTTTTGTGACTTTTCAACTTCTTATTGAGTACGTCTTGTAGTCGCATTGGTCACAGGTAAAATTTCGTTCGTCAGAATGTGTCTTCATGTGTTCTTGTAAGCTACCAAAGCGTTTACTGGTGTAATCACACAAATTGCATTTATATGGTTTTTCTTCTGAATGAACTTTTTTGTGACGATTCAAAACCCAATTGGAGTTCGCCTTGTAGTTGCACTGGTCGCAGTTAAAAGTTCGTTCGCCCGAATGTTTTTTCAAGTGCACTTTTATATAACCGGATTGCTTACTGGTGTATTCACACAAATTGCATTTAAACTGCTTATCTTCAGAATGAATGCTGTTGTGACGTTTGAAGAGTTTTTGTTGCTTTCTTAATGAAGTCTTTCGTCCAGTTAAGCATGTTCTCATGTGAATTTTCAAAATATTTTTACAATTTGTTTTATAACCACAATCATGACATTCAAATAAATCTTCGCTGATTTGCAATGGCTGCTGGTATTTCGTTTCATTTGTAGCAGTATGTGTAGCTATATGCTCAACTAACAAATCAATTTTCGAACAGGTATAATTACAAATGTTACATCGTAAGGTTTCACAATGTGTATGAATTTGTTGGTGATTTTTAACACAGAATTATCATGAGTCGTGTAATTACACCAGTCACATTTCAAGCGATGAGCAAAAATATGATTAGTTAGATTTTGTTTATCGTTAGTACCATAATTACATTGATAACAGTACAGAATATTTTTTCGAATGCTTTCTTCAACAATCAAAGGTATGTCAGTGTTAAATAATACATATTGGTCAGCAACAATCCCTTCTGTCTCCACACTGTCTTCCTGTTTAATTTCCTCTTTAATGATAATGTGTTCGTTTTGCATGTACAGTTGATGTGTTTTCTCGATATCCGCTCTACATTTGTCGCATGCAACTGGGTTTTCAGTGATACTTAGAACCT
>JALBCR010002263.1:277500-492455 GCA_030710515.1 Abscondita cerata
TTTTTGTTTTAAAACACCTATTAAACGTTCTATGTGTATGCGTACTCCAGCTAGTTTATGTGTGTCTTCAATCTCTCTTGCTGTAAGTTGATTTCGTCCCTTTCTAAAAGCTGGGGTGACTAGTTGTGCAAAACACAATTGAATTGAAAACTCAACAGTAACACCTCTATCTGCGTAAAATTACGTCTCCTGACAATAATTTATTTATAAATAAGATACCAAGTTATAGTTTAAAATTAAATGAAAACTTTTTTTTAAATAAAGGTATTACTATATAAATAAATATAAGAAATCAATAATGGGTGTGACCTCCATTATTATTGATACATTCTTGGAGGCGTCTGCTCATTGACGCTATCAAGGTATCAATATAATTAATATTAATCGTTTCCCATGCGGTATCAATGGCTGCAATTAGTGCATTACGGTTTACTGGTATAAAATTTGGCCCTTGTTGTCTTCGGATAACAGCAAGTATTCGAGCCCAAACATTTTCGATAATGTTAAAATCTGGGCTTTTTGCTGGCCAGGGTAACAGCTCCAAGTTATTTGCTTGTATCCAGTTGCGCACAACCTGCGAAGTATAGGGTCATCATATCCCGATAGTTAATTATCGAATGTTCCAAGAAAATATGTGTAAATAGTAAATGGAATCTACTAACGTAACGTTAAGTCGTTAATTATAGTTACATAACTCTCCTTTCATAAGATATAGTTCATATTAATATGCTTATTGTAAAGCTTCGTACACACCTGAACAACAAACCGAGGAACAAACAGAACAACGAACCGAACGGCAATCGGAACATTAATTTGGACGGTGCTACGTACGAATTTTAGAACAGATTCGCAAGTCCTGATTGTTCCACGAACGGTTTGCGGCGTTCCCGCAACTTGTCGGTTTTTCTCCGACATCAAAGAAAATGCGCGCGAATGCGTTTGCAGGTTTGGACGAATCTAAACAAAACGGCGAACAAACTTATGCGGGAGAATTAAATTATTTATTTTTGTCCTCCCTTTTGTGGGTTTGTTGTGTTTTAGGTAATATTATGGAGTTGACAGAAGAAAAATGTTTTAAATTAATCAGTGTTTAAGAATGCAAGAAAAAATGATGTCCCTATTAGCATCATTTGGGCGGGAAATTTCAAAATAAAAAAAGCGAAGTAAATTATAATTTTTACTCTTCTTTGTGCGTAAAAATTTGGTTGGCACTATCTTCTTGTTTTCCGCAATTTTCTCTTCTCAATAATAAATATATATGAACTGAAAACTACTGAAAATAATTATGGAACAGCACAAACGTTCCGTTTGTTGTTCGGATTGTGGAAATCATAAAAGATCGTTTGTCGTTCTGTTTGACTTTCGGTTCGTTGTTATGTTTGTTGCTCGGTTTGTTGTTCAGGTGTGTACGAAGCTTTACAACTTAAGCAACAATTTTTGGCGAATAAAGATTAGTTTGTGATGTAATATTAGAAACACAAATTTATATCATATCAAATAGACAACTTAAAAACCAAGAACGTGTATGTTATTGCTAAGAAATTATTAAGGAAAAAGCGCAATTGCAGTGTAAATATTTATAATTAGATATTTTCGAAAGTTTATAAGTCCTCTATTGTAATCTTAATACTTAAAAGAAAATCCTGTCCATTAGCATTATAAGGAAATGGCTTTTACTTTATGAATAAGTTTCAATAACAATAGAATATCCTTGCTTGTTTAATTTACTTCCTTTGAGTCATATTGCTCTAAGGGTTGTTACATTGGTCATTAGAAGTATGTAATAAATAAACAATTACCTACTGTTTGAGAAGGGGTAGTGTGAACCAATAAATAAAGTAAGAAATGTAAATTCCATTTTAGTTTAAAATTTCAAGTGTTGTGAAAATGCCACCTCATCTCGGTGCTGATTTGAAAGCGCGGATTGTTTCGGAATTAGCGGCGGGCCGTAGCGTGCGTGAAATTTCACGTATGTTAGATATACCAAAAGCACCGTAGGGCATTACCGAGTAAAATGGAATCTTGAACACACTTTGGAAAGAGCCATCGGAAGTGGTAGACCTAAAGTATCTACACGTGCTCAAGATCTCGAGTTGTTTCATTACGTAACAGAACAACCATTTGCTACATACTCCAGGGCTATAGCAGATACACATTTTCCCGGATGCCGTATAACTGCACAAAAAGATTAAAGGAGATGGGAATAAAGAAGTATAATGCTGCTGCGAAAGAAGTTCTCAGTGACGAAAATATGAGACGTCGTCTGGAATTTGCAAGGCGATATGTGAACGAACCTTTGGAATTTTGGAATCGAGTGATTTTTAGCGACGAAAAACGTTCAATAGCCGCAACGATGGACCACTAAAAGTTTTTAGAATGGAAGGAACTCGTTACGAAAATAATCACATATGTCCTAAAAAACGAAGTGGTTATTTTTCTGTGAATGTGTGGGGTTGGGTTAGCGCGCGGGGTCCAGGAGTTTGTTGGGCTATCGATGGACGTCTTGATTCTGCTGCGTATTTAGATATTTTGGAAACTATTATGAAACCTTCAGTCGAAGTGTTTTATCCAGACGAAGATTATATTTTCCAACAAGTAAGTATTCTTATTTCACTATACTTTCTCCAAAAAATAGTTCGGGATCTGTTGAATTAACATTTTCATAATGTAATTTTGTTGTTAAAGGACAACGCCCCTATTCATACTTCGCGGGTTGTGCGCAATTGGATACGAGAAAATAACTTGGAGCTGTTACCCTGGCCAGCAAAAGCCCAGATTTTAACATTATCGAAAATGTTTGGGCTCGAATACTTGCTGTTATCCGAAGACAACAAGGGCCAAATTTTATACCAGTAAACCGTAATGCACTAATTGCAGCCATTGATACCGCATGGGAAACGATTAATATTAATTATATTGATACCTTGATAGCGTCAATGAGCAGACGCCTCCAAGAATGTATCAATAATAATGGAGGTCACACCCATTATTGATTTCTTATATTTATTTATATAGTAATACCTTTATTTAAAAAAAAGTTTTCATTTAATTTTAAACTATAACTTGGTATCTTAATTATAATTATGTAATAAATTCTTGTCAAAAAACTAAATATATACGTTGACAATAAGAATTGCCTTAGTTTTTATTTTCACTTTTTATATTAACTACAGAAAAAAATGAAACGTCATAAAATATACATTTTGTAAGGACTAAATATTATGAATAGAGAGTTTAATGATTTTTTTTAATAACTTACAATAATTAGTAGGTTAGATTTATTTAAAAATAAGTAATAATCAGTCAACCCAAATAACCATGTTTAGTTTTTGATTTAATTTAAAAGTTATTGCTTGTAGACGTTTTTAAATCAAAATTATTTCTAATTTTATTTTGTAAACATTTCCTAAACAAAATTTTGATTCGATAATTAATCGAGCTATGGTGTTTAATTAGCGATACCTTCAAATATATTCTTTAAAGAAAAAATTAAGTAAGCAACGTAAATTACCTATTTTCTAAAACGTGCTTAGTGTAATGATTCATTCTACAGTCCTTCTATAAGATAACCCCTGCTGAGACTACCTGCTGTTAGAATTGTAAATGATACCCTTAAGCCCGCTTCACAATGTGCAAACTTTTGTTTACAGAAATTGTGGTGTCCAAGTTTTAAATTTCATGAGTGTACGGTTCTATTAGTTCATATACACACATTAAATATTCATAAGATACTAAACCTGTATAATATAAAACATTATCATCACATCCTTCAAAATATTTTGGAGTGAATTCTAAACTTTCTAATTTCTTTCGTAATTCATAAATTTGTCTGTTACATTCACGTAATGCTCTATCTAGTTGGACTACACGTATATCTTCATTTTGAAGTTGCTCAGAAGGTTCCAGTTCTTCAACCTCTTCTGTAATGTCTTCGTGGGAAGTGGTACTTGGTAAATTATGCTACAATCTTTACCCCAAAATTAATACAAAATGTTTACATATATGTATATATATTGCTACCATAAACTAAGGTAAAACATAGGTAAAATTTTAACTACCCAATTACAACTCAAATATTTTCTTGTGTTGCTTACCACTATTAATGTATCAATACTTTTTTAATTTCCCTTTGTTTTGCTCTTTCAAATCGTTGTTGAGCAGATAGAGTTCGTTGTTTAATAGATTTATATCCCATGTTCTGATTAGGTATCCAATCTGGATTATCTACGTCCTTCCATTTCGCAGGGTGCCCTTATACAGTATAAAAGTTAGTTAATATTTGGTATAAATACCTTTTTAATACATACCTGTAATAAAATGTTTTGAACATACTCGGCCATTGTTAATTTTAGTGTCTGTTAAGTCTTCACGTTTTAACGACGATATCCACTGATTTCTTCTTTGTTGTAAAACAGCATTTACTTTTCCTTTTACGGTGTATATGGAAGGCACACGATACAAATGTACATTTATGTCACGCAAAGATGTACTACCAAACAAACCTTCAAGCAATGACGTCACATGCAGATGCTCAATTGGCTTTTCTTCATTATGACGGGTTATTACTTGATACCAGAAAACATTTATAAATATGTAAATTATAGCAATGCTGTGTTTTCAAACAACATACAAAACAAATAAACATAACTTAATGTTTCCTTGAGTTATACGAATTTTAAATCAACATAGTGATCGAAGACCATTTAACTTGCGCAATAAAAAAATGGCCGCTGGAAGGCTAACTTTGTTTATAAAAACGACTGTATATCCTGATTTCGCCCTATTCTTGCGCTACCTTCGTGTATAAGTGACAAAAAAATAGTGTTTGGAAGTGATTGAAAGCATGTCGTCCACGTCCCAGCTAGCAGAGTACGTGTAAAATACGTAGGTAGAAACCGTAGATAATACATCGATATGTCACAACGAAACCACGTGAAAAATCGACGAGTTTTGTTAGTGGAAAACGTGAGTCCTTATTTGAATTAATTATTATGCTGGTGAACTATACTACGTACCGCGGACTTCGAACATTACAAGTTGGCGACGACGTGACAAATTGTACCTAGTTGTTTTCCGGAGATTCGTTCCGGTGATGAATTTTTTTTGTTCGTGCGTGTTGAGTGAATAATAGTTTGTAGTAATATTTATTGTATTTTCTATCTATTATTTTTTCTGTTCTTCCTGCATTACATCCCTCATAACTAGTTCAGTTTCCACACTTTTTCCTACTTATTCACAAGCCACGCCCCCTTTCTTGTAATACTTTCATCTTTCCTCCTTTTCCATTATTATTTATCTCTTCTTTGCTTCCTTCCAACACTCTTGTAATATCATATCTTTGACCCGCTTTTCTATTTCTTATTCATATCTTGCTGCTTCTTTTCCTGACAAAATTTTTATTTTTTCTAGCTTTATCTGTTCCTTTAGGATCTAACCTGGTGTGTCTCTATCTAAACCAAATGTCCATCTCTAGTATTTTTGTTAAATTTCTTTTTACTTCTTCTCACTTTTTTAACTCCATATTTCTAATTCATAACCAATAACGTTCTTCACTAGTTTATGAAACATCCACTTCCGTTTTACTATATTTTCTCTCACAATTTTTCTTAAGTAACCTATATTTTTTTACCTCCTCCTTTACCTGTGTTTAGTTCTTTTTTTTGTAATTTAAGGTATTTCTTCGATACTTCCATTCGTCAACCAGTTCTAACTTCTTTTCTCCCGACCACCATTAATCTTTTTCCTTTATTCTCCTTCTCTTCAGAAATACTAACCACAGTTTTAGACGCATTCACCTTTAAGTGTATTTTTCGAATACTTATATCGCCGCCTTTATCTCTCTTTCATAAGTTGCCACTACTGCCACATCATCTGCGTAAGCTAAAACCCCCACCTTTACGTTTCCTATTACCACCCCATCTCTGCTGTTTTCTTATTTCTATTGCCAAATCACAGATTTTAAGAAAAAACAGGGTCCGGCTTAAAGGACAGCCTTGTTCAAAACCTCTCTTCTTTCTTTTTTTTATTGTCTTTACTAAACCTCATTTATGCCATTTTTCTTAACAGTTATTGCTATTTACAGAGTCAAAACCAGCTTACCCTTTTCCTCCCCATCTTTATTTTTCTTATTTGTTTTTTCTGTAGTTTTTCTTTTATATTTTTATTCTACCTTCTCTTATTATTTATAACAATATTCTTTTTTCTACTCTATCAAATGCTGCTCTATTGTCTATAAAAATCGCATACATTTTTTCTCCTTTTCTTTCGATTTTCTTGTTAACTATAGGTTTTGAAACATATATTATATTGTCTATGGTCCTCTTCTTTACCAAAACCTTATTTGTCATTTAGTAATATCTTCTTCTTTTGTATTTTTTTTAAATTTTGTTTTTAATATTTCTTTTATCCTTCATTGCGAATATTCTTATCTTTCCGGAAATCCTCCTCCATTTCATATTTTCTTTAAACCTCTTCTTACTCTTTCCCTTATATTTAATCTGTTCTGCTTTTTGAGCTTTTTCTATAGCACTTTCTACCTCTTTTCTAATAAACCCTACTTTTCGTAATTGTTCTTACTCTTTAGATTCTTGTCTTTTTCTTTACTATGTTCATATTGTGTTTCGCTTTTCTGCTATTACATTATTTTAATATCTCCATTTTCTTTCTTCTATTTCCTTTACTGTTTTCTTACTTATTTCTTTGTTTCTTGTTTCTTTTCCAATTTTTTTTATTTTATAACTTTTTTTTCCGTTTCTACTTCTTTTTTTATCCGCTCTATCTCTTATTATGCCAACCTCTATTAGCAGAAGTTTTGATTTTTCCTCATCTACTGTTTTCAATTTTTCTACATCTTTCTTACTTTTTCTTTCTTCTTTTACTTTCTTCCATTTTTTTTTCACATATGGTTACTATTAAGTATATCTGTTTCTTTTGCTTCTCAAGATCTGATCTTTAATCCTATAAACAAGAGGGAACATTTTAATTATAATTCTACATGTGTGTCACTCTTGCATTTGTTTGGGTACCCGAATTGACACTGCAGCCGGAAAGAAGAAGAAGATAATTAATCCAGACTACTTATTCGTTCTTATTTCAGTTGAGTTGAGCTAATATGAAAAGCCAAAAAGTATATGTAAGTAACAATCTGACAAAAACAAGAAGAAAATACAAATTAAAAAAATGGAAGCAAAGGAAATAGAAAAGAATAGAATGAAAGTGAAAATTAGATATAAAAAAATACGGATAGAGGGAGAAGAAAGAATATGGATAGAGAAGGAGAGGAGGATAAGAAGATGGTTACAAAATAATTCAAAATAAAGAAAGGAGGAAAAACAGAGGAGCGGGGATGACAAAGGAAAAATTTTATTCTAAAACAAAGCAGGGCTAAAAATAAAGAAGATGCGTTTTTAAAGGATATAAGTTAGTTATTCGAATACGACTCGACGGATGCGGTCGACAGAAAGTAGTCTGTAGTTGACCACTGTAGTGTAGGCAACGTATATGTTTATCTGTAATTACTTCTACCTTGTATTACACAATAATTGTATTACATTCAGTTCAACTCATCAGTGAGAAATTAAATTCTTGCAAAAATGGCAGAACAAACTGAACATTATGGTACAGCAGCAAATTTAAGCCAATTCAATGTCGGCGACGACATAGAAATATTTTTGAAAAGATTGAAGCAGTATTTTACTGCTAACAACGTAGATGACACACGTCAGTGTGCAGTATTATTAACTTTAATAAGCGAAGAAGTACATCTGAAAATATGAATTTGCGAAGAGTTTGTCTAAAAACCAAAGAGAAACAAGACACCTTTTTTTACCATTATATGAATTGACAAGAAACCATGGAGTAATCCCTACAGATGTAGATCCTACAGCACATGATGGTTGTATACTTATTTGGTGAATTTTATTGATCATTGTTGCATGTTGTTCTATTTAAAAAAAGAAGAAGTGAAATATTTGAAAAATATTGCAGTGTGACAATGGTGGTGTCTAAAGGATTTAAGGAATCGTGGAAGGAAAATGGAATAAGAACCCAACACAATATATCCAAAACAAAATGGGGTAGCAGAAATGTTGAATAAGACCACGTGAGCAAATCTTGCATTGAAGTCGAAGACATTTAATCAAGATATAAACATCTTGTAAAAACACATTGGGTGTAGTAACTTATTCGCGCATTCTGGTAAAACGATGATTGTTGGTAGGTTACAGTTATTACAATTTTTTTCTTTACAAAACTTACATTCAAACTCACAGTTTCGAAAACATGTCTTTCTTTATTTAGTTAGAATGCGCGAAAAAGTTGCGCGTAAAGTGGAGCACCATAGTGTACAAGAGGCAGGAGCTCACGCCAGGCATTTTTTGATGACTCTGCTCCATCAGTCCAACTGAATGGGGAGAGAAATTTAAAATAGAAACATTTCTTTCTATAAGTGATACGTTAAGTCTACATCTGAAAGAGAGAATGAGTTCGTACATAGAAGTAAATGATCGGTTTTTTTTACTCTAAATTTCAAGGAACAAAATCTAATAAAAATTATATTGGAACACATGGCTGAAAAGGGAAAAGATACAATAAGATGAGAATTCAAATGGGGTGATAAAACGGTTGTGGAGACAGGTGAGAAGTATGAATTAATAACGGTATATATGGAAGAGTAATGAAAGACACAAGAGAAAAAATATAGAAAAAGCAGAAAAAGAGGGTAAAATAATTATAGGAGAAAATTGCAACGCAAGGACTGGGCAAGAAGAAATGATGGGAGAGGTGGTCAAAAAAATAGGAAGTAAATTTAATAAGGAGAGGAAAATAAAATAGAGGGAGGGGAGTGAACGGAGAAAGAAAAATATGAACAAAAGAGAGTATACGGAAACATCAGAAGAGGAGATAAGAAGAATAGTGGAAAAATTGAGAAGGCAATGGAAAAGAAAAAGTATAGAAAAAAAGAATAATCTAGGGCGAAAGACGCAATGGTGAAACGAAGAATGTGAAACGAGAAAAACAGAAATGAAAAGATGAAGAAGAAAATTGAAAAAAGGAGGGAAGCATACAGAAGAATACAAAAAATCAAGGGCGGATTTTAAGCAGACAAACCTGGGATAGAAGGACACCAGGGTTTGTAATAGAAGAACAGTTGAAACTGGAGAAGATAAGGATGCAGGCAAGAAGAAGAGCGTTGAAATATGCGGAAAGGACAGGAAAGGCATTATAAAGAGAGAAAGTAAAAAAGTTAAGACTAGCGAAGAAGTAGTATTAAGAGATAAAAGTATTCAGAGGTTATATACAAGGGCGATGATAAAGAAAGGAATACATAAAATCATATATTACAATTTAATAGTAGATAGGATTCTAAAGGTACCTGACAGAGGAGAATAAAGTATAGGGGCAAAGATTTGGAACTGGATGGGAATTGAGGAGAACGAGAAAACACATATTGGAGAAGGGAGGAAGAAAAATAGTGCAGAATGTGCGAGAGACGGTGGGAAAATATAGAATATCTAACAGAAGAATGCGAAGAGCTAGAAAGGGAAAAAAAGGAATAAAGGACATTACTCGGGGGAAAAGGGAAGGGGGCAAGATAGTGGTGAAAATCATTTTTAATAAATAAAAAAAAAGGATAACTGGAAAAGAACAATCAAAGATTAATCAAACAAAGATAAAAGAATTGATTAAATCAAAAATACAATAAAACATTTAGTGAAAGAAGAAAATAAATGAAGAAGCAGAATTAAAACTCAAAAATTAAAATAAAAAATATTGCTACATCAAAAACCATTATTTATTTAAAGAAACAATAACAAAAAAAACATTTATGAAAACCTTGCGTGGTTTGAAATATTATTAGAAAAGAATAGAAGAAGAAATAATTAAAGTTTATGTCAAATTCTGGTGAATATAATCAAAACAAAGACCATATAGGCAATATAAGATTAAGAAAATTCTGTAAGCAAAGAAAAAGGCAAGAAATAATAAATAATTCGAAGATAAAAAACAAAATCATTATTGAATTATCAAAAATTTATTAAAAATTACATTTGAAAATTGTCTTTAAAAATAATAATAATAAATAGAAAACAGGAAAAACTGGAAGAAGGCAAAAACAACAAAGAACAAAGATGAATCTCTTATCTTTTGATGCTTTGATAACTCTTAACCTTATTTTTTCTTAAATTAAACCACTTCATTTACTACTACCAGAAATACATCATCTTCCCGGAATGTATAACGTCCCATAGATACCAGCAGCAGTGGCGGCTCGTGGTCAATCATACTGGGAGGACAAAAATTAATTTAAAAATAGGCATATTTAAAAAATATAAATAACTCAAATGCACCGCAAAATTTTATACAATCTACAATTTTGTTCAAAATATAGCGATTTTTCGAAACATTCTCATTAAAATCTCTAAGGGATTTTCTATAAGCATTGTCTAGCTGTGTACGAATATCAACATTTCCTACGGTTGCAAAATTTACCGAGCATTTCATGTGTTCTGCAGACGAAACATGTTTTTTATTTCCTCTTTTAAATGTTTTAAATCTCTGACACCGGATTTGGACTATAGCGAGTCTGACGAGTCTTTAGAAAATAATAAACAAACAAAACAGTAAAATACATTTGATACTTTACAACCACATATCCAGTTAGCTAAATCGTACATTACCTTGCGAAAGTTTCGATGAACATCTTTATTTTCGTCTTTGCTAGTCTGTCGTAAACTTAGTTCTGGCAAAGGACGACCATTTGCCTTGAATTCAACTAATTTTGTAAAATTAAGTTCGTTAGCACTTTTTAGTTGTTTAATTTTCTGCACTACCGACATTTTCTGTTATAGCGCATGCACACGCGAATCAAAAATATTATTTTTACAAAACAACACAACAACAGTAAAACATATCAAAATAAATTCTTAAATTGATTTAAAACACGCGAAAATCGATAGTAGTTGTACACCCTATACGAAGTCAACGTAAACTGCGGGATCCGGCTCATGACCCAAAGTTGATTATTTGGGTGTTCGCGTTTATTCGGGCGCTGCACGTTTTTCGAGTTTTTCCGGGTAGATCTAATTCAATGAGGACAATTCGCACCGCCAGCCCAAGGTTGAAGAGGATGAATATTGTTTTATATATTGTCAAAAATTTTGGGAAGTCATTGACCAAATGACTATATGGACAAGCCGCCGTACTAGTTAGGGTTTTCTTCAGTCACCGATAGATGGCTTTTCGGTTTCGTCACTAATTGAATATCGCGAAATAATGTTACCACAGGACGGAACAACGCAATAATTTAAAACTAGATGTTTTAAAGTTTTTAATATTTCATTTGTATAAATATTACTTAAATTAATCTTTAAATTTTAAATTGAGTGTTAGGTTAGGTGTGAAAATAACAGGAAACTAAAATATTATAATAATGTAACACTACGTATTGCCACCTATCGGCAACTTCATATGCAAATATAGAATCATCTGAATTTTATCCATTCCGGGGGAGATGATGTATTTCTGCGACTACGTATTTATTTTATACTACCAGTCAAAACCAAAAATTAAACTTAACTTCTGCTTAATCATTCTTACATCTGTCTCTCTCACGTAGCTATTTTAACTTAGGAGGGTAATTCTTAATTAAGTGGTTTTATCGAATATTTAACAGAATCAATTTCTAATCTTTACAACAAAAGCCAATGACACCAAAGCTTTTGTTTTTTGTTTCTTTGAATAAATATTACTAGAATTTAAATAATAAAGTTTTGTTTTTCTTTTGTAATAGTAGAGAGTGAAAATATGTATTCTGTAGGCATTTAAAGACTAAAAGATAAAAACGATAGCTTTTAAAAAGTTATCCAACAATTGTCTTGTGCAAAAGAACGCTATTCAAAATTTTTGAGTTATGTAGCACATTATTATTTTACTGAAAATATTTTTAAAAGCATTATCGGAATCAAAAAGCCTTGCTCTTTAATTTTGTAAAGAATACTTTTTTATTTGATCCTTAGTTTTCGAGTAATGGAGTGAGAAACATAAAAACACGACAAAATAATAAAATTAAAATTTGCATTTTCCATAAAAAAGCAATGCTTTTATGGAAAGAGTTTATTTTATTACTATTTAATGAACTACATAACTCAAAAATTTTTAATAACGCCCCTTTTGCACAAGACAATTTTTGAACAACTTTTTTTGGAAGTTTACTTTTATAAAAGATATCGTTTTGCCCAGGTTTTAGCTTTTAGTCTTTAAATGCCTACAGAATCAATTTTTAATGTACTTTCGGGCGCCCGAGAACTTCACTATAACTAAAATTACTAATCTAAATTTTACTTCATATTGACTTTTATGTTGCTCCTGTTTTTGCAGGGATAAGAAACACTTCCATGTCTGTGTCTCGTCACGTGTTTCACTTGTGGATAGTTTACATTTTAATTTGTTTATAAATCATGGCCGAATCTGCAACAACCACCTCCCGAATTTGTTTAGGAACAATTAAGGAAGAAGTAGTAACGAACTCGAACTGGGAGTTTCCTACGGAAGATGTAAGTTTTATAGAACTTAAGATTATTTACGTAAATTCAATTTTATTAAAGGTTTTAAATACTGCGGAAAACTCAGTTGCACGCAACGGATGTAAGGTGGAGATCAACGAAGCTCAGCAGCTGTACACGCAAAATGAAACTGTACCGCAATCACTGTCGTATTTCATTAAAGAAGAAATTAAAGAGGAATTTGTCGAAGACCCAATTAAGATCGAGAGAATTGTTGATGCAAAGCTTTCTATTAGTAACACATTACGGCAAATGAGCAAAGACTTATTCAAATGCTATGATTGTGGTTATACGACAAACAACAAAATTACTTTAAAGTTTCACATTAGGACATGCACAAATGTACAAACCACCAAGATCGAATTACGGCAACAACTTGAACATATTAAAATAATTCGTAAAAACTCAACTTATAAATATAGTAAGTTACGCAAGCACGTGTTTAACTGTGCCGAGTGCGAATACAATACAGACTCCAAAAAAAAATTAACAGATCACAAAAGAAAGCATTCGAAGGAAACATTTAAATGCCGTTTGTGCAGTTTTAGCAGTAAATATAGGACATCTTTACATAATCACTTGAAACTACATTCTGAAAAGAAACCATTTAAATGCAGTTTATGCGATTTTAGCAGTAAACGTGGGTCATCCTTAAAAAAGCACTTGTTGGTACATTCTGATAAAAAATTATTTAAGTGCAGTTTTTGTGATTTTGCTTCTAAGTACTATGACAGGTTCAAGGAACACTTGAATAGGCATTCAGATGAACGTAATTATAGATGTGACAAGTGTGACTACACTACGTATTCCAAAAGAAATTTTACAAATCACGAAAGAAATCATTCTAAAGAAAAACCATTTAAATGCAGTTCGTGCGATTTTAGTAGTAATTATGGGATGTCTTTAAAAAGACACTTGTTACTTCATTCTGAAGAAAAAACATTTAAATGCAGTTTGTGTGATTTCGCTAGTAATCACTATGACAGTTTAAAGGTGCACTTGGGTAAACACTCTGGTAAACGTTTTAGATGCGACAATTGCGACTACAGTACGCACTCCAAAAACAATTTGACGAGTCACAAAAGAAATCATTCTAACGAAACACCGTATAAATGCAGTTCGTGCGATTTTAGCTGTAATCATCGAAACTCTTTAAAAAACCATCTGGAACTACATTCTGGAAAACAGTTTAAATGCAGTTTGTGTGATTTTGTTAGTAATTACCGCAACAGTTTAAAGGCACACTTGATGGGACATTCGGGTGAACGTAATTTTAAATGTGACAAATGCAACTTCAATACATACTCCAAAAATAGTTTCAGGAATCACAAAAGAGATTATTGTATAGAATCGCCATTTAAACGTAGTTTACAAGATTTTGGGAAGGTTAAAAAAAAATACTTGGATGTACATACGGAAACAAAGTTTGTAATTTTACCAGTCTTGGGTAACTTGAATGACAATAATTAAACAATTTTTTTTATGTAATAATTATAGTTATTGTAGCTAAATAAAAATCTGATTATTCTGTTTGTGTGATATCAACAACTTTATACAAGGTCGAAGTAACGAACTCGTTGGTCAGCATAAAATGTAATGTAAATATGTAGTCAGGGACCTATTGAGAACCCTGATCCCCTTCTGGAAAGTATGAATATGTGTAATAAGTTCAAGATCTGGTGGCGGTTGACCTTCATGTAGGTGCGCGGTGGTTACCAAATTTGACACCCGCCTGGAAGCATCTGATTACCGGCCTTGAAGAAACACCCACTCTAGGGTGCGCTAATCAGTAACCATTCATACCCTCTAAAGGGGTCCTCAATACCTTCATGGCTGCAATAGTTTAATAAAATAGACGTTTATTTAAGCTGGCTGGATACGATGTAACGGTGACATATATTGAACCACAATACTACACCATAAATGGGAAATAAGCATTTGACACAGTAATAGAAAAAATTAAAAATATACATATATCGCCTGCTTTGGGCGATGGACAATGCCAACTCTATCGCCCAAACAATCAGCAACCACCGGCACGATGAACAAAATTAGCACTGGAACAACCAGATATGGATATTTGTGACTAGATACCTCAACATCGAATGCGTTGCAATTATTTACTTTTATTATAATTTAGATCAGATAAAAACATTACATTATCTTTTTTTTTTAAATAAACTATTAAAATTAAATATAAGAAATTGAATTGTAAAAGTATCATCTGCTAGCTTGTTACTCACGATATGTTTACCGTTAACTTATTCTTCAGAATAAGCAATAGATCAAAACTATACAGAGAGATCATAGAGTAGAAAATGGTTGCCAATATGTTTCTACAAAAATTACTTTTTTAGTGGTTCCAACAATTTTTTACTTTTTGAACACTATATATAAGCATTCTAATAATTTTATTTTTCTTTAAGCGACAATAAAACGGCATATTATTGAACTACTGGCAGACGCTAAAAACGCTTTTTACTGTCTAAACATTAAAAGCAATAGTTCTTTTGTTTTCACAATGATTTAGAGGTTGGTACCTCGGTTATGTCATATTATGAATGTAACAGTAAAGTACCAACTTGATTCGCCGAAAATAAAATGTCATTATAACACTGAGAATCTCGAAAATTTTAAAATAACACATGAAAACTAGCAATAAACGCTTGAAGAAAAAATAATATATTTCACTTGGAGTTAAAAAATACAAATGCTTCGCTTAATTTGCTGTCTCGGCTAACACCTCGCCAGCAAACTTTTAAACTCAGCAATTATATTGTTTAACTCCTAGTAAAATAATCTACTATTGTTCGTGTTTTAAATATAAAGTGAGTAACTCTAATCGTTTCTCTTATTTTTCCGATAGACTAGCTGTCATTATTGTAAACTTCTCCCTCTCTTCTGCCCAGAGCACACTTTAATAATCCTTCTGATTCTGCCTCTTCTTATACTACCTTCTTTCTTCACTCATTCTTCATCCCCGTTATTATACACACAGTCGCTCTTTTTATTTATTCCGCTCCTTTTGCGAACTGTGCCCTCTCTATGTGTAATCCTCTGGTAAAATAACATATTATCTTTCCTAGTACTTTTCCTCTAATCTTATTTCCACTAATCAAACCATATCCATACCCCTTCACATATTTTTAGAAGTCCTCCACTTCTTTACTTTTTATACCCGCACTGTTCCAGAATCAAAATTTCTGACTCCCGTTAACTTAAGTCTTCCTCTGCAACCCCACTTTTCTCAAGTTTTTGACTTTCACTCCTTTATCACTTTTCCTCCTCTACCATTCTACCGACCCATAACTTCCCATATCCCACTCTCACTCTCTTCCTTTCTCTTTCTAATTGTGTAGTTTCTGTATTTCCTTTTCTTTCAACGTTTTAAATCATCTTCAATAAATACTCTCGTTCTTCTTCATTTGCTTTTTTCTTTCATCACACTAGCCACCTCCTTCCCTATCGTATATGCTTTTTGCACCATTACCTTTATCCCTACCTTTTCTTCTAACCTTCACCCGTCCTTTTATAACAATATTATTATTCCTTTTCTTGCCTCCTAATTTTTCACAATACTGATCAGCCTGCTCTCCATATTCTCTCTATTCTCTCTGTCTTCCTCTCTTTTTGCTTTTTTTCTTTGTCTCATACCTTTTCTTTTTTCTTCATTTCCTCTTTCAAATGTAATTAAATAATGTATAAGATTCGATAAAACGAAAACCTTGCGTGAAAAATTATTTATTATTAAACGAATGAACGGTTTCCTACAATGATATATAGTGTCTTATAATTGTAGTGTTTTACTTACTTTTTTTAAGTTTTAAGGTTTTCTTGCCTCTCTTTCTCCAAGCAGACTAGACAAAGGAGGTGTTATTTACACATTTTGTCTAAATTAACCCTTGGTTTAAAATAAGGATAAAAAAAAAAAAAAAAAAAAAAAAAAAAAAAAAAATATTAAATTAAAAAAAAAAAAAAATGTTTATATAATCCCTTGGAAAATAAAAAAAAAAAATTTAAAAATTTTGTGTTATAAAAAATTTTAAAAAATTGATATTTAATAAATGTAATAAAAAAAAATTAATTTTTAAAGATTTTAAGAAAGGGTAAGAATAAAAAAGTTGTTTTGTTTTGGTGTAATGGTTTTTAATAAAAAAATTTCTTATTATAATTATTAAAAATAATAATTTTTTTTTTTTTTATATAATTAATTAAAAAATTAAAAAAAAGGGTTTTTTTTTTGTTTTGTAAAAATTTATTATTTTTTGAAGAAAAAGATTAATTTTTTTTTTTTTTACTTTTTTAAAAAGTTTTTTATTTAAAAAAAAGTGTAGAATTTTTTTTTAAAATAAATAAAAAAAAAAAAAAGTATAAATATGGTAAAAATAAAAAAAATAAAAAATTTAGTAATAAAAAATTTTTATTTAATGAAAATTAAAAAGTTAAAAATAAAAAAAAAAAAAAAAAATAATTGGTTTTTAAAAAAGAAAATATTTAAATAATAATTTTTAAGGTAAAGTTTTTTTTTAATTTCTTTTTTTTTAAATTTAATTGGGTAAGGTGTGATAATTTTAAAAAAAAAAATTTTTAAAAAAAATAATTTTTTGTTAAATGAAGAAAATTTAAAAAAATAAAAATATTTGAAAAAAAAAATTAAAAAAAAAAATTTTCTTAAAAAAAAATTTTGGTGAAAAAAAAAAAAAAAAAAAAAAATAAAAAAAAAGAAGTTGTCCTTTTATATTTTTAAAAAAAAGAAGTTTTTGAAAAAAATTTTTATAATTTTTTGTAAAAAAGTTTAAAAATATAAATTTAAAAAAAAATTAATATAAAATTTTAAAATTTTTGTGTTTTTTTTTTTTTTTTAATTTTAAAAATTTTATTGAGTATTATTTATTTTTTTTTTAAAATTTTTAAAAAATATTTTTTTAAAGATTTATTTTAAAAAAAAAAAATTTAAAAAAAAAGGTTTAAAAAAAATTGAAAAAATTTTTTTTTTTAAATTTTATTTTTAAAAAAATTTTTTTTTTTTTTTTTTTTTTTTTTTTTAAATGTATTTATAAAAATTAAAATTTAAATGGTTTTTTTTTTTTTATTTTTAAGAGGTGAAAAATTTATTTTTTTTTATTAATTTTTAAGGGGTTTTTTATTTGTTGTTTTTTTTTTTATTAATTTTGAATTTATTTTTAATTTTTTTTTTAAATTTTTAGGTTTTTTTTTTTTTTTTTTTGTTTTTTGTTTTTTTTTTTTTTAATTTTTTTTTTTGTTTTTTTTTTTTTTTTTTTTTTTTTTTTTTTTTTTTTTTTTTTAATTAAGTTTTTTCACTTTTGTTTAGCCAATTGCATAAGGAAGTTTATTTTTTAAAACAACGTATGTATACAGTAGGAACATAAACATCACCAATTAATTACCACAAACTACAACCGGCTGACAATAAGGAAACAAAATTGCACCAACCTTGTCGATTCAGCACCGACTTATTCAACCACATATAAATGAAGTTGCATCGCGTAACACAATCATCAATCGTTTAATTAATTCATTCAAAGGTACTGAGATTTAATATTTTGTGGTTTACAACATATTATATTATTTAATAAATACTGTCTACCTCCAATTTGGGGAATTTATATATTTTAATATTTAATTTAAAATCCGGTTAATGTCAATTCCGCCATCTTGTTCAAATTTACTGGGTTTTGCATTAAATTTTAATTACTGTAATGTTATGTTATTATAATAGTAGCTGGACAACGCTTTATACATCCATCATGTCGGGGTTACCACTTTGGCAACAAGTAGGTATGTATACCGATTTTGGTGATATATATATATTTTGCTTACTATCTATTATTTACTAACGAAATATAATAAGCTTTTATGTGTTTCATATTAGGTGCGTCGGTGAAATGCTTTTCACGTTTCACAAGGTTGTTTATGCGCCACTTAAGCTTAATCTGCAAAGTTAATAGTGCTAAGGGTAGAGACTATCGACATCTAACGCTCTTTTCCATCATGTTTGTGTGTTTCTTTCGTGGAATGTGATTGGTTCAATTTTACAGGCATATTTTATTCGGTCTTTAATATACTCTGAGAACACGTTCTGAATTGTACAAACAATACCTGAACTCGTAATAAGGCTCTTGATCAGTCATCTATATGACCTACAAAACAGTGGTGGCATCGTTATATGGGGATTTAGTTCTATATATAGACGCCTATTGCGCCGTAGAGCAATATTGAAGAATACGTTACTATCTAAAAGTGCTACGTTAGCACGAGTTTTTATTGTGAGAACTAATATATACATTATTTACACGAACGGCAATGTTTAAAGTACTGTTGAATAAGTCGGAGGTGATGCAGTTGATTGATCAATTTAGACTTTGAATTTGATTGAACTGAACTCGATGGAAGTGTGTTATGCGTTTTTATTCATATTTATATCGTGCTGTCTTTACAAGGTTGTCGTATTTGTGCTTCCTCATTGTCGGCACATTGCAGTTTGTGCTAATGAAATGCGGAGATTTGAGTTTGATGTTATAAATTAATTGTCAAAATCATTTTACGTCAAAATTTCGGTCAAAATGGAAGCGATTCAATATTCAAAATCTGAAGACTATTTGGAATTTATAGAAAGCCCATACCGAGAATTGTCGAGCCCACCGACGTATTGATAAGGGTGCTTTTTTGCGGAATATCGAAAGCCGACGTCAAAATTATCGATGTAAATTTGACAAGTATTTTTAAGATTGACATCTAAGTTTTGTAGGGAGAATATCCGTGTAGAGCGCACGAGCCGTTCATTATGGGCAGAGAAATTTGTGGTATGGTGATTGGGATTGGTACCGAAGTGCTTGTGGTTGCACCCAGGGATCATGTAGTGGTGCAACCAAACACCTTCTGCGATATCTGCAACTACTGTCGCATGGGTATGCCCCACTTGTGTTCGCACTGTCGCATTGATAACGCCTTAGGCGTGTACGTTCCTGGGGGTTGGGCCGAGTTCATCGTGGTACCGCAGATGCAGGTCTACAGACTCGAAGACAACTTTGCCGTTGAACTAGGTACTACACCTTTTTCTTTTCTTCAAGTAACAAGAAGAAATTACCTTTAGGTGTATTGGTACCAACTATGGCTAATTTAATCCAAGCTTTTGAAGTTCTGGGTCCAATCTCGTTCGACAAGAAAATTATTGTTTACGGTGCCGGAATAACCGGAATTTTGTGCATCGCTCTTTACATCACAAAGGTTGCAGAAACGTGATAGTGTGCGAGCCAAACCTAAATCGACACGAAATCATACAAAGGATGGGTACCTACTTACACCAATCCACTTGCAAATATTTTACAACAATCACCTTCTAGATGTCAACTTCGAGATCATATCACCGATGATATCGGCTCAAAGAATCTCAGAAGATCCCGATTATATTTTTGACTTGGTCTTAGATTGTTCCTCTTGCACCAAAGTTCTGGAACAAGCTTTTCAAGTAGTCAACGTGGGAGGAAAATTGTCATTTTGAATAACAAGCCCATGTCTGAAACAATTAAGTACGCACGTCCACGCTGGCTTCTGATAACTTTTTTGAACACTTGTAGGTTTTCCCCTTTCGACTTTCAAACTAAAGAAACGTCGTTAATCGGTATTAGCGCGAGCTCTTTCAAGTTTGGCAAAGCTATTGCCGCCTTGGAGATGCTGAACAAAAAATACTTGACGTACGAACGCGTTGGTATCAAGGTGTATCCGTTGAGATGTTATAAAGAGGCAGTCGATCACGTACGAAAGGAGAGCGTTATCAAAGCCGTGTTTAGAATGCCTGACGATTGTAAATGCAAAATTAAATAATAAATTTTTTGTAAAATGTCGATAATTTTCTGAAAGCATTATATCCAAGGTTGAATCAAAACAACATCAAGTCACTCAGTGTCAGCGCATAGAAGAAAATTCTCTAAGATTACACCATGCGTTTTACACATTTTTTCATCCCGTTGGCTCTTGTTTGGTGCAGACAAAGAAACCAAAACCAATTAGATTATGGTTGAGAAGGTATATATTGTACGTCATAAGCAGGGTTTTTAGAAAGTGGGGGCTGAAAATACTTGAACAACGAAACAATAAACTCAAGGTTGTACCAAAAAATTAGAAGAAGTTTAGAAGTCAAACTTAAGTTGGATTTAGTTGACTAGCAATCTAATTTAAACTTTGATTGCTTTTTTCATGTTCCTTCGTCCTGATGATACCTCTCAGAAAACGTTGGCAACTACTGTTAGCATTTTGACATGAAGGCACTTTTGAAAGATTTTGTTGCCACTTTCGTATTGACACTGACATAAATTTTAGGAACGCTATCGTCGTGCTTCATTTCGTAAACTAAACGACTAAACAGCACTGTCCGTAAATTTATCTGGTTAGATGCATTTTGATTCAGATTAGACCCAGTGTTGCCATATAGTAGTGACTACTAAGCGGTGTTCTGTAAATCATCAGTTTATTTTAACTTCACTGGTCAAATAACAATGAATAAAAGGAAGAAACTTTGGAAGTCAAACAGATCTCTGAAACCTTACGAAGATCTGTAATTGAACGTTGGGATGCAAGCTCCGTCTTTTTTGAGCCGATGCGGATATGATAACAACAATTATTAAATTCTGAACAATAAACCATCAAAGATTGACTATTGACGAGTTGGCAACACTATGGTCATGCGAGGCATAGATATCTATATGGTTTCAAATTAGTCACTATAAAGTAATAGTTGTTTTTCTTTTACCACTTATCTGAGCAGAGATGAACTGATGCTTATGTTAAACGAGATTCTCTCACTAGGTTGAAAGATATACGTACACGTGAGTAGTTGGCAAAGGGACGCGTTCAAAAGCTCAGTTAAAGTGAGATGAGATTATTTATTTTGAGATTCATGACAAAAAGAAAGCAACTAAAACTAACTCTGTGACTCGTTATATCAAGAAATATAGTGTTCCCAACAATAAAAAATAGTTTGCCACTAAACAGTGCGTTAAAACAGCCAAATATATTGGTATAAGCTGTGGTATAAGTTTACTGTGTTGGCAACGCTGTTCCGAACAGGCAATTATTACTACATCAGCGCTTACTGTTTTGTTTGAACTGACGGATTCCACTTAAACATCAGCAGACACTTGTTTCTGCAAACAAATATCTTGTACTTTTTCCAAATTACGACAAAATAATCAGATCAAATGTCACAAAAAACTTAACTAACACCTGCGTTTTCTAAACTTTGCGACTTAACCAATTAAGCTAATCATTGAAGTTAGGTTATATTTCATTAGGTTGAGTCGAGCAAAGGAACTCGGTTTTCAAACCTGAAGTAATAAACTTAGTTTTAGAAAGAACTTGATTTATGAACTTATGAATTAATCGACTTATGAACGTCAAGAAGATAGTTGCCCAAAATGAACATCAAAAATAGTTCCCACATTCCATTTTTCAAATACACTACAAAAGTAATCGAACCCAATTCAAGGATTGACTAATCGCAGTTGGCGCTGCCCAACTCAATCCAGCAAGTGTGGATTCTGGGATAGACCCACACTTCAAGAAAATCACCAACCGTGAAGTCGGTACTGTTTGTGGTGTACTTGACATGTATGTAATACACAAAATAATTTCTTAAGTTTAGTCTTTACTATATACTGTATTATATTGTACTCATATACTATACTATACTATACAATACCGCTATAATAGGTGGCGCAAATGTTAGTTTTCTCTTAGCGGGTGTAGGAAATATAAAATGGTACTTTTGATTCTAAAAGTTGGCAGCAATGTCACGTTGACAGCAATACGTATAACATAAACGTGTTGTCGTCAGCTGCTAGTGACAACAATTGGGCCAAGTAAGCCTACGACTCGCTGTTGTTTACATCTGTCTTCTCAACAATTCGAACTTTAGCATTGGAACCGCTTTGTTGATATATGGTTTGTAAAACAATATTTTCGTCGGAGTCGCCACTTCGACATTGGGGTTTAATGCCTATTTTGAAAATGGAAAGAAGGCGTCGTGAGAAATGATCATTTATTTTGCTGCGTACAATGATACATATTTATATTATATTACCTGCGTCTGCAAAATGCTTTCTTTTTCATAGTCGGCCATTCTTCTAATATGTTTCCTATAAGTCTGTTTATATGATTCAAATCTCTAATACTATTATTAATTTGCTCTCTTTTGTAGTTTTTAAATTGATAATTTGGTTTATTCCCGTGTGGTTGTTGGAGAAGCTTATTTTTACTCCCGTGGATTGTTTGCTCTCTTCCAACAGCTACGCTAAGTAAAGAAGGTTGCATAAAATCGCCAATGCTTGAACGCAACCACTTTGTCTCAAAAAAGGATGGTCGATTCTTAATAGTAAATATTAGTTAAATTACAAGAAAAACATATTTCAAGTGACTTTAACTGGATATAAGCTCGGAAATTAAAAGCTAAAAAAATTTAAAATTTGAATTTGGCGCCTCCATGTTTGTTTACATTGACAATCGCACACGGAGGATGATGCATACAAACATTAAGAAAATTGGTCCGTACTCGTCCCTAAGTGTGAATTTTCTACAATTAACGCAAAGATAAGTAATAAAAATGCTAAAATACACCGCGGTTTACAGCAGCCCCGATAACATATCTAACCTTAAAATCAGGTACGTACAGATGGCGCTGGGCGCGCAATCTTTCAAAATAAAATTTTGAAAATTTTTAGGATCAAAATTAAAGAGAACGACGAAATCGTTGAGGAGAAAATATTCTTTTGGCAACAGAAGGTATTTGGGAAGTTTGAAAGGAATTTTTATCGAGACAAGAGGAATTGTCACAACGATTTGGAGAAAAAGTACCATGATGAGGTATCGAAAGGGGTGGGCGACGACTATATCATTTTTAGTTACGTTAACGGGGACGAATATTTGGATTCGCCCCACGATGGTGACGTCATGCATTTCATGGCCGATTTAAAGTAAACATCCCGATACCTTCTAAGCTATGCACAAATACTTATCAATTTTAGCGATTTTGAGCCTCACGCTTCTTTGCACCATCAAGTACGATGGTACTGAACAACTGTTTACAATTTTTCCCGATTTTACGCAGAGCGAACCGTATACAGTACAAATCGAGACTGATACCAAGCAGATATTTCAGTATTATATCGAAGACGCTTCTGAAGAAGTGCCTTTAGAGGTTCAGTTGAAAGAGAGCGAAATTTTGAACAAGGTGAGTTGGTTTGAATCGCTTCCGTTGAACTCGTCCGTGTTTTCCCAGATCACTTTGCACCAGCTAAACGTACGATCGAAAAAGGCAGGTACCGACTTTGAAATCCCCTCGAAGAATAAGCTGAATTTTTATTTATTTTGTGAAATACTGTGCGGTAGGAATTTTGAGTATAATGACATATACGTGCAGTATTTGATCGATCTGCCTGAGCATTGGAGTTGTCCGGATGTGTCTAGTTTGAAAGGTTGCACATTCACTTCTCATTCGTCAACATCCGATGGATTATCGTACTTTGGTTTCCCTTTTGAACTACAGTTGGAGTGCAATTTGTTCGAGCTTGGTGAAGATGGTAAGTTTTTTATGGATTCTTTATTAATCACAGCCTACTAAATTCTGTTTTTGCACTTATTTAATGACAGGTTTTTTCTTATTGGCGAGGTGGTGGGGCGTTGTTTTCATACTTTTTGGTTAATTTCTTGAGAAACTTAGATATTAGTGTGTAGCAGTTTGACGTTTTCTTTGTTTATATATTTTATTTCTTCATGATTTTAGTAAAATCTTTGCTTGGTTTACTTTATCTTTATTTCTTTATTCTGCTTCAAGAGTTTATAACTTTTTCTTTGTTTTTGGTTCTTTCTATTGTTCTTTAAGTTTTGTATAATACTTTGATCTTTGTTTGATTAATCTTCTTCCAGTTTTTCTGTTTTCTACTTATTACTGATTTATTAAATTTTGATAATTCAATTAAGTAATGCTTTTGTTTTCCATCTTCGTATTTTTTGTTATTTTCTTTGCCTTTTTCTTTTTCTTCGCCAAAATGTAACATAAAGTTTAATTATTTGTTCTTGTATTGTTCACAAATAATATTATTTGATACCGTGATTTTCATAAATGTTATTTTGTTTGTTTTTTATCGTTTTTGTTTTGTTGTCATTTTTTAAATCTCTTTTTGAGCTCTTACTTACTTTCATTGAAGGTTCTACTTTTTGAAGTTTTTAGTTGTTCATTTGTTTATTTTTTTTTGTTTTTTATTTTCTACTGTTATATTTTTTCCTTTTGTGTTTTATTTTTTAAATTTTGTAATATCTTATGGTTCTTATGACTAGGTTCAACTTTTTGATGGTATTTATTGTTCATTTGTTTCTTACTATTCTTCTTTTAAACTTTTTTTGTAATTTTTGCAATTGAATTTTTGGTTTTGCATTATTTTTGTAATTTTTATTGATAGTTCTGCTTGTTGAAATTTTTTGTTGTTTACTTGATTTTTGCTATTTTCTTTTTAGTTTTTTCTTGTCTTACTAATATTTTTTTCCTTCTTCGTTTTGTTTTCTTAAATATAGACTCACAACCTTCTATGACTTTGACTTTTTGGTTCACTTGTTTTTTAAACTTTTATTTCTTTTTCTATTATTATATTTTTTGCCTTTTTGTTTTATTTTTTAAATTAAAATTCGCAATCTTCTTTGACTTTTATTATAGGTTCTACTTTTTAAGGTTTTTTAGTATTTCGTTTTATGTTACTTTTTATTTATAAACTTTTTTTGTTTTTTTACTATGAAATTTTTTGGGGGTTTTGTTTAATTTTTGAATTAAAGTTTATAATTCTCTGAGTTTCATCGAAGGTTAAACTTTTGAAGTTTTTTAGTTATTTTTTTGTCAGTTTTATTTTAAAGTTTTGAGTTATTCGTTTTTTGTTGCTTTTTATTTAATTTTTTATCTGCAATTGATTCTTTTCAGTATTTTGCTTTATTTTCTAAATTAAAGCTTGAATTTTCTATTTTAATTTTTTTTGCTGTTTCTTCTTCTACTGCTTCTCATTTTATTGTTGTAAATTAATTCTTGTATTCTTCTATGACTTTCTTTGATGGTTCTACTTTTTGAAGTTTTTAGTTGTTCATTTGTTTCTTGTTACTTTTCTTTTAATTTTTTTTGTTTTTTGTTTTGTTGTGTCTGTTTTTTTGTAAATTAAATATTTTAATCTTTTATGACTTTTATTGAATGTTTTTTTGAAGTTTTTAGTTGTTCATTTGTCTTTCTAAATTAAAAAAATTTTTCTTTTACTACTACCTATAATTTTTTTGTTTTTTTATTTTTCAATTATATTTTTGGTTGTTTTGACTTATTTTTTAAAATTAAAGCTTACGATTTTCTATGAATTTTATTGAGAGTCCTACTGTTTGAATTTTTTTAGTGTTCGTTTGTTCATTTTTGTTTTTTATTTTTCTACTGTTATATTTTTTCCTTTTGTGTTTTATTTTTTTAAATTTTGTAATATCTTATGGTTCTTATGACTAGGTTCAACTTTTGATGGTATTTATTGTTCATTTGTTTCTTACTATTGTTCTTTTAAACTTTTTTGTTTTTCTGCAATTAAATTTTTGGTTTTGCATTATTTTTGTAATTTTTATTGATAGTCCTGTTTGTTGAAATTTTTTGTTGTTTACTTGATTTTTGCTTTTTTAGTTTTTTTATTATTATTATTATTATTATTATTATTATTATTACTATATTTTTAGTATTTCGTTTTATGTTACTTTTATTTATAAACTTTTTTTTGTTTTTACTATTAAATTTTTTTGGGTGTTTTGTTTCATTTTAAATTAGAGCTCGGAAGTTTCATCGAAGGTTCAACTTTTTAAAGTTTTTTTGTTCTTGTTTTACTGGTTTTTGCTTTTTTGTTTTATTTTTGTAAATAAAATCGCGCAAATTTTTAAAACTTTAATTGTAGGCTCTACTTTTTAAAGTTTTTAGTTATTCGTTTTTTGTTACTTTTTATTTAATTTTTTTTGTTTTTTTTCTACAATTGATTTTTTTGTCATTGTTTTTCTTTATTTTCAATATTAAAGCTTGGAATTTTCTATTTAAATTTTTTTTGCTGTTTCTTCTTCTACTGCTTTTTTTTATTTTTGTAAATTAAATCTTGTAATCTTCGATGACTTTCTTTGAAGGTTCTAGTTTTGAAGTTTTTAGTTGTTCATTTGTTTCTTGTTACTTTTCTTTGTTTTTTCTTGTTTAGTTGTGTTTTTTTGGAAATTAATTATTTTAATCTTTCATTACTACTATTGAAGGTTCTACTTTTGAAGTTTTTAATTGTTCATTTGTTACTTTTTTTTTTTAGTTCTGGTTTTGCTTTTGGTTTTATTTTTGTAATTTAAATCTTTTAATATTCTATGACTTTTATTGAATGTTTTACTTTTTCAAGTTGTTTAGTTCATTTGTTTTTCTAAATTTAAAAAATTTTTTTTTTACTATTACCTATTATTTTTTGTTTTTTTATTTTTTATTATATTTTTTGGCTGTTTTGACTTATTTTTTAAAATTAAAGCCCGCAATTTTATGAATTTTATTGAAAGTTCTACTGTTTGAATTTTTTAGTGTTCATTTGTTTCTTGTTACTTTTTTTACTCTTATACTTTTTGCTTTTTGTTTTACTATTTTAAAATAAATCTCCCAATTATCTATAACTTTCTTTGAATGTTCAATTTTTAATTTTCCTTTGTTTTTGCCACTTTTTTTAAAACTTTTTTTGTTTTTTTTACTATTATAGTTTTTGCTTTCTTGTTTTATTTTTAAATTAAAACTATTTTCTATTTTTTTCTTTTTTCTATTATATGTTTTGGCTCCTTCGTTTTTTTTTTAATTAAACTTCGTAATTTTCTATGATTTTCATTAAGGTTCTACTATTTGAAGTTTTTAGTTGTTCGTTTCAAGTTATTTTTTATTTAAACTTTTTTGTGTTTTTTTACTATTAAAATTTTTGGGTGTTTTGTTTCATTTTGAAATTAACTTTTCACTTAATACCTTGCTATTTTTCTTTTGTTTTTTAATTTCTAATATCATTTATTTTTGCTTTCTTGTTTAATTTTTGTTTTTCATAACTTTTATTGAAGGTTCTATTTTTGAAGTTTTTAGTACCTACTTCATTTGTTTCCTGTTACTGTTCTTTTAAACTTTCTTTGTTTTTCTACACTTTTTACTTTTTGTTTTATTTTATTGTAAATTAAATTTCTTAATCTCTTATTACTTTCATTGAACTTTTTCTTGTTTTTGTTTTTTTTTGTTTTATTTTACTAAATTAAATTTTGCAATCTTCTATAACTTTTATTGAAGGTTCTATTTTTGAAGTTTTTTCACTTGTTTCTTGCTGCTTTTCTTTTAAACTTTTTCTTGTTTCATTTTACTAAAATAAATTTTGCAATCTTCTATAACTTTTATTGAAGGTTCTATTTTTGAAGTTTTTTCACTTGTTTCTTGCTGCTTTTCTTTTAAACTTTTTCTTATTTCCTTCTACTTTCTAATATGTTTTTCTGTAATTTTTTAAATTATTTTTTAGTTTTCTTGGCTTTTAACGTTTTATTTTTTTTAATTTTTATGAAATGTTTTTTAAATAATTTTTTAATTATTTATTTTAAGGTTTTCTAAGCCAAATATTTGAATTTCTAGTTGTTCAATTTCCTTTTTGCTATTTAAAATATTAGTTTTTGTTTAGTTTTCTTTTTTTTAAGTTTTATTTTTAAGTTTTTTGTTTTAACGTTGATAGTTATCAATTAAAAAAATTAAAAATTGTTTTTAGCTCATTTTCAAATTTCAAATTGTTGTTCGTCTTTTGGTTTTTTTATTATTATTGTTTTTGAGTTTTTTTACTTTTGACGTGTTTTAAAAGTTTTTATAAATGTTTTTTAGTTAATTTTTTCATTTTTAAGATTTTTTAAGTTATTTAAAATTTCTAATTCATTCTTTCTTTTTGTTTTCTAATATAAGTTTTTCTGTAATTTTTTAAATTATTTTTTAGTTTTCTTGTCTTTTGACGTTTTATTTTTTTAAATTTTTATGAAATGTTTTTTAAATAATTTTTAATTTATGTATTTTTAAGGTTTTTTAAGCCAAATATTGAAATTTCTAGTTGTTCAATTTCCTTTTTGCTATTTTATAATGTTAGTTTTTTGTTTAGTTTTCTTTTTTAAGTTTTATTTTTAAGTTTTTGTTTTAACGTTGATAGTTACTAATTAAAAAAAATTGTTTTTTAGCTCTTTTCAAATTTCAAATTTTATTTTCTTTGTTTTTATTGTTTTGAGTTTTTGACTTTTGACATGTTTTAAAAAGTTTTATAAAAGTTTTTAGTTAATTTTTGAATTTTTCATTTTAAGGTTTTTAAAATTGTTTATTAAAATTTTAGTTGTTCAATTTCTTTTTTTGCTATTTTATAATGTTAGTTTTTGTTTAGTTTTCTTTTTTCATTATTTTTAAGTTTTTTTATTTTAACGTATTTTGTTACTAATTAAAAAATTAAAATTGTTTTTAACTCATATTCAAATTTCAATTGTTGTTTGTCTTTTGGTTTTTATTATTATTGTTTTGAGTTTTTTGACTTTTGACATGTTTTAAAATTTTCATAAAAGTTTTTTAATTTATGTATTTTTAAGGTTTTAAGCCAAATATTGAAATTTCTAGTTGTTCAATTTCCTTTTTTGCTATTTTATAATGTTAGTTTTTGTTTAGTTTTCTTTTTTTAAGTTTTATTTTTGAATTTTTTGTTTTAACGTTGATAGTTACTAATTAAAAAAATAAAATTGTTTTTAGCTCATTTTCAAATTTCAAATTGTTGTTTTTCTTCTTTGTTTTTTATCATTATTGTTTTTGATTTTTTTTTGACTTTTGACATGTTTTAAAAATTTTTATAAAAGTTTTTTAGTTAATTTTTTGAATTTTCTCATTTTTAAGGTTTTTTTAAAAATTGTTGATTAAAATTTTTAGTTGTTCAATTTCTTATTTTTGCTATTTTATAATATTAGTTTTTGTTTACTTTTCTTTTTCATTATTTTTAAGTTTATTTATTTTAACGTATTTTGTTACTAATTAAAAAAATTAAAAATTGTTTTTTAACTCATTTTCAAATTTCAAATTGTTGTTTGTCTTTGTGGTTCTTTTGTTATTATTGTTTTTGAGTTTTTTTGACTTTTGACGTGTTTTAAAAGTGTTTATAAAGATTTTTAGTTAATTTTAAATTTTCTCATTTTAAGATTTTTTAATGTTAATTAAAATTTCTAATTCATTCTTTCCTTCTGTTTTCTAATATAAGTTTTTCTGTAATTTTTTAATTATTTTTTAGTTTTCTTGTCTTTTGACGTTTTATTTTTTTAAATTTTTATGAAATGTTTTTAAATAATTTTTTAATTTATGTATTTTTAAGGTTTTTAAGCCAAATATTTAAATTTCTAGTTGTTCAATTTCCTTTTTTTGCTATTTTATAATGTTAGTTTTTTGTTTAGTTTTCTTTTTTTTAAGTTTTATTTTTAAGTTTTTGTTTTAACGGTGACAGTTACTAATTAAAAAAAATAAAAATTGTTTTTAGCTCTTTTCAAATTTCAAATTATTGTTTTTCTTCTTTTTTTTTATTGTTTTTGAGTTTTTTTGACTTTTGACATGTTTTAAAAAGTTTTATAAACGTTTTTTAGTTAATTTTTTGAATTTTTTTATTTTTAAGGTTTTTTTAAAAATTGTTTATTAAAATTTTTAGTTGTTCAATTTCTTTTTTTTTGCTATTTTATAATGTTAGTTTTTTGCTTAGTTTTCTTTTTCATTATTTTTAAGTTTTTTATTATAACGTATTTTGTTACTAATAAAAAAAATTAAAAGTGTTTCTTTCATTTTCAAATTTAGAATTGTTGTTTGTCTTTTGGTTTTTTTATTATTATGGTTTTTGAGTTTTTTTGACTTTAGACGTGTAATAGAAGAAAACTAAAAAATAATTTAAAAATTACAGACAAAATTATATTAGAAAATAGAAGGAAAGAATGAATTAGAAATTATAATAAACAATTATTAAAAACCTTAAAATGAAAAATTCAAAAATTAACTAAAAAACTTTATAAAATTTTTAAAACATGTCAAAGTCAAAACTCAAAAACAATAATAATAAAAACAAAGAAGAAAACAACAATTTGAATTGTTTTTAAATAATGTTTATAAAATGTTTTTTAAATAATTTCTGAATTTTAAGGTTTTAAGCCAAATATTGAATTTTCTTTTGCAGTTTTCTAATGTTTTCTTGTTTAGTTTTCCTTTTTGAAAATTTTTGGTTTTTGCTTTTTGACGTTTTATTACTTTAAAAAAATTATAAATTAATTTTTAGCTTATTTTAAAAAATTTTTATTTATTTTTTAATTTCTCGTATTTTCAAAAGAATACTTTAATTTTTTGTTTTTGCATATTTTAATATTTTGTAGTGAAAAATAGTTATTTACGTAACATGTGCGGAAACAGATTCTTTCGCGAATGAGTGCCCGTTTGCAAACCCGAGTGCGCTTAATGCCTGCTAGTTTTTAATTCGTTTTTTTATTAACGTGAACTTTCATAGTTTTGCAATTCTCATCACTTTTTGTATCTTTAATTTTTTTACTACGCCTATATATTCTTTAAGTGCTTTACTAAATAGTTGTCGACTTAACTCGTATTTTTTGAAAAGTTAAAGAGAGATTGCTGAGGTTGAATCGGTATTTCAGCAATGTGGGTTGCATTTAAGATCGTTTAAACTAAACGGTCGACTTGATTTTTCATTTCAATCGGTACGATGTTCTGCACATGCGCAACGTTCTAATGATAAATCACACAAGTTTCTTAACCCGTTATTCTCAAAAATATTCACCATTAAATAGATCAAGTTGATTGAGATTCTTATGGGGTTGGTTCTCGTGGTACGCGCGTTTACAAGGTCAGCACTCGACCATGACGCCGCTCAAAACTTTCCAGTCTTCAAGGTCGAATGTATTTTATCTTCTTGTTACGTATTTTCAATAGATGTCGCTGTTATGTTTGTAGTAATAAAACTTATTTGCAGAAATTGCACGACAGCCGTGCATGTACCTGGAGGTGGTGTCGAAAGATACGTGGCAGCGTTTTCGAAGCGAAGGTGTGGCGTACACGTTATTGCCGATATCGCAATCGGGTGTTCACAACTACGAATTGCGATGCGTGAGAACGTGTCCCACAGGACCGAAAGGATATTTGCGACGATTTTTTATCGGCGATTACACGAACGGGAATATGAATTGGGCGGCCGTACCAAAAGATCACGAAGTAAGTATCGCGCGCTCGTGAAAGCGACGAAAATGACACAAAATTGCAGCAAAAAAAATCTATAAATAAATGCGGGATAGTGACGGTGGCAACTGGACAAATAAATATACGCATTAACGTACTCCAACAATCGCAGGCGTTCGCAGACGTGCCGACCACAAAAAAGCGCACCCAATTAATTTTGGAAAAGCTCAACACGTCCGGACTCATTAAAAGCGTCGAACAAGTAGTGGCTGCGTTTAAAATCGCCAAAAGGAAAATGATGGAAGCTAAAAAAAATATTTAAATATAAATTATCGATAAAAATACTTTCTTTGCTTGTCCCCTGCCTCCTTGTAGTAAAAACGTTAAATAACTGAATGGAGGAAGCGCGGCAACGCCGCCGCATAACAAACCCGAATCGATATTTTTAATAACCCGTCTGGAACGGATCACACCAATTCGGGCGCATTCGCCCCGTCTCGGTCGTCGACGAAGCTCGTATTCGTGACGTGTTGTTATACGCGATGGATGCGATGTTGCCTTTAATGACAACGTCAATCGCCAGTCAATGACTTTAATAGCGTGCAATTACACAGTCGAAGCCAATCTCGGACTTGATCCACATCCCCGAGCGAGTTTGTTATCAATTTTCATCCCTCAAAAATTTAATTGTTACTAATGTTGCATTGCCCGTAACAAGAGTTTCAAATTAATTTAGCGAGTTGTTATTTCTATAAATTGTACCGAAGCTTAAAGCGGATAGATCGTTGTAGTTGGCCATGAAACAAACGCACGTTTTCGTTTAGTCGACTTGTTTTTTTTTTTCGTCTTCGTACACGCAGTCAACTTGTACTTAAATAATTTTCTTCAATCGAACAAATGTAATTAACAGGGATGGAAAAATTATTTTGAGGGTTATTCGTGGGAAAGGTTAATGACATACACAGCTCGCTTAGTTATTCCCGAACATCGGAATAAATTTCTTTTTCTCACTGATGGTACACGTGCATAAATGTAGAAACCCAAAATTTACAAGTTTAACTTGCATTATCCCTTAAAGGGAATGTAACCGAATTTGGCATGGGGGTAGCAATTGTTTTTCTTGAAGGCACCGAATTTAGCCTCTACACGTGCAGGTGTATTTCTTTATTTCACGGCACTCTTCGAATACTTTTTTTTTGTGGATCAAAGAATTCTTTGCAAGCGCTGTTGCCGTTTGTTAACAACAATATTAGTAAACAAACTCTTTATTTCCCTCCCCGATAAGATTTTGTTACATAAATTTCAAGGTGATTTTTGAAATAAATTTGTCCGTTCGTTCAGACAATTTCGAAAATGATACTTAGGCGGCGTGAAACCGTAATGGACATATCGGCTTTAAAATAACAGTCCACGTTCGTCCGTCTCTGTCTTGCACATGCGGCTGTTATTGGAGTTTGACGAATGCGGCGTATACGAACTAAAGACCGTTTGCCCGACGTTTTATTTTTTTTTTTTCTCCAAAAATTATTTTTTCGTGCGCCTTCAGCGGGACGGCTTTCGGCGTCGTGAATTTTTTGGGGAATTAGTTTTTTGGTGCGGACGTTCGTTTAAAGCCGATAGACGGTAGACAATGAAGGTCGATGGTGTGTATACGCGATAAAGTATTCGCGTCTCTTTCTCGCGCAAACGAACACCCCTCTGCTGCTGAAGTTGGACCGTTCCGGACCTGTTTTTCGTTCCTATGTACGAACTAAACCAAGATGTCTGCTCCGCGAGTTTCGAAATGATAGAATGGGTTTTCAGCCTGTTATATTATTAGTTCAATGACTTTTATAATTAAATTAAGTTTTTTATTTTTTAAACAATTTTTATAAACAAATTTTAGTGCGTTTTGTGTGGTGCCGTTTGCGCATGGTACGATTTAACGCCAGTTGCAAAATCCGCGTTGTCCCCAAGTTTTCCATCCAAACGTGTAAGCATTTTCTAAAGCTAAAAACGTAATAGAAACATAAAATAATTGTGATATTTGTTGTTCGTTTTCGTACGTTTTATATAATTAACGCGCTCGAGCTACCTAACCTCTTTTTTTTTTAATCAATCGAACTTGCGAAAAATTGTTAATTCGTAAGTAATTTATCCAACGAATGGGTTCATGACACCACGACTTTCTCTAATCTAGTGCGTAGTAAACGTTTTTTTTTTGTTTTGCAACGATGAGGTAAAGAAACGCCAAAATTCATCCGTCGTTTGTTTACTTTTTAGTGATTATGCCGTAGCCTACTTCGAAAAGTGGTGAATAGGACGGAAGCGTGAATTTATTTCGTATGCCGTTGTAGTGTCTTTAAAGCGAAATTTTTAAAGAATTGTTTTTGTGGGGGATGTGATGGAAACTGTTCATTCTGTACGAATTGAACATGGGCCCGTTCAGACAAACACAATGCCCTATCCTCAAAGACAACCACCAACACACAGGTATGTACTTTGTTGTTTGTTTAAACAAAAATTTTGTGCCTAACCGTGATGGTCACACCAAAATCGCGCTTTTGTTTCTTTCGGTCTACTGCGAGAAATAGTTGTTCTCTAAATATCAACTTACCCTAATTATCCCATGGGTTTGTTTTTTTTTTTAACCAAGCAAGTTTCCTTAATTAAGGCGGTAAAGACCCAAAAAGTTTTCGCAACTGTCTAGAATTGAACACCAGGTGATTTTTACTAAAAATCAAGTTGGCTGGATTTTTATCGAGGCAACTGGGATAAAAAAATATTTTTTTCCGGGGTTGGTTTTAGAGGATTCTATTTTGAACTCGAATCAAATGATTTTAGAGAATATTTTTTATCAGGGTCACTTATCGAAAATTTTCTGTCGATACAAAGGAGGCTGTGTAAAACTAGTTTTCAAATGTCATTAAATTTTACGTTTAACATGGTTAAAAACGTATTTTTATTGCAAGGACTAAAGACAATTTTTATTTTTCTAAGGTGATATAAATTTTTAGCGCGTGTTTGTAAAATTGGGTTAAATTAGACCAGTTCTCTAAAAAAACGTTAACGCATTTTAAACCCAACATTTCAGTCTACAATTGGAGCACAGATAATTTTAGACCATACTTTTGCTTATTACTAATTAACAAATAATAAATGAAAAAAAGTTGGCTAAATTTTTAGGCCGCGTAAAACTAATTTGAAAATGACATTAAATTTTTCAATGGGGTACAATTTACAAAAAAAGAATCGAGACAATTTTATTCTAAGACATTTGTTTTTTGTTAATTTTTGAAGTATTCGATGTTTAGTCCAATCGTGTTCTTTGGGATTCAAAAAAAAAATTTGGTTTCAAAGTCTGTCACCAGTAATTATTTTTAAATTAAGTTACAAAAAAACAGTCTAGGCCCAAAAAAACCTTCTGTTCGTACGTTCATTACTAATTCCAATATCAAGTCGCCTCCATTTTAAGATTTAATTTATTTCACTCAGGATGAAAATTCATGAAGTTAACCTCAAAAAAAAATTGTAAAAAATTCCAAAATCAAGTTGTCTAGATTTTTATTGGCACAACTGTTAAAACTTATTTTTGTCGATACAGAGTAGGCCGTGTAAAACTAATTTTTTCAATGGGTAGAATTTACAAAAAAGAATCGAAACAATTTTTATGCGAAGACACTAAAAGTTTGTTTGTTGTTAATTTTTGAAGTATTCGATCCAATCGTGTTCTTTGGGATTGAAAAAAAAAAGTAGAAAATTATATTTTTTGTTATTTGGTTTCAAAGTCTGTCACCAGTAATTATTTTTAAATTAAGTTACAAAAAAACAGTCTAGGCCCAAAAACCTTCTGTTCGTACGTTCATTACTAATTCCAATATTCAGTCGCCTGAATTTTAAGATTTAATTTATTTCACTCAGGATGAAAATTCAGGATATTAACCTCAAAAAAAAATTGTAAAAATTCCAAAATCAAGTTGTCTAGATTTTTTATTGGCACAACTGTCAAAACTTATTTTTGTCGATACAGAGTAGGCCGTGTAAAACTAATTTTTCAATGGGTAGAATTTACAAAAAAGAATCGAAACAATTTTATGCGAAGACACTATAAAGTTTGTTTGTTGTTAATTTTTGAAGTATTCGATCCAATCGTGTTTTTGGGATTGAAAAAAAAGTACAAAATTGTATTTTTGTAATTTGGTTTCAAAGTCTGTCACCAGTAATTATTTTTAAATTAAGTTACAAAAAAAAAACAGTCTAGGCTATGTTCGTACGTTCATTACTAATTCCAATATCAAGTCGCCTCAATTTTAAAGATTTAATTTATTTCACTCAGGGTGAAAATTCATGAAATTAACCTAAAAAAAATTGTAAAAAATTCCAAAATCAAGTTGGCTAGATTTTTATCGGCACAACTGTCAAAACTTACAGAGTAGGCCGTGTAAAACTAGTTTGCAAATGTTGGGCAGAGGCAAGGGGCTAGCAACGCTGTTTGTCTTTCTAAGCGTACTGCGATTTTTAGATTTTAAAATCTGTTTGTTGCGTTCATTACTATTTTATAAAAAAAAATTCAAAACTCAGTCGCCTAGATTTTTATTTTTCTATGGATTTAACTAAAAACTTTTTTGTCACTACGTTCTAGCATAGAAGCATTGGGGCAATCATTACAAATTCACAAGAATAAAATTTTTAAATTTCCAATTCATTCAAGTTTTGGTGTAAACGTCAAAAATTATTGATTATACCATTCGAGATTGCCCTGAAAAAGTATATGTTAATTTCCATTGTTTTTTTTTTTTAAATAAATATTGAATAAAATTTACGAAGAATAATCAGGTTGGCTAGATTTTCATCTAGGAAAAAATCAAGCTTTATTTTCACCACAAAACTGTCAAAAAAACTAGTTTTCAAATATCATAATATCACAACAAATTTAAAAATATATATTTATTGTCAGGACTACCAACGATTTTTATGCTTCTAAGGTAACGCGAAATTTGCCATTTATTTATTTTATTTTGATTAAACTATTTTAGGTTAGAAGTTATAAAAAATTGAAAAAAAAGATGGACCGTGATGGTCACACCAAAATCCATGTAAAAAACCGCGGCTTTTGTTTCTTTCGGCCTACTGCGAGAAATAGTTGTTCTCTAAATATCAACTTACCCTAATTATCCGTTGGGTTTGTTTTTTTTTTTAACCAAGCAAGTTTCCTTAATTAAGGCGGTAAAGACCCAAAAGTTTTTCGCAACTGTCTAGAATTGAACTACCAGGTGATTTAAGAGCGTATTTTTACTAAAAATCAAGTTGGCTGGATTTTTATCGAGGCAACTGGGATAAAAAAAATATTTTTTTCCGGGGTTGGTTTTAGAGGATTCTATTTTGAACTCGAATCAAATGATTTTAGAGAATATTTTTTATCGGGGTCACTTATCGAAAATTTTCTGTCGATACAAAGGAGGCTGTGTAAAACTAGTTTTCAAATGTCATTAAATTTTACGTTTAACGTGGTTAAAAACGTATTTTTATTGCAAGGACTAAAGACAATTTTATTTTTCTAAGGTGATATAAATTTTTAGCGCATGTTTGTAAAATTGGGTTAAATTAGACCAATTCTCTAAAAAAACGTTAACGCATTTTAAACCCAACATTTCAGTCTACAATTGGAGCACAGATAATTTTAGACCATACTTTTGCTTATTACTAATTAACAAAAAGAAATGAAAAAAAAGTTGGCTAAATTTTTAGGCCGCGTAAAACTAATTTGAAAATGACATTAATTTTTTCAATGGGTAGAATTTACAAAAACAGAATCGAAACAATTTTTATGCGAAGACACTAAAAGTTTTTTGTTAATTTTTGAAGTATTCGATCCAATCGTGTTCTTTGGGATTGAAAAAAAAGTACAAAATTGTATTTTTTGTAATTTGGTTTCAAAGTCTGTCACCAGTAATTATTTTTAAATTAAGTTACAAAAAAAGCAGTCTAGGCCCAAAAACCTTCTGTTCGTTACGTTCATTACTAATTCCAATATCAAGTCGCCTCAATTTTAAGATTTAATTTATTTCACTCCGGATGAAAATTCATGAAATTAACCTCAAAAAATTGTAAAAAATTCCAAAATCAAGTTATCTAGATTTTTATTGGCACAACTGTCAAAACTTATTTTTGTCGATACAGAGTAGGCCGTGTAAAACTAATTTGAAAATGACATTTTTCAATGGGTAGAATTTACAAAAAGAATCGAAACAATTTTTATGCGAAGACACTAAAAGTTTGTTTGTTGTTAATTTTTGAAGTATTCGATCCAATCGTGTTCTTTGGGATTGAAAAAACAAAGTACAAAATTGTATTTTTTGTAATTTGGTTTCAAAGTCTGTCACCAGTAATTATTTTTAAATTAAGTTACAAAAAAACAGTCTAGGCCCAAAAACCTTCTGTTCGTACGTTCATTACTAATTCCAATATCAAGTCGCCTCAATTTTAAGATTTAATTTATTTCACTCCGGATGAAAATTCATGAAATTAACCTCAAAAAAAATTGTAAAAAATTCCAAAATCAAGTTGTCTAGATTTTTATTGGCACAACTGTCAAAACTTATTTTTGTCGATACAGAGTAGGCCGTGTAAAACTAATTTGAAAATGACATAATTTTTTTCAATGGGTAGAATTTACAAAAAAAGAATCGAAACAATTTTTATGCGAAGACACTAAAAAGTTTGTTTGTTGTTAATTTTTTGAAGTATTCGATCCAATCGTGTTCTTTGGGATTGAAAAAAAAGTACAAAATTGTATTTTTTGTAATTTGGTTTCAAAGTCTGTCACCAGTAATTATTTTTAAATTAAGTTACAAAAAAACAGTCTAGGCCCAAAAACCTTCTGTTCGTACGTTCATTACTAATTCCAATATCAAGTCGCCTCCATTTTAAGATTTAATTTATTTCACTCAGGATGAAAATTCATGAAATTAACCTCAAAAAAATTGTAAAAAATTCCAAAATCAAGTTGTCTAGATTTTTATTGGCACAACTGTCAAAACTTATTTTTGTCGATACAGAGTAGGCCGTGTAAAACTAATTTTTCAATGGGTAGAATTTACAAAAAGAATCGAAACAATTTTTATGCGAAGACACTAAAAAAGTTTGTTTGTTGTTAATTTTGAAGTATTCGATCCAATCGTGTTCTTTGGGATTGAAAAAACAAAGTACAAAATTGTATTTTTTGTAATTTGGTTTCAAAGTCTGTCACCAGTAATTATTTTTAAATTAAGTTACAAAAAAAACAGTCTAGGCCCAAAAACCGTCTGTTCGTACGTTCATTACTAATTCCAATATCAAGTCGCCTGAATTTTAAGATTTAATTTATTTCACTCAGGATGAAAATTCATGAAATTAACCTCAAAATAAAATTGTAAAAAATTCCAAAATCAAGTTGGCTAGATTTTTATTGCCACAACTGTCAGTACTTCTTTTGTCGATACAGAGTAGGCCGTGTAAAACTATTTTTGAAAATCACATTAATTTTTTCAATGGGTAGAATTTACAAAAAAGAATCGAAACAATATTTATGCGAAGACACTAAAAGTTTGTTTGTTGTTAATTTTTGAAGTAATCGATCCAATCGTGTTCTTTGGGATTGAAAAAAAGTACAAAATTGTATTTTTTGTAATTTGGTTTCAAAGTCTGTCACCAGTAATTATTTTTAAATTAAGTTACAAAAAAAAAAACAGTCTAGGCCCAAAACCTTCTGTTCGTACGTTCATTACTAATTCCAATATCAAGTCGCCTCAATTTTAAGATTTAATTTATTTCACTCAGGATGAAAATTCATGTAATTAACCTCAAAAAAAAATTGTAAAAAATTCCAAAATCAAGTTGGCTAGATTTTTATTGCCACAACTGTCAGTACTTATTTTTGTCGATACAGAGTAGGCCGTGTAAAACTAATTTGAAAATGATGTTAATTTTTTGAAGTATTCGATCCAATCGGGTTCTTTGGGATTGAAAAAAAAAGTACAAAATTGTATTTTTTGTAATTTGGTTTCAAAGTCTGTCACCAGTAATTATTTTTAAATTAAGTTACAAAAAAAGCAGTCTAGGCCCAAAAACCTTCTGTTCGTACGTTCATTACTAATTCCAATATCAAGTCGCCTGAATTTTAAGATTAAATTTATTTCACTCAGGATGAAAATTCATGAAATTAACCTCAAAAAAAATTGTAAAAAATTCCAAAATCAAGTTGTCTAGATTTTTATTGGCACAACTGTCAAAACTTATTTTTGTCGATACAGAGTAGGCCGTGTAAAACTAATTTTTTCAATGGGTAGAATTTACAAAAAAAGAATCGAAACAATTTTTATGCGAAGACACTAAAAGTTTGTTTTGATGTTAATTTTGAAGTATTCGATCCAATCGTGTTCTTTGGGATTGAAAAAAAGTACAAAATTGTATTTTTGTAATTTGGTTTCAAAGTCTGTCACCTGTATTATTTTTAAAAAAGTTACAAAAAAACAGTCTAGGCCCAAAACCTTCTGTTCGTACGTTCATTACTAATTCCAATATCAAGTCGCCTCAATTTTAAGATTTAATTTATTTCACTCAGGATGAAAATTCATGTAATTAACCTCAAAAAAAATTGTAAAAATTCCAAAATCAAGTTGGCTAGATTTTTATTGGCACAACTGTCAGTACTTATTTTTGTCGATACAGAGTAGGCCGTGTAAACTAATTTGAAAATGATGTTAATTTTTTGAAGTATTCGATCCAATCGGGTTCTTTGGGATTGAAAAAAAAAGTACAAAATTGTATTTTTTGTAATTTGGTTTCAAAGTCTGTCACCAGTAATTATTTTTAAATTAAGTTACAAAAAAAGCAGTCTAGGCCCAAAAACCTTCTGTTCGTACGTTCATTACTAATTCCAATATCAAGTCGCCTGAATTTTAAGATTAAATTTATTTCACTCAGGATGAAAATTCATGAAATTAACCTCAAAAAATTGTAAAAATTCCAAAATCAAGTTGTCTAGATTTTTATTGGCACAACTGTCAAAACTTATTATTGTCGATACAGAGTAGGCCGTGTAAAACTAATTTTTTCAATGGGTAGAATTTACAAAAAAAGAATCGAAACAATTTTTATGCGAAGACACTAAAAAGTTTGTTTGTTGTTAATTTTTTGAAGTATTCGATCCAATCGTGTTCTTTGGGATTGAAAAAAGAAAGTACAAAATTGTATTTTTTGTAATTTGGTTTCAAAGTCTGTCACCAGTAATTATTTTTAAATTAAGTTACAAAAAGAAACAGTCTAGGCTATGTTCGTACGTTCATTACTAATTCCGATATCAAGTCGCCTCAATTTTAAGATTTAATTTATTTCACTCAGGATGAAAATTCATGAAATTAACCTCAAAAAAATTGTAAAAATTCCAAAATCAAGTTGTCTAGATTTTTATTGGCACAACTGTCAAAACTTATTTTTGTCGATACAGAGTAGGCCGTGTAAAACTAATTTTTTCAATGGGTAGAATTTACAAAAAGAATCAAACAATTTTTATGCGAAGACACTAAAAGTTTGTTTGATGTTAATTTTTGAAGTATTCGATCCAATCGTGTTCTTTGGGATTGAAAAAAAAAGTACAAAATTGTATTTTTTGTAATTTGGTTTCAAAGTCTGTCACCAGTAATTATTTTTAAAAAAAGTTACAAAAAAACAGTCTAGGCCCAAAAACCTTCTGTTCGTACGTTCATTACTAATTCCAATATCAAGTCGCCTCAATTTTAAGATTTAATTTATTTCACTCAGGATGAAAATTCATGTAATTAACCTCAAAAAAAAATTGTAAAAAATTCCAAAATCAAGTTGGCTAGATTTTTATTGCACAACTGTCAAAACTTATTTTTGTCGATACAGAGTAGGCCGTGTAAAACTAATTTGAAAATGATGTTAATTTTTTGAAGTATTCGATCCAATCGGGTTCTTTGGGATTGAAAAAAAAGTACAAAATTGTATTTTTGTAATTTGGTTTCAAAGTCTGTCACCAGTAATTATTTTTAAATTAAGTTACAAAAAGAAACAGTCTAGGCTATGTTCGTACGTTCATTACTAATTCCAATATCAAGTCGCCTAATTTTAAGATTTAATTTATTTCCTCAGGATGAAAATTCATGAAATTAACCTCAAAAAAATTGTAAAAAATTCCAAAAATCAAGTTGTCTAGATTTTTATTGGCACAACTGTCAAAACTTATTTTGTCGATACAGAGTAGGCCGTGTAAAACTAATTTTTTCAATGGGTAGAATTTACAAAAAAAGAATCGAAACAATTTTTATGCGAAGACACTAAAAAGTTTGTTTGATGTTAATTTTTTGAAGTATTCGATCCAATCGTGTTCTTTGGATTGAAAAAAAAAAAGTACAAAATTGTATTTTTGTAATTTGGTTTCAAAGTCTGTCACCAGTAATTATTTTTATAAAAAGTTACAAAAAAAAACAGTCCTAGGCCCAAAAACCTTCTGTTCGTACGTTCATTACTAATTCCAATATCAAGTCGCCTCAATTTTAAGATTTAATTTATTTCACTCAGGATGAAAATTCATGTAATTAACCTCAAAAAAAATTGTAAAAATTCCAAAATCAAGTTGGCTAGATTTTTATTGCCACAACTGTCAGTACTTATTTTTGTCGATACAGAGTAGGCCGTGTAAAACTAATTTGAAAATGATGTTAATTTTTGAAGTATTCGATCAATCAGGTTCTTTGGGATTGAAAAAAAGTACAAAATTGTATTTTTGTAATTTGGTTTCAAAGTCTGTCACCAGTAATTATTTTTAAATTAAGTTACAAAAAGCAGTCTAGGCCCAAAAACCTTCTGTTCGTTACGTTCATTACTAATTCCAATATCAAGTCGCCTGAATTTTAAGATTAAATTTATTTCACTCAGGATGAAAATTCATGAAATTAACCTCAAAAAATTGTAAAAATTCCAAAATCAAGTTGTCTAGATTTTTATTGGCACAACTGTCAAAACTTATTTTTGTCGATACAGAGTAGGCCGTGTAAAACTAATTTTTTCAATGGGTAGAATTTAACAAAAAGAATCGAAACAATTTTTATGCGAAGACACTAAAAGTTTGTTTGTTGTTAATTTTTGAAGTATTCGATCCAATCGTGTTTTTTGGGATTGAAAAAAAAGTACAAAATTGTATTTTTGTAATTTGGTTTCAAAGTCTGTCACCAGTAATTATTTTTAAATTAAGTTACAAGAAAAAAACAGTCTAGGCTATGTTCGTACTTTCATTACTAATTCCAATATCAAGTCGCCTCAATTTTAAGATTTAATTTATTTCACTCAGGATGAAAATTCATGAAATTAACCTCAAAAAAAATTGTAAAAAATTCCAAAATCAAGTTGTCTAGATTTTTATTGGCACAACTGTCAAAACTTATTATTGTCGATACAGAGTAGGCCGTGTAAAACTAATTTTTTCAATGGGTAGAATTTACAAAAAAAGAATCGAAACAATTTTTATGCGAAGACACTAAAAAGTTTGTTTGTTGTTAATTTTTTGAAGTATTCGATCCAATCGTGTTCTTTGGGATTGAAAAAAGAAAGTACAAAATTGTATTTTTTGTAATTTGGTTTCAAAGTCTGTCACCAGTAATTATTTTTAAATTAAGTTACAAAAAGAAACAGTCTAGGCTATGTTCGTACGTTCATTACTAATTCCAATATCAAGTCGCCTCAATTTTAAGATTTAATTTATTTCACTCAGGATGAAAATTCATGAAATTAACCTAAAAAAATTGTCAAAATTCCAAAATCAGTTGTCTAGATTTTTATTGGCACAACTGTTTAAAACTTATTTTGTCGATACAGAGTAGGCCGTGTAAAACTAATTTTTCAATGGGTAGAATTTACAAAAAAGAATCGAAACAATTTTATGCGAAGACACTAAAAAAGTTTGTTTGTTGTTAATTTTTGAAGTATTCGATCCAATCGTGTTCTTTGGGATTGAAAAAAAGTACAAAATTGTATTTTTTTGTAATTTGGTTTCAGTCTGTCACCAGTAATTATTTTTAAATTAAGTTACAAAAAAAACAGTCTAGGCTATGTTCGTACGTTCATTACTAATTCCAATATCAAGTCGCCTGAATTTTAAGATTTAATTTATTTCACTCAGGATGAAAATTCATGAAATTAACCTCAAAAAAATTGTAAAAAATTCCAAAATCAAGTTGGCTAGATTTTTATTGCCACAACTGTCAAAACTTATTTTTGTCGATACAGAGTAGGCCGTGTAAAACTAATTTGAAAATGACATTAATTTTTTCAATGGGTAGAATTTACAAAAAAAGAATCGAAACAATTTTTATGCGAAGACACTAAAAAGTTTGTTTGTTGTTAATTTTTTGAAGTATTCGATCCAATCGTGTTCTTTGGGATTGAAAAAAAAGTACAAAATTGTATTTTTTGTAATTTGGTTTCAAAGTCTGTCACCAGTAATTATTTTTAAAAAAAGTTACAAAAAAAACAGTCTAGGCCCAAAAACCTTCTGTTCGTACGTTCATTACTAATTCCAATATCAAGTCGCCTCCATTTTAAGATTTAATTTATTTCACTCAGGTTGAAAATTCATGAAATTAACCTCAAAAAAATTGTAAAAAATTCCAAAATCAAGTTGTCTAGATTTTATTTGCACAACTGTTAAAACTTATTTTTGTCGATACAGAGTAGGCCGTGTAAAACTAATTTTTCAATGGGTAGAATTTACTAAAAAGAATCAGAAACAATTTTATGCGAAGACACTCAAAAAGTTTGTTTGTTGTTAATTTTTGAAGTATTCGATCCAATCGTGTTCTTTGGGATTGAAAAAAAGTACAAAATTGTATTTTTGTAATTTGGTTTCAAAGTCTGTCACCAGTAATTATTTTTAAATTAAGTTACAAAAAAAACAGTCTAGGCTATGTTCGTACGTTCATTACTAATTCCAATATCAAGTCGCCTCAATTTTAAGATTTAATTTATTTCACTCAGGATGAAAATTCATTAAATTAACCTCAGAAAAAAAAATTGTAAAAATTCCAAAATCAAGTTGGCTAGATTTTTATCGGCACAACTGTCAAAACTTACAGAGTAGGCCGTGTAAAACTAGTTTGCAAATGTTGTGCAGAGGCAATAGGCTAGCAACGCTGTTTGTCTTTCTAAACGTACTACGATTTTTAGATTTTAAAATCTGTTTGTGCTTTCATTACTATTTTATAAAAAAAATTCAAACTCAGTCGCCTAGATTTTTATTTTTCTATGGATTTAACTAAAAACTTTTTTGTCACTACGTTCTAGCATAGAAGCATTGGGGCAATCATTACAAATTCACAAGAATAAAATTTTTAAATTTCCAATTCATTCAAGTTTTTGGTGCAAACGTCAAAAAATTATTGATTATACCATTCGAGATTGCCATGAAAAATTTTATTTTTTTATGATATTGTGATTTTTAGTGTATATTCAGTATAAGTTAATTTGCTTTGTTTTTTTTTAATAAATATTGAATAAAATTTACGAAGAATAATCAGGTTGGCTAGATTTTCATCTAGGAAAAAATCCAGCTTTATTTTCACCACGAAACTCAAAAAAACTAGTTTTCAAATATCATATAGGTACTTAATATCACAACAAATTTAAAAACATATTTTTATTGTCAGGGCTACCAACGATTTTTATGCTTCTAACTAAGGTAATGCGATATTTAGAATATGAAGTTTATTTTGGTTAAACTATTTTAGGTTAGAAGTTATAAAAAAGATCTAATATTTTATTTTTATCGATCAATTGTCTAAAAAGTTAATCTTTTGTTTGTAGTAAACCGCGTTTAAATTTCTCTTTAACGCGGATAACAAAATATCCATTTTCTAAAAGTAGAATTTTTCTAAAACTGCTGAACCGGTTTAGACAAAAAAAAATTTCTTTACTGACTGGAACTGAAATGGTTTTGCAACATATTAGTCGTTAATTACTAATTCACCACAAATGTGGAAACAGCATCAAATTTTTAAAAAATATTTTTATTTTCTTACAGGTTGTTTTTTAGATATTTTTACTTTGAACTCAAATAGACTTTTTCTAAAATCGGTGTAAATCAAAAGAAAGTTGTAATATCTAGTTGGCTTCTATTTTTGTATGGTAATACAATTTTTAGTGCACGTAACGTTACATCTGAATAATCGTATAGTAGACAATTAAAAAAAAATGGAATAAGTACCAATATCAAGTTGGCTAGAATTTTATTTTCTATAGACCCTGCGATTTTTAGATTTAATTTATTTTATTGGAATCCAAAACTCATGAGATTTGTCTCAAAAAAAATTGTAGAAAGTCTCAACATTAAGTTGACTGGATTTTATCGACGCAACTGTAAAAAATTATTTTCAACTTTTAGGAGTTAGTTGTGTAGGGGTAAACACAATCTAGGTACAAAAAAGTTTCAATATCAAGTTGTCCTAGATTTTTTGATTTAATTTATTTCAGGGGAATTAAGAACCCAGAAAAATTAATCACATTTGCCTAAAAAAGGAAATTATATTAATTGATATCAGTTTGCCTAGATTTTAATTTTTCTATAGATTCTGCGATTTTTAGAATCAATTATTTCAGTGAAATAAAGAACTCGAAAAATTCATGAGAAAAATAAAGTAAAAAGGTTCAATGTTAAGTAGGGTAGATTTTTGTCGGCGCAACTGTCAAAAAAAAATTTTAATTTTTCAAGGAGTTAGTTGTGTGTGGGGTAAACACAATCTAGGTACAAAACAAGTTTTCAATATCAAGTTGCCTAGATTTTTATTTTTTTATACCCTGCGATTTTTAGATTTAATTTATTTTATTGGAATCCAAAACTCATGAGATTTGTCTAAAAAAAAATTGTAGAAAGTCTCAACCTTAAGTTGACTGGATTTTTATCGACGTAACTGTAAAAAAATTATTTTCAACTTTTTAGGAGTTAGTTGTGTGAGGTAAAACACAATCTAGGTACAAAAAAGTTTCAATATCAAGTTGTCCTAGATTTTTTGATTTAATTTATTTCAGGGGAATTAAGAACCCAGAAAAATTAATCACATTTGCCTAAAAAAAGGAAATTATATTAATTGATATCAGTTTGCCTAGATTTTAATTTTCTATAGATTCTGCGATTTTTAGAATCAATTATTTCAGTGAAATAAAGAACTCGAAAAATTCATGAGAAAAATAAAGTAAAAAGGTTCAATGTTAAGTAGGGTAGATTTTTGTCGGCGCAACTGTCAAAAAAAAATTTTAATTTTTCAAGGAGTTAGTTGTGTAGGGGTAAACACAATCTAGGTACAAAACAAGTTTCAATATCAAGTTGCCTAGATTTTTATTTTTTTATACCCTGCGATTTTTAGATTTAATTTATTTTATTGGAATCCAAAACTCATGAGATTTGTCTAAAAAAAAAAATTGTAGAAAGTCTCAACCTTAAGTTGACTGGATTTTTATCGACGTAACTGTAAAAAAAATTATTTTCAACTTTTTTAGGAGTTAGTTGTGTAGGGGTAAACACAATCTAGGTACAAAAAAGTTTCAATATCAAGTTGTCCTAGATTTTTGATTTAATTTATTTCAGGGGAATTAAGAACCCAGAAAAATTAATCACATTTGCCTAAAAAAAGGAAATTATATTAATTGATATCAGTTTGCCTAGATTTAAATTTTTCTATAGATTCTGCGATTTTTAGAATCAATTATTTCAGTGAAATAAAGAACTCGGAAAAGGTGGATTTTTATCGGAGTCGGTTTTAGGGTACAAACAGTTTAGGCCCAAATTTCTGTACCAATTTACGCCTAGATTTTTATTTTTCTATACACATCCAGATTTTTAAATTTAATTTATTTTAGTTCAATCAGGAACTCGGGAGAATTTACCTCAAAAAAATTGTCAACTTGGCTAGATTTTTACTAAGGTTTTTATCACCGCAACTGTCAAAAGTTATTATTGTTATCGATATAGAGTGTAAAACTAGTTTGCAAATGTTACCGGGGCTCGCAACGATGTTTGTTTTTCTAAGCGTATTGCGATTTATAGATTTTATTTAAATATGATTGAGATAGAAATTTTTGCGTTGGTTCTAGAAAAATTTCGAAACGACATAAAATTGTTTAAACTAGATTCTTTCGAAAAAATCACTACTAATTTATAAAAAAAGTTGCGAACGTCAAAAATTTTGATTGTTTAAATCAATATTCTAAAGAAAATGCTGATGATTTTAAGATGAAGATTTAAACAAAAATATTTTTGACCCGTAAAAAAATTGACGAAAAATAATCAGGTCGGCCAAGATTTTCATCTATTTCAAATTGATTCTCTTTTTTCAATAAGGAACTGCAGTGAAAAACCGTTTCACAACGTATTTCAAAAAAATATTTTTATTGTCATTGGCATTAAAATGTATTTTTTATTTTGATTCGGCTATTTCAAAAATTATGACTTTAGGTTAGAAGTTATAAAAACTAGAAACAGTTCCAATCTCGGTTCCAATATCAAGTTGGCTAGGATTGCATTCGGTTTTTATGGACCAATAAAATACATAGAATGCCATGAAAAACTAAGCCGTTAAATTTCACCCTAACGCCGATAAAAAGTAGGTATTTTTATTGGCGATTCTCTGAAAATTGCTAAACCGGTTTAGACAAAAAAAAAGTTTCTTCTTGGAGCATATTTGTCGTTAATTACTAATTTACCAACAAATGTGGAAATAGCATGAAGTTGGCTGAATTTTCATCGGCGCAACTTAAAAAATATTTTTATTTTCTATAGGGTTGCTTTTAGAGATTTTTACTTTAAACTCAAAATTATTATCTAAAAACATATTTGTTGACTTTCGGAAAATAAAATTAAAAAAAAAGAATTTTTGAACATTATTATGCAATTTAGAAAATAAGTTGCAATATCAAGTTGGCTAGATTTTTATCGGGACGACTATCAAAAAATTCGATGCAAAGAAGGCCGTGTAAAAGTAGTATGCAAATGTTTATTAAATTTTATCCTAACGTGATTAAAAACATATTTTATCTCAAGGACTACTATTTTTATTTTTGACAATTTCACTTTGTGTTTGTAACTAGGCATTTTTTTACATGTTTTTACGATTTATTTCCGTTCATTACCAATTTCCAAAAAAAAAGTGGGAAAAGTTCCAATATCAAGATTTTTATCGCGGCACCTGTCAAAAAATCTAATGTTAAGTTGGCTGGATTTTATTTTTAATTTTTAAGGAGTTAGTTTTTTGGGGTAAAAAAAATTTTAGTCCCAAAAATTTTCATTATCTAAAACCCCAAAAAATTTATGCACCTTCCAGTTTTTATTTTAATTTATTTCTTTGAAAAAAAAAAACCCCAAAAACACAAAAAATAAAAAAAAGGGTGGTTAATTATTTGCGGTTTTAAGTTTTTGAAAAATTTTTTAATGATGGTAAAAATTTTAAATTAAAAAAATTCTACTCTTTTTTCTTCCGGTCGTTACTGATTTACAAAAAATAATTCAAAAAAGTTTCAACATCAAGTCGGCTACATTTTTATTTTTTGATGTTACTGTGATTTTTGAATTTGATTCGCTTCAGGATAATCGTTCATAAATTTTACTTGAACTATATTTTTTATATCTAAAAGGCGTTAAAAACTATTTTTTTAGTATAATAATCTAGACATAAAATAAGGCTGGTTTAGTGTAAACGGATTCCGTGAAAATCAAGTTGGCTTTTATATCAAACTACATTGATTCAGACATTTGGTTACATTTTTTATTTTATTTTTTTTTTTTTATTAATTTTAAAAATTTTTAAAAAAATTTCAAAAAAAAAAAATTGCTATTTTTTTTTCAAAATAAATATCGGGAAAAAAAGGATTTTAAAAAAATATTTTTGACTTTAAAAGAATTTACTAAAATAAAAGTCGAATCAAAGTTTTTTCAATCGTTTGAATAATAATTGAAAAAAATAGGGGGAATCCAATATCAAGTTGACTATTTCAAAAAAAAAAAATTTTTTTTAAACTGAAAGAAATTTACGAAAATATAAGTCAGATAAAAGTTTTTCCAGCCCCTTGACTAGAAATTTTTGAAGAATAATCAGATTGGCTAGATTTTCATCTGGCAACTGTCAAAAAATTACCTAAAATTAACAGAAGGTTTTCATTTTTCTATGATATTGCGATGTTTAAGTGAATACGAATTTTTATATAATTAAAAAAAAGTAGTGAAACGGATTCGAAAATCAAGTTGGCTATATCAAAACATTGTTTTTTTTTTCAAAAAATAAATATCGGGAAAAAAAGGATTTTAAAAAAATATTTTTGACTTTAAAAGAATTTACTAAAATAAAAGTCGAATCAAAGTTTTTTCAATCGTTACTATCACGACGAGGATTTAAAAAATTTTTGACCGGAACTTTGGAACTGTGAAAAAATTACCTAAAATTGACAGAAGATTTTTATATTTGTATGATATTAATTTTAAAAAAATAGTGAAAGAGATTCCAAAATCAAGTTGGCTATATCAAACAATTTGGTTTTTTTTCAAAAAATAAATATTGGAAAAAAATTGTTATCACGATCAAGATTTCAAAAAAAAAAAATTTTTGACCTAAAAAAATGTATGACAATAAAAATCGAATAAAAATTTTTTCAATCCTTTCACTAGAAACGAAGTTAAAAAATTTTTTATTTCATCGACTAAAAACTATTTTATTTTTCTATTTCTGGATTTTTACCGGCGCAGTTGTCAAAAATTGTTTTTTTTCAAAAAATACGTGGAAACGATTTATATTTTTCTATGGTGATGCGATTTTTAGAACGTAGGCTCAAAAACCTAACCTGAAAAGTTTTTCTATTTTGATTAAAGTAAAACTTCATGTTAGAAAAAAATTGAGAAAGTTTTAATATCAAGAATTTTATCGACACAATTATCAAAAACTGATTGTTTTTTTTGTAAACACACAGAAAGCTGTTAAAAATTAATTTGCAAATGTCGTTAAATTTCACGCTAACTCGGATAAAAAATATTTTTACTGCCGATATTCGGTAAATAAAAATTTACCTTTAACTAAACTTTCGATGCAAAAGTTCTAGAGCTGAAAGGTTTTTATCGTTTAGTCGTTAAAATTAAAAAAAAAAAAATGTATGTATCAAGTTGGCTGGATTTTTATTTACGTAATGGTATAATATTGATTTTTTTGGCAAATTCAGAGAATACTATGAAAAGTCATTTTATAAAATCTAATTAATTTACGCTAACATGGATCCAAAATATTATTGTGAATCATTTGGTAATTTGGTTTGTTTACAACTTGGCAACGTTGTTACAAAATCTTTGTTTTTGTTTTTTTTTGTAAAACAGTATTTTTTCTCATTTAAAAGAGGCTTAAGGCGTAAATTAAGCTTAACAAAAAAGTCAGAACTATCGAGAATTGAAGCACCAGCTGATTTTAGATTCGTTTAGTTGCCGTAGTTTCAATTTATTACTAATTTGAAGAAAAAGTTTTTATCTACCAACAACGTATTGTCCTTCGAGCCGGGTATTGTCAGACTAAAGACCATTTTTATTTTTCTATGGTATTGTGATTAAAAAAAATATCACTAAAAATCTCTCACTACCTACATTATATGACAGACGTTGAATGGCAATGTAACCACCTATTTTCATCTAGGGATAATAACCACTACAAAAGATAACTAGATTTTTATCGACACAATATTGTTTTCATTTTAATCACAAATCAAAGGATGCCGTGGAAAGGTTTTAATCAAATGTGTGCGACGCATCAAAGGAGGCAGTAGGAAAAACAAAAAAATGTGCTACCAATTTGTCTCCATATGGCGAAATATTTTTTGATATATTGTTATCAAAATTTTGTTCCAGTTTGCAGTAGCACGCAATCGATAATAGTAATTAATAATAAATGTAATTACTCATTTAGTTGTTAAATTCGAATATTCATTATCAGCTTGATTGAAAAAGGTTGCTAGATTTTTATGGAAACAATGACATGATTTGGAGATGGTTGTGAAAATTTATTCAAAAACCTACTTTTTTTCCACTTAAAATTTATCCGACTTTTTAAGATTTATTCTATTGCATTGTCAAAAAAAATTTTAAAAAGAAAAATCTAAAATTTGATAAAAATGAGTTCTGTGCGCATGCGATTTTTATCACGTCAACTTTTTATTTAAGTTGGCTAAAAGTCTTGAATGGGACAATAACCTCAATTACCTTTCTATTTTATCGTTTTTTAAGTTATTATTGCATTTTTATTCAAATTATTAATCTAGTTAAACAAAAATTGAAATTCGTAATGCGATTTTTGTGAATTTTAGTTGATTTCAAAATTTTGTAATGGACGAAAATAGTTAAAGAGGTCACTTGATTTTTCTCAATTACTGTTTCCATTTCAACGGTAATGCGATTAGTATTAGTATTAATTTAGAACAATCGGATTTCATTTTAAAAAGTTTTTAAACACATTTAGATACAATTTTGTTATTTAAACAAATTTCAATGACTAATTGGAATCAATTTTATTACTACATATTTCATAAATATGTAAAGTTCCACAAAATGCCACACTAATTTTTATTACACTGATTAAGGGGAATTTTTCCTTGTTAATGTGATTTTCAATCAAAACATTATTTGTTTAAGGAGAAAATTTAGCATTCTAGATTTTTTATTTGTCGGTTTTTTTGTGTTTATTGCCAACTAATCAACGATTTAGGGAATTTCATTAATATAAAAACAGTTGAAAAAAAAAAAATGAAACCAAAACAATCCTGATTTTTACTTTTTTATTCTCCTTTGGGGAATTTTATTAACAAGCACATTAAATTATAAAAGGTTATTGTTTTGTATACTTAATCTAGGGACTTTTATTTTTAGAAAATGATTTGTGAGAAATTTGAATTTTTATTCGGTACTTTAATTTCATAATGAATGTCAATGAACTTTAGAAACTGCATTAGAATTTTATTGACTAAACATTCCTAATTAAAAAGTATTGAATATATTGAGCTTTTCATGAAATTAATATCAACATTTAATTTTTTTTTTCGACTTTTTTTTCACGCAAGAACAGGCAGATATAAATGTCACTGACTTGTCGTTTATCGAAGTTTAGAATTTCTTCATAATTGGGTTGTGGCACGACTTACTATAATATAATATTTAAATCAATATACACGATAAAAGTTCAAGCGTATTTCCTTTTCTTTTAATATTACGATTTTTTCCTTCTAAATTATGTGAATTTAATTCGAAAATTGAGGTTAAGAATTTTAGCGATTGTCAAAACTTTTGGAGAAAAATGTATATAATTTGTTTATTTCTAAAAGTTAGAAATTAATTTAAAAAAAAAAAAAAACGTTAGATAAAGGTTAGAATTTGTTTTTAAAATATTGAGGTTAAGAATTTTGACTTTTATACTTTTTTTAAATTTAAAAATTTTTTTATTTAAATAAACTTATAATGGACATTATTTAATAATAGATTAAAATAACTTTAGAAATTCTTAACCGATGAAAAGTTAGCAATTAATTCCAGCCCTACTACATTAAGTAAGTTTTCTTATAAGCGAGAGTGTTTTCAATGTTTTCGCTTGTATGACATAATATTTTTTCAATGTTCTTGTTGCATTCGAATCTACATTAAAAGTACAATCAAATTTTACTTCTCTAACCCTACAAAAATCAAGACGGCTTTGATTTGTAGTTAAATACAAGAATGTATCAATTTTTTTTAATGAAATGTATTTTATAATAAATTCTAAACTAATTAACAAAAAATTGGGATAGTCACATCTCTAGTTTATTTTAAATAAATAAATGATACGGAAAACGTCATTGCGCCCACGTTTACACACATTTTTTCAAAATTTGACACACAAGTCGATAAAATTTTCAATTTTTTTAGTGCAATATATTCTATGATAAATTCTAAACTGATTAACAAAAAAATTGGGATAGTCACATCTCTAGTTTATTTTTAAATAAATAAATGATACGGAAAACGTCATTGCGCCCACGTTTACACACAGTTTTTTTTTAAATTTGACACACATGTCGATTAAAATTTTCAATTTTTTTAGTGCAATGTATTCTATGATAAATTCTAAACTGATTAACAAAAAATTGGGATAGTCACATCTCTAGTTTATTTTTAAATAAATAAATGATACGGAAAACGTCATTGCGCCCACGTTTACACACAGTTTTTTCAAAATTTGACACACAAGTCGATAAAATTTTCAATTTTTTAGTGCAATATATTCTATGATAAATTCTAAACTGATTAACAAAAATTGGGATAGTCACATCTCTAGTTTATTTTTAAATAAATAAATGATACGGAAAACGTCATTGCGCCCACGTTTACACACAGTTTTTCAAAATTTGACACACAAGTCGATAAAATTTTCAATTTTTTAGTGCAATATATTCTATGATAAATTCTAAACTGATTAACAAAAATTGGGATAGTCACATCTCTAGTTTATTTTTAAATAAATAAATGATACGGAAAACGTCATTGCGCCCACGTTTACACACAGTTTTTTCAAAATTTGACACACAAGTCGATAAAAATTTTCAATTTTTTAGTGCAATGTATTCTATGATAAATTCTAAACTGATTAACAAAAAATTGGGATAGTCACATCTCTAGTTTATTTTTAAATAAATAAATGATACGGAAAACGTCATTGCGCCCACGTTTACACACAGTTTTTTCAAAATTTGACACACAAGTCGATAAAAATTTTCAATTTTTAGTGCAATGTATTCTATGATAAATTCTAAACTGATTAACAAAAATTGGGATAGTCACATCTCTAGTTTATTTTTAAATAAATAAATGATACGGAAAACGTCATTGCGCCCACGTTTACACACAGTTTTTTCAAAATTTGACACACAAGTCGATAAAAATTTTCATTTTTTAGTGCAATGTATTCTATGTTAAATTCTAAACTGATTAACAAAAAATTGGGATAGTCACATCTCTAGTTTATTTTTAAATAAATAAATGATACGGAAAACGTCATTGCGCTCACGTTTACACACAGTTTTTTCAAAATTTGACACACAAGTCGATAAAAATTTTCAATTTTTTTTAGTGCAATGTATTCTATGATAAATTCTAAACTGATTAACAAAAAATTGGGATAGTCACATCTCTAGTTTATTTTTAAATAAATAAATGATACGGAAAACGTCATTGCGCCCACATATACACACAGTTTTTTCAAAATTTGACACACATGTCGATAAAAATTTTCAATTTTTTCAGTGCAATGTATTCTATGATAAATTCTAAACTAATTAACAAAAAATTGGGATAGTCACATCTCTAGTTTATTTTTACATAAATAAATGATACGGAAAACGTCATTGTGCTCACATATACACAGAGTTTTTTCAAAATTTGACACACATGTCGATAAAATTTTCAATTTTTTAGTGCAATGTATTCTATGATAAATTCTAAACTGATTAACAGAAAATTGGGATAGTCACATCTCTAGTTTATTTTTAAATAAATAAATGATACGGAAAACGTCATTGCGCCCACGTTTACACACAGTTTTTTCAAAATTTGACACACAAGTCGATAAAATTTTCAATTTTTTAGTTCAATGTATTCTATGTTAAATTCTAAACTGATTAACAAAAAATTGGGATAGTCACATCTCTAGTTTATTTTAAATAAATAAATGATACGGAAAACGTCATTGCGCCCACGTTTACACACAGTTTTTTCAAAATTTGACAACAAGTCGATAAAAATTTTCAATTTTTTAGTGCAATATATTCTATGATAAATTCTAAACTGATTAACAAAAAATTGGGATAGTCACATCTCTAGTTTATTTTAAATAAATAAATGATACGGAAAACGTCATTGCGCCCACGTTTACACAGTTTTTCAAAATTTGACACACAAGTCGATAAAAATTTTCAATTTTTTAGTGCAATATATTCTATGATAAATTCTAAACTGATTAACAAAAAATTGGGATAGTCACATCTCTAGTTTATTTTAAATAAATAAATGATACGGAAAACGTCATTGCGCCCACGTTTACACACAGTTTTTCAAAATTTGACACACAAGTCGATAAAAATTTTCAATTTTTTTAGTGCAATATATTCTATGATAAATTCTAAACTGATTAACAAAAGATTGGGATAGTCACATCTCTAGTTTATTTTAAATAAATAAATGATACGGAAAACGTCATTGCGCCCACGTTTACACACAGTTTTTTCAAAATTTGACACACAAGTCGATAAAAATTTTCATTTTTTTTAGTGCAATGTATTCTATGTTAAATTCTAAACTGATTAACAAAAAATTGGGATAGTCACATCTCTAGTTTATTTTTAAATAAATAAATGATACGGAAAACGTCATTGCGCTCACGTTTACACACAGTTTTTTCAAAATTTGACACAAGTCGATAAAAATTTTCAATTTTTTTAGTGCAATGTATTCTATGATAAATTCTAAACTGATTAACAAAAAATTGGGATAGTCACATCTCTAGTTTATTTTTAAATAAATAAATGATACGGAAAACGTCATTGCGCCCACATATACACACAGTTTTTTCAAAATTTGACACACATGTCGATAAAAATTTTCAATTTTTTAGTGCAATGTATTCTATGATAAATTCTAAACTAATTAACAAAAAATTGGGATAGTCACATTTCTAGTTTATTTTTACATAAATAAATGATACGGAAAACGTCATTGTGCTCACATATACACAGAGTTTTTTCAAAATTTGACACACATGTCGATAAAAATTTTCAATTTTTTTAGTGCAATGTATTCTATGATAAATTCTAAACTGATTAACAAAAATTGGGATAGTCACATCTCTAGTTTATTTTTAAATAAATAAATGATACGGAAAACGTCATTGCGCCCACGTTTACACACAGTTTTTCAAAATTTGACACACAAGTCGATAAAATTTTCAATTTTTTTAGTTCAATGTATTCTATGTTAAATTCTAAACTGATTAACAAAAAAATTGGGATAGTCACATCTCTAGTTTATTTTTAAATAAATAAATGATACGGAAAACGTCATTGCGCCCACGTTTACACACAGTTTTTCAAAATTTGACACACAAGTCGATAAAAATTTTCAATTTTTTAGTTCAATGTATTCTATGATAAATTCTAAACTGATTAACAAAAAATTGGGATAGTCACATCTCTAGTTTATTTTTAAATAAATAAATGATACGGAAAACGTCATTGCGCCCACGTTTACACACAGTTTTTTCAAAATTTGACACACAAGTCGATAAAATTTTCAATTTTTTTAGTTCAATGTATTCTATGATAAATTCTAAACTGATTAACAAAAAATTGGGATAGTCACATCTCTAGTTTATTTTTAAATAAATAAATGATACGGAAAACGTCATTGCGCCCACGTTTACACACAGTTTTTTCAAAATTTGACACACAAGTCGATAAAATTTTCAATTTTTTTAGTGCAATGTATTCTATGATAAATTCTAAACTGATTAACAAAAAGATTGGGATAGTCACATCTCTAGTTTATTTTTAAATAAATAAATGATACGGAAAACGTCATTGCGCCCACGTTTACACACAGTTTTTTCAAAATTTGACACACAAGTCGATAAAAATTTTCATTTTTTAGTGCAATGTATTCTATGTTAAATTCTAAACTGATTAACAAAAATTGGGATAGTCACATCTCTAGTTTATTTTTAAATAAATAAATGATACGGAAAACGTCATTGCGCCCACATATACACACAGTTTTTTCAAAATTTGACACACATGTCGATAAAAATTTTCAATTTTTTAGTGCAATGTATTCTATGATAAATTCTAAACTAATTAACAAAAAATTGGGATAGTCACATTTCTAGTTTATTTTTACATAAATAAATGATACGGAAAACGTCATTGTGCTCACATATACACAGAGTTTTTTTCAAAATTTGACACACATGTCGATAAAAATTTTCAATTTTTTAGTGCAATGTATTCTATGATAAATTCTAAACTGATTAACAAAAAATTGGGATAGTCACATCTCTAGTTTATTTTTAAATAAATAAATGATACGGAAAACGTCATTGCGCCCACATATACACACAGTTTTTTCAAAATTTGAACACATGTCGATAAAAATTTTCAATTTTTTCAGTGCAATGTATTCTATGATAAATTCTAAACTAATTAACAAAAAATTGGGATAGTCACATTTCTAGTTTATTTTTACATAAATAAATGATACGGAAAACGTCATTGCGCCCACATATACACAGAGTTTTTTCAAAATTTGACACACATGTCGATAAAAATTTTCAATTTTTTCAGTGCAATGTATTCTATGATAAATTCTAAACTAATTAACAAAAAATTGGGATAGTCACATTTCTAGTTTATTTTACATAAATAAATGATACGGAAAACGTCATTGTGCTCACATATACACAGAGTTTTTCAAAATTTGCACACATGTCGATAAAATTTTCAATTTTTTAGTGCAATGTATTCTATGATAAATTCTAAACTGATTAACAGAAAATTGGGATAGTCACATCTCTAGTTTATTTTTAAATAAATAAATGATACGGAAAACGTCATTGCGCCCACGTTTACACACAGTTTTTCAAAATTTGACACACAAGTCGATACAAATTTTCATTTTTTTAGTGCAATGTATTCTATGTTAAATTCTAAACTGATTAACAAAAATTGGGATAGTCACATCTCTAGTTTATTTTTAAATAAATAAATGATACGGAAAACGTCATTGCGCTCACGTTTACACAGTTTTTTCAAAATTTGACACACAAGTCGATAAAAATTTTCAATTTTTTCAGTGCAATGTATTCTATGATAAATTCTAAACTGATTAACAAAAATTGGGATAGTCACATTCTAGTTTATTTTTAAATAAATAAATGATACGGAAAACGTCATTGCGCCCACGTTTACACACAGTTTTTTCAAAATTTGACACACATGTCCATAAAAATTTTCATTTTTTTAGTGCAATGTATTCTATGTTAAATTCTAAACTGATTAACAAAAATTGGGATAGTCACATCTCTAGTTTATTTTAAATAAATAAATGATACGGAAAACGTCATTGCGCCCACATATACACACAGTTTTTTCAAAATTTGACACACATGTCGATAAAAATTTTCAATTTTTTCAGTGCAATGTATTCTATGATAAATTCTAAACTAATTAACAAAAATTGGGATAGTCACATTTCTAGTTTATTTTACATAAATAAATGATACGGAAAACGTCATTGTGCTCACATATACACAGAGTTTTTCAAAATTTGACACACATGTCGATAAAAATTTTCAATTTTTTTAGTGCAATGTATTCTATGATAAATTCTAAACTGATTAACAAAAAATTGGGATAGTCACATCTCTAGTTTATTTTTAAATAAATAAATGATACGGAAAACGTCATTGCGCCCACATATACACACAGTTTTTCAAAATTTGACACACATGTCGATAAAAATTTTCAATTTTTTCAGTGCAATGTATTCTATGATAAATTCTAAACTAATTAACAAAAAATTGGGATAGTCACATTTCTAGTTTATTTTTACATAAATAAATGATACGGAAAACGTCATTGCGCCCACATATACACAGAGTTTTTCAAAATTTGACACACATGTCGATAAAAATTTTCAATTTTTCAGTGCAATGTATTCTATGATAAATTCTAAACTAATTAACAAAAAATTGGGATAGTCACATTTCTAGTTTATTTTTACATAAATAAATGATACGGAAAACGTCATTGTGCTCACATATACACAGAGTTTTTCAAAATTTGACACACATGTCGATAAAAATTTTCAATTTTTTAGTGCAATGTATTCTATGATAAATTCTAAACTGATTAACAAAAAATTGGGATAGTCACATCTCTAGTTTATTTTTAAATAAATAAATGATACGGAAAACGTCATTGCGCCCACGTTTACACACAGTTTTTTCAAAATTTGACACACAAGTCGATAAAAATTTTCATTTTTTTTAGTGCAATGTATTCTATGTTAAATTCTAAACTGATTAACAAAAAATTGGGATAGTCACATCTCTAGTTTATTTTAAATAAATAAATGATACGGAAAACGTCATTGCGCCCACGTTTACACACAGTTTTTTCAAAATTTGACACACAAGTCGATAAAATTTTCATTTTTTTAGTGCAATGTATTCTATGATAAATTCTAAACTGATTAACAAAAAATTGGGATAGTCACATCTCTAGTTTATTTTTAAATAAATAAATGATACGGAAAACGTCATTGCGCTCACGTTTACACACAGTTTTTTCAAAATTTGACACACAAGTCGATAAAAATTTTCAATTTTTTTAGTGCAATGTATTCTATGTTAAATTCTAAACTGATTAACAAAAATTGGGATAGTCACATCTCTAGTTTATTTTTAAATAAATAAATGATACGGAAAACGTCATTGCGCCCACATATACACACAGTTTTTTCAAAATTTGACACACATGTCGATAAAAATTTTCAATTTTTTTAGTGCAATGTATTCTATGATAAATTCTAAACTGATTAACAAAAAATTGGGATAGTCACATCTCTAGTTTATTTTTAAATAAATAAATGATACGGAAAACGTCATTGCGCCCACGTTTACACACAGTTTTTCAAAATTTGACACACAAGTCGATAAAAATTTTCAATTTTTTTAGTTCAATGTATTCTATGTTAAATTCTAAACTGATTAACAAAAAAATTGGGATAGTCACATCTCTAGTTTATTTTTAAATAAATAAATGATACGGAAAACGTCATTGCGCCCACGTTTACACACAGTTTTTTCAAAATTTGACACACAAGTCGATAAAAATTTTCAATTTTTTTTAGTTCAATGTATTCTATGATAAATTCTAAACTGATTAACAAAAAATTGGGATAGTCACATCTCTAGTTTATTTTTAAATAAATAAATGATACGGGAAACGTCATTGCGCTCACGTTTACACACAGTTTTTCAAAATTTGACACACAAGTCGATAAAAATTTTCAATTTTTTAGTGCAATGTATTCTATGATAAATTCTAAACTGATTAACAAAAAATTGGGATAGTCACATCTCTAGTTTATTTTTAAATAAATAAATGATACGGAAAACGTCATTGCGCCCACGTTTACACACAGTTTTTTCAAAATTTGACACACAAGTCGATAAAAATTTTCAATTTTTTTTAGTGCAATATATTCTATGATAAATTCTAAACTGATTAACAAAAAATTGGGATAGTCACATCTCTAGTTTATTTTAAATAAATAAATGATACGGAAAACGTCATTGCGCCCACGTTTACACACAGTTTTTTTTTTTAAATTTGGCACACAAGTCGATAAAAATTTTCAATTTTTTTTAGTGCAATATATTCTATGATAAATTCTAAACTGATTAACAAAAATTGGGATAGTCACATCTCTAGTTTATTTTTAAATAAATAAATGATACGGAAAACGTCATTGCGCCCACGTTTACACACAGTTTTTTTCAAAATTTGACACACAAGTCGATAAAAATTTTCAATTTTTTTTAGTGCAATATATTCTATGATAAATTCTAAACTGATTAACAAAAAATTGGGATAGTCACATCTCTAGTTTATTTTTAAATAAATAAATGATACGGAAAACGTCATTGCCCACGTTTACACACAGTTTTTTTTAAATTTGGCACACAAGTCGATAAAAATTTTCAATTTTTTTTAGTGCAATATATTCTATGATAAATTCTAAACTGATTAACAAAAAATTGGGATAGTCACATCTCTAGTTTATTTTTAAATAAATAAATGATACGGAAAACGTCATTGCGCCCACGTTTACACACAGTTTTTTCAAAATTTGACACACAAGTCGATAAAAATTTTCAATTTTTTTTAGTGCAATATATTCTATGATAAATTCTAAACTGATTAACAAAAATTGGGATAGTCACATCTCTAGTTTATTTTAAATAAATAAATGATACGGAAAACGTCATTGCGCCCACGTTTACACACAGTTTTTTCAAAATTTGACACACAAGTCGATAAAATTTTCAATTTTTTTAGTGCAATATATTCTATGATAAATTCTAAACTGATTAACAAAAATTGGGATAGTCACATCTCTAGTTTATTTTTAAATAAATAAATGATACGGAAAACGTCATTGCGCCCACGTTTACACACAGTTTTTTCAAAATTTGACACACAAGTCGATAAAAATTTTCAATTTTTTTTAGTGCAATATATTCTATGATAAATTCTAAACTGATTAACAAAAAATTGGGATAGTCACATCTCTAGTTTATTTTTAAATAAATAAATGATACGGAAAACGTCATTGCGCCCACGTTTACACACAGTTTTTTCAAAATTTGACACACAAGTCGATAAAAATTTTCAATTTTTTAGTGCAATGTATTCTATGATAAATTCTAAACTGATTAACAAAAAATTGGGATAGTCACATCTCTAGTTTATTTTTAAATAAATAAATGATACGGAAAACGTCATTGCGCTCACGTTTACACACAGTTTTTTCAAAATTTGACACACAAGTCGATAAAAATTTTCAATTTTTTTAGTTCAATGTATTCTATGATAAATTCTAAACTGTTTAACAAAAATTGGGATAGTCACATCTCTAGTTTATTTTTAAATAAATAAATAATATAGAAAACGATATTGTACGCACATATACACGCTTTTTTTTCAAATTTTGACAGATATGTCCATACAAATTTTGAATCTTTTAATGCACTGTATCCTACAATAAATTCTAAACTGATTAACAAAAAATTGTGATGTGCATATCTCTAGTTTATTTTAAATAAATAAATAATACGAAAAACGACTTTTCCTCCACATATACAAGCAGTTTCTTCAAGTTCTCACAAACATATTGATAAAAACATTAATTTTTTTGAAGCAATGTATCCTACAATACATTCTAAACTGATTAACAAAAAATTGGGATGTACTTATTTCTATTTTATTTTTAAATAATTAAATAATACGCAAAACGACATTGCGCGCACAAATACACTCAGTTTTTTCAAATTTCGGCAAACATGACGGTAAAAATTTTAATTTTTTTATTGCAATGTATTCTATACTATATTCTAAACTGATTATCAAAAATTGGGATGACATCTTTGTCAAAATTTAAAAACACTGATGGTATACATATGTGTTCGCAATATGGTTATGATATTGTATTTTAAGGTTAGAGAAGTCCGTTTTAATGTAGATTCGAATGCAAATACAGAACATAAACTGTGAAAACAGCTCACACACTTATAACAACTTAATGTAGTAGGACTGGAATTTATATTGCTGAAACTGATTACCAACTTCTCATTACTTTTTTAATTCAATTTTGACTTAAGAATAGGCTCTTTAGTTGCCTAAAAGGGAGTGTCTGATCTTATTTATTTTTAGCCAAAATTACATCGGAAATTCAAAAGAATTATCAAAATTTTGTAGAAATCCAAATTTTGTAGAAATCCAAATTTTTGTTTAAATCTAGTTGGATTTTTTGTTAAATAAGGATTGTGGAAAATTGAGTTGGAATTTATTTTTTTACGAAAATTACTGGGATTTATAGTTTAGTTTGGTTCAGAATTGTACGATAAATATTGAATTCGATTGAATTTCGTGTAAATTTCCGCAAAATTGAATAACTTAAAATTCGCAAAACTTCTTAAATACATATTTATTTTACTTTCAGAAAATAAAAATAATTTAATTTGCATTATTTGTGAGAAGTTTTTTTTCTTCTGGAAATTGAAGTAAAATTTGAGTTATTGGATTGAAATTTCAATGAATTTATTGAATTTGTAGATTGTTTTGTAAGCAATTAACAAAAGGATTTGCAACGAATTAGATTTTTTCCTCTGTTTTTTTTAGAAAATTGACGACAAATTTTTAATTTCTTATTAAATTTTGAGGATCAAATTCGAACGAATTCATTGCATTTGTTTTCGTTTCTAGTTGTGCGGGTTTGTTTGAAATTTTTGGGAAATAAAAATTTATATCTTATTCAATTTTGAACAAGTTTGAACGAATTTATTCAATTTATTTTGTAATTGTGCGTATAAGTTTAGGTGATATTTGATTTACCAACATTGGAAATTTACTTAAATTTTTTGTAGGTTTAATGAATTTAAAAATCCACCTTAGAAATTGAAATAGAATTTGTAGAAATTCACATTTTTTTATGCAAAAATAGAGAATTCACGTTTTCATAACAATTTCTCAAATTTTCATTATCGTTTATTAGGTCAATTACTTCCCAATTAAGTTTCTGACACTAGTAAAGGTAAAGTAATTTCGGAATGTTAATTTTTTTTTAATTTGTTTTACTTACTAACACAAATTAAATTCAAGGTTGACACGTTTTTCTGGATTTATTGTGGTAATAATTAGAAAAATTGCAAGGAATTTTAAATTATTAATTCACATTTTTAGAAAATTGACCACAAATTTTTAATTTTCTATTGAATTTGTTTTGTAATTGTCCGGTATAAGTTTAGTTGAAATTTTTGGGAAATTGAAAAAAAAAGTTACATTGGAAATTCAAATGAATTTATGCCCATACATTTTAAACTTCTTATTCAATTTTGAAGAACGAATTCGAATCAATTTATTGTATTTATTTTGTAATTGTGCGGTATAAGTGTAGTTGAAATTTTGGGAATTTGAAAAAAAGTTACATTGGAAATTCAAACGAATTTATGTCCATACATTTTCAATTTTGAAGAACGAATTCGAATCAATTTATTGCATTTTTTTTGTAATGGTGCGGTATAAGTTTAGTTGAAATTTTTGGAAGTTGAAAAAACAGTTACATTGGAAATTCAAATGAATTTATGTCCATACATTTTCAATTTTGAAGAACGAATAATTGTGCGGTATAAGTTTAGTTGAAATTTTGGGAATTTGAAAAAAAGTTACATTGGAAATTCAAATGAATTTATGTCCATACATTTTCAATTTTGAAGAACGAATTCGAATTAATTTATTGCATTTGTTTTGTAATGGCGCGGTATAAGTTTAGTTGAAATTTTTGGGAAGTTGAAAAAAAAGTTACATTGGAAATTCAAATGAATTTATGTGCATACATTTTCAATTTTGAAGAACGAATTTGAATCAATTTATTGCATTTTTTGTAATGGTGCGGTATAAGTTTAGTTGAAATTTTTGGAAGTTGAAAAAACAGTTACATTGGAAATTCAAATGAATTTATGTCCATACATTTTCAATTTTGAAGAACGAATAATTGTGCGGTATAAGTTTAGTTGAAATTTTTGGGAATTTGAAAAAAAGTTACATTGGAAATTCAAATGAATTTATGTCCATACATTTTCAATTTTGAAGAACGAATAATTGTGCGGTATAAGTTTAGTTGAAATTTTGGGAATTTGAAAAATAACAGTTACATTGGAAATCAAATGAATTTATGCCCATACATTTTAAACTTCTTATTCAATTTTGAAGAACGAATTCGAATCAATTTATTGTATTTATTTTGTAATTGTGCGGTATAAGTTTAGTTGAAATTTTGGGAATTTGAAAAAAAAGTTACATTGGAAATTCAAATGAATTTATGTCCATTCATTTTCAATTTTGAAGAACGAATAATTGTGCGGTATAAGTTTAGTTGAAATTTTTGGGAATTTGAAAAAAAGTTACATTGGAAATTCAAATGAATTTATGTCCGTACATTTTCAATTTTGAAGAATGAATTCGAATCAATTTATTGCATTTTTTTTGTAATGGTGCGGTATAAGTTTAGTTGAAATTTTTTGGAAGTTGAAAAAAACAGTTACATTGGAAATTCAAATGAATTTATGTCCATACATTTTCAATTTTGAAGAACGAATAATTGTGCGGTATAAGTTTAGTTGAAATTTTTGGGAATTTGAAAAAAAAAGTTACATTGGAAATTCAAATGAATTTATGTCCATACATTTTCAATTTTGAAGAACGAATTCGAATCAATTTATTGCATTTGTTTTGTAATGGTGCGGTATAAGTTTAGTTGAAATTTTTGGAAGTTGAAAAAAACAGTTACATTGGAAATCAAATGAATTTATGCCCATACATTTTAAACTTCTTATTCAATTTTGAAGAACGAATTCGAATCAATTTATTGTATTTATTTTGTAATTGTGCGGTATAAGTTTAGTTGAAATTTTTGGGAATTTGAAAAAAAAAGTTACATTGGAAATTCAAATGAATTTATGTCCATACATTTTCAATTTTGAAGAACGAATTCGAATCAATTTATTGCATTTGTTTTGTAATGGTGCGGTATAAGTTTAGTTGAAATTTTTTGGAAGTTGAAAAAAACAGTTACATTGGAAATCAAATGAATTTATGCCCATACATTTTAAACTTCTTATTCAATTTTGAAGAACGAATTCGAATCAATTTATTGTATTTATTTTGTAATTGTGCGGTATAAGTTTAGTTGAAATTTTTGGGAATTTGAAAAAAAGTTTCATTGGAAATTCAAATGAATTGTATGTCCATACATTTTCAATTTTGAAGAACGAATAATTGTGCGGTATAAGTTTAGTTGAAATTTTTGGGAATTTGAAAAAAAAAGTTACATTGGAAATTCAAATGAATTTATGTGCATACATTTTCAATTTTGAAGAACGAATTCGAATCAATTTATTGCATTTGTTTTGTAATGCTGCGGTATAAGTTTAGTTGAAATTTTTGGGAAGTTGAAAAAAAGTTACATTGGAAATTCAAATGAATTTATGTCCATACATTTTCAATTTTGAAGAACGAATTCGAATCAATTTATTGCATTTGTTTTGTAATGGTGCGGTATAAGCTTAGTTTAAATTTTTGGGAAGTTGAAAAAAAAAGTTACATTGGAAATTCATATGAATTTATGTCCATACATTTTCAATTTTGAAGAACGAATTCGAATCAATTTATTGCATTTGTTTTGTAATGGTGCGGTATAAGTTTAGTTGAAATTTTTGGAAGTTGAAAAAAACAGTTACCTTGGAAATCAAATGAATTTATGCCCATACATTTTAAACTTCTTATTCAATTTTGAAGAACGAATTCGAATCAATTTATTGTATTTATTTTGTAATTGTGCGGTATAAGTTTAGTTGAAATTTTTGGGAATTTGAAAAAAAAAGTTACATTGGAAATTCAAATGAATTTATGTCCATACATTTTCAATTTTGAAGAACGAATAATTGTGCGGTATAAGTTTAGTTGAAATTTTTGGAAGTTGAAAAAACAGTTACATTGGAAATTCAAATGAATTTATGTCCATACATTTTCAATTTTGAAGAACGAATAATTGTGCGGTATAAGTTTAGTTGAAATTTTTGGGAATTTGAAAAAAAGTTACATTAGAAATTCAAATGAATTTATGTCCATACATTTTCAATTTTGAAGAACGAATAATTGTGCGGTATAAGTTTAGTTGAAATTTTTGGGAATTTGAAAAAAGTTACATTGGAAATTCAAATGAATTTATGTTCATACATTTTCAATTTTGAAGAACGAATAATTGTGCGGTATAAGTTTAGTTGAAATTTTTGGGAATTTGAAAAAAAGTTACATTGGAAATTCAAATGAATTTATGTCCATACATTTGCAATTTCTTATTCAATTTTAAAGAACGAACTCGAATCAATTTGTTGAATTTGTTTTTAATTGTGCGGTACAAGTTTAGTTGAAATTTTTCTGAAAAGAAATTTACCAAAATTTACATGACTTTCGTAGATATTAATTTCTCTTTTTTTACCAAATTGCTTGTAATAATTGTTCTCGAATTTCAGAAATATAATTTTTTTTAATCTTTATTTTTATAAAAAAAGTTTTCAAAAATTTATTATACAAAAATTTTCGTATTAATCGTAACTGTTGAGTGAATTCTTGTAGAGTAGAACGAATTATTGTTACAAAAATTTACTTTGGTTTTGAATTGTCGTTCGAATTCTTTAGGTTAAATTTTTGACATTTTCTGTTCAATTTGAATTTTTCGAATACGTAGAAATTGAAATGAATGTATTGATCTGTTTTTTGTAAGGAAATTTAGATTAGAATTGTTTCATGAATTTCCATATTAAAGTCCTTGAGAAAATCTAGTAGAATTAGTAGAAATTCATGTTTATTTTTGACATGTAATTAAAATTAATGTCTCGTGAATTTTTCATTTTTTTGTGAAATAAATTAATCGAATTTAATGTTATGCAATTTCAGATTTTAAAGAATTCGAAGAAAGTAAAATTGTTGAATGAATTTGTTTGAAATTGAATTCTTAATCAAAAATGTTTATTTTTACAAAAATCAATTTTATGTTTTTTCAGAATTTATAGCACCACACCGGAAATGTTTATAATTTTATATTATTCCTGAACCTACAAAAAATGTGTTTACTTTTCCGTCGAATGCCATTATCCTGCGATGACTAATAGCGCGGTTGCCGTTCGCGGCAACGTCGCCGACGACGTTGCTGATTCGTTTCCTAGTAGCGAATTACACGCGATGACTTATTTTTCACGTTCAAGGTTTCAATTTGAGAAAAAGGTAAAGTGTATAATTATTTCGCTTACGTGATTCACTATTTTTAATGATTGTCAGCGCAAATATTTTCTCTCATGCGTTTTGTCGTTATGCAAGAATATGATATCGAAGTTGACTATGAGGGAAACAAGAGAAGCGATTGGAAAAACAGGTACACCAATCGCATTGTACTCATAGGTGTTAAATATACTAATTCTAAACGTGAAAATACACTGACCTAAGCGTTTATTTAAATTAAAAAAAAAATTCAAGGACAGTTGAGCAATTACGTGCGGGTGAAAAAAAATTATTTACGCTGATAATTGCTTGGTTGTGTTAACGGTAACATCGGAAAAACTCATTTTTTGGCTTACATGTATGTTTTTATTTTTGACCAATAAACTAGTTACACCCGGAAAACCTTTTAAAAATAACTGCCTTTGTGACTTCGTTTCTCATCGAACTAATCTAAGTAGGTCTTGGACCACCAATTAATTTTCGACTATTTTTGTTGTCGCCGATTGTGGTCTGAATATTCCTTAATATTAATATTTTTTTTTGATCTAATCTAATTCATGTCGTTTGTTTAAATAATTTGTAGTTGGCCATGGTTTTTAAACAGTGTTGTTACACGGAAAACAATTGTTTTGATTACTTGACGTGGGCGTGAGAGAATAATCCAATCTTCTGTTTGAATAGCTGGTGATAGTTTTATTCAATTTTTAATCAAATTGACCATGATTCAAAACGTTAACTGATTAAGGAAAACGATTTTTTTTTGTTAATTGAATTGAGAATTTGTTATAAGAACAATTACTGACATATAAAAAATCTGCGGGGGTACAATACTAATTTTGTGATTGTTTAATTATTTTTCTAAATTTTTGCAGTTAGAAAATAAATTGCCGTCCCCGGCACGTTGGGGTAACTTGTTTGAACGACTACAATTAATGATATATAAAAAATCTGCGGGGTACCATTCCAATTTTCCGATTGTTTAATGTTTTTGAAGAATTTTTGTATTTAAATAAAATTGTTACCGCCTTGCCGGCATTTTGGGGTGCTTTTGTTCAACCAACTAGAACCAACATATAACATGAATGCGGGGGTTTATTAAATTTTGTTTGTTTATTTTTAATGATATTTTGTACATAGAATAAAATTTGGGGTTATAAGAAATGTACTGTATATAAAAATTTGTCGGGGGTAGGATCTTAATTTTACGATTGTTGAATGTTTTTCTGAATTTTTGCACTTGGTAAAGAAATTGATTTTGACATCAGCCGGGGTACAATACTGATTTTGCAATTGTTTAAGTTTTTTTCTGAATAATTACCGTCCCCTGACGACGCTTTGGTTTAATTTTTTTCAAAGGGTATAAGAACTCTGCTAGAATTAGTGGCATATGAAAAATCTGCGTGGGTATAATTCCAACGTCCTATTGTCTAATGTTTTTGCTGAATTTTTGTATTTAAAAAAAATGTTACCTCCTTATCGGCGGCATTTTGGGGTGCTTTTTTATTGTGGGTTGTGGTGAAGTTACTAAAAAATGTACGGGGTACAATCCTTATTTTATAATTGTTTAATGTTTTCTGAATTTTTGGCCTTAAAAAAGTTGCATCCCCTAGCGACGTTTTGGGGTAATTTATTTCAAGGGTTGTAAGAACTCTAGTGCAATTACTGACATAAAAACATGTGCAGGGGTAAAATTACAATTTTGCAATTGTTTAATTTTTGGCACAGAAAAAAATTACTGTCTCCTAACGGCACTTTGTGTTTATTTGTTGCACTGGTTAAAGGAACTGCACTTCCAATTACTGAGATATGAAAGATCTGCGGGGGTACAATCCTAATTTTGCGATTTTTTAAGTTTCTAAATGTATGTTCTTAGAAACACATTGCTGTCCCCTGTTGCAAGGGTAATAAGAATTGCACAACAATTATTCGCACTTGAAAAATCTGCGGGGGTACATTCCTAATTTTGGGATTGTTTAATATTTTTTCCTGAATTTTTGAAAAGAAATTGCCGTCTCCGACGGCACTTTGACGTAACTTGTAAGAATTACAATTGGTGATATATAAAAAATCTGCGGTGGTGCAATTCCAACGTTGCGATTGTTTAATGCTTTTGCTGAATTTTTTTATATAAAAAAATGTTACCCCCTTGTCGGCATTATGGGTTGTGGTGAAGTTACTAAAAAATCTACGGGGGTACAATCCTTATTTTACAATATTTTTTCTGAATGTTTTTGCCCTTAAAAAAATCTCATGACGGCACTTTGGGGTAATTTATTTCAAGGGTTATAAGAACTTACTGACAAAAAAATTTGCGGGGGTAAAATCCCAATTTTGGAATTATTTAATGTTTTTTTTGTATGTTTGCCATCCCCTGATGGCGTTATGGGGTAATTTGTTGCAAGGATTAAAGGAAGTGTACTGCAATTACTGAGATACAAAGAATCGGCGGGGGTACAATTCTAATTTTCTCGTTGTTTTATGTTTTTTCTGAATTATTGCTGTTCTCTGACGGTACTTTAAGGTAATATAAAAAATATGCGGGAGTAATAATTGGTTTACAACAAGTGGGCTACAGTTACTGACATATAAAAAATCAGCGGGGGTACAAACCCAATTTTGTGATTTTTTATGGTTTTTTCCTGAATTCTTTTATTAAAAAAAAATTTATACCTCCTTGTCAGCGTTTTGGGGGTGCTTTTGTGTTGTGGGTTGTGATGAAGCTATTACAAGAACCAACATTTAAAGTATCTGCGGGGGTACATTTAAATTTTGAATGTTTGTTTTGTGATGAATTTTTGCACTTTAAGGGCAAGGGGTTTAAGAACTGAACTACAATTACTGACATATAAGAAATCTGTGGGGGTAAAATATTAATTTTGCAATTGTTTAATGTTTTTTTCTGAATGTTTGGCTTTAAAAAAATTGCATCCTCTGACGGCACTTTGGGGTAATTTATTTCAAGGGTTATAAGAACTTACTGACATATATAATTAAATTTGCGGGGGTAAAATCCCAATTTTGGAATTATTTAACGCTTATTCTGTATGTTTGTCATCCCCTGATGGCATTATGGGGTAATTTGTTGCAAGGGTTAAAGGAACTGCACTGCAATTACTGAGATATAAAAAATCGGCGGGGGTACAATCCTAATTTTCCGGTCGTTTTGTGTTTTTTTTTTAAATTATTGCCGTCCCCAGACGGTACTTAGGAGTTATATGTTGCAAGAAGTGCACTACGATTACAGACATAAAAATCTGCGGGGTACAATCCTAATTTTGCGATTGTTTAATTTTTTTCTGAATTTTGCAATTAGATGAAAAATTATCAGGCACTTTCAGATAATTGGTTTACAAGAAGTGGGCTACATTTACTTACATATAAAAAATCAGCGGGGTACAAACCAAATTTTGTGATTTTTATGGTTTTTCCTAATTCTTTTATTAAAAAAAAAAAATGGAAACCTCCTTGTCAGCATTTTGGGGGTGCTTTTGTGTTGCGGGTTGTGATGAAGCTATTACAAGAACCAACATTTAAAGTATCTGCGGGGGTACAATTGCAATTGTTTAATGTTTTTTGCTGAATGTTTGGCTTTAAAAAATTGCATTCTCTGACGGCACTTTGGGGTAATTTATTTCAAGGGTTATAAGAACTTACTGACATATAAAAAAATTTGCGGGGGTAAAATCCCAATTTTGGAATTATTTAATGTTTATTCTGTATGTTTGCCATCCCCTGAAGGCATTATGGGGTAATTTGTTGCAAGGGTTAAAGGGACTGTACTGCAATTACTGAGATATAAAAAATCGGCGGGGGTACAATCCTAATTTTCCGGTCGTTTCGTGTTTTTTTTTTAATTATTGCCATCCCCAGACGGTACTTAGGAGCTATATGTTGCAAGAAGTGCACTACGATTACAGACATAAAAAATCTGCGGGGGTACAATCCTAATTTTGCGATTGTTTAATTTTTTTTCTGAATTTTTGCAATTAGATGAAAAATTATCAGGCACTTTGAGATAATTGGTTTATAAGAAGTGGGCTACAGTTACTGACATATAAAAAATCAGCGGGGGTACAAACCAAATTTTGTGATTTTTATGGTTTTTTCCTAATTCTTTTATTAAAAAAATGTATACCCCCTTGTCAGCGTTTTGGGGGTGCTTTTGTGTTGTGGGTTGTGATGAAGCTATTACAAGAACCAACATTTAAAGTATCTGCGGGGGTACATTTAAATTTTGAATGTTTGTTTTTGTGATGAATTTTTGCACTTGAAGGGCAAGGGGTTTAAGAATTGAACTACAATTACTTACATATAAGAAATCTGTGGGGGTAAAATATTAATTTTGCAATTGTTTAATGTTTTTTTTCTGAATGTTTGGCTTTAAAAAAATTGCATCCTCTGACGGCAGTTTGGGGTAATTTATTTCAAGGGTTATAAGAACTTACTGACATATAAAAAAATTTGCGGGGGTAAAATCCCAATTTTGGAATTATTTAATGTTTATTCTGTATGTTTGCCATCCCCTGATGGCATTATGGGGTAATTTGTTGCAAGGGTTAAAGGAACTGCACTGCAATTACTGAGATATAAAAAATCGGCGGGGGTACAATTCTAATTTTGCGATTGTTTAATTTTTTTCTGAATTTTTGTAATTAGATGAAAAATTATCAGGCACTTTGAGATAATTATTTTATAAGAAGTGGGCTACAGTTACTGACATAAAAAATCAGCGGGGGTACAAACCCAATTTTGTGATTTTTTATGGCTTTTCCTGAATGGTTTTATTTAATAAAAATTGATACCTCCTTGTCTGCATTTTGGGGGTGCTTTTGTGTGATGGGTGTGATGAAGGTATTACAGGAACCAACATGTAAAGTATCTGCGGGGATACAATTAAATTTTGAATGTTTGTTTTTGTGATGAATTTTTGCACTTTAAGGGCAAGGAGTTTAAGAACTGAACTACAATTACTGACATATAAGAAATCTGCGGGGGTAAAATATTAATTTTGCGTTTTTAATTTGTGAAGGTTTGGTCTTAAAAAAATTGCATCACCTGACGGCACTGTGGGGTAATTTATTTCATGGGTTGTAAGAACTTACTGAATTATAGAAAATGTGCGGGGGTAAAATCCCAATTTTGCAATTATTTGATATTTTTTCTGTATGTTTGCCGTCCGCTGATAGCATTTTTGGGTAATTTGTTGCAATGTTTATAAGGACTCGACGATAATTATGTACCAACATTAAAATTTGCGGGGGTACAATTCTATTCTTGGAATTGTTTATTGTTGCACTTTAAAAAAAATTACCATTCTCGGATGGCACCTTGGGTTAATTTTTGCAAGGGTTATAAGAACTGCAAAACAATTACTAACATAAAAAATGTGCGGGGGTACAATCTTAATTTTGCGATTGTTTAATTTTTGTCTGAATTTTTGCAATTAGATGAAAAATTATCGTTCCTCGGCGGCACTTTGAATTTGTTTATAAGAAGTGAGCTACAATTACTGAAATATAAAAAATCAGCGGGGGTACAATCTCAATTTTGCGATTGTTGTGGGTTGAGCTAGTACAAGAACCAACATGTAAAATATCTGCGGGGGTACAATTAAATTCTGAATGTTTGTTTTTGTGATGATTTTTCTACTTAGAATAAAATTGCCGTTCCCTAACGACACTTTGGGGTAATTTGTGTCGAAGGGGTTTAACAACTGAACTACAATTACTGACATCTACGATATCTGCGGGGGTAAAATACTAATTTTGCAATTGTTTAATGTTTTTTCTAAATGTTTGTACTTTTTGCCACTTTTTGATGGCATTCTGGGTAATTTGTTGCAAGGGACTCGACTATAATTACTAACTTATAAAAAATTTGCTGGGGTACAACCCCAATTTTGTGATTGGTTAATGATAATTCTGAATTTTTACCGCCCTCCGACGGCTTTTTAAGGTAATTTGTTGCAATGGTTATAAGAACTGAACTACAATTATTGTCATATTAAAAATTTGCGGGGTATAATTCTAATTTTGCGATTGTTTAGTGTTTTTTCTGACGGCTGGTTAGGGTAATTTATTACAAGTGTTATAAGAACTGCACTTACTGACATATAAAAAATGTGCGGGGGTACAATCTCAATTTTATGATTGTTTAATGGTTTTTTCGGAATGTTTGTCCCTTGACGGCATTTTGGGGTAATTTGTTGCAAGGGTAATAAGATCTGCTCTCCAATAATAACAAATAGTCTTAAAAAAAAAAGTTGTTACCTACTTTTGGGTTGTGATGAAACAAGAACCAACAATTTGCGGGGGTACAATTAAATTTTTAAATTCAAAACGCATTTGATCCAAATGAACTTCACGCCTGTTAAATTTTGAAGTAGGCTATATGATTTATTGAAACAGTTTTTTATGTTTTTTATATCTAGGTTTTGATATTGTTTTGTTGGTATCATATTTTTGGACATTAGTGTGACCGTGCTTTAATTAAAACTTACAGTATGAATTTGGTGGCTTTTTTTTGCCTCGTAATTTTGAACATTCTAATAGTTGGTGCTAAATTTAAGTTGGTATTTTCCTGATATAAGGTCAAGAAATTCTTCGGTTTTATTGATTTAAAAAAAACTATTTTTGTCTGTCTTATTTAATATGTAGTTGGCTTTGATATAAAAACAACTTTCAAAATTTTTATCTTTATGGTTTATCGAGGATCCGTCTTTGTTTTACCAAATCTGTAAATTTTTAAAGTGGGTCATAATTTAATTAAAAAAACTTAGCTGGTAAATCAACGTTAGCCGTGATCTTAGTTAGCAGCGGAAACAATAAGAATTTCAATGCACTTGAATGTTTTTTAAGGACACAAAAATACCTCGATTTACCACCCAGAACTTTTCCACGACTAACTGGAGCGTGTAGTTTTTGAAAATAGGTTACATAATTGATAATTACGACGGAAATAAATTTTTTGAATTCTATTCGAATATATTTTAAGTGTGATCGTTTTAAGAGAAGTAGGCCGAGTACGTTGATTTTGTTTATTATGACAATTTTTTAATGGTTCCTAAGTACTTGTACGGACTTGTACAACGTCGGCAGGAAATATAAAGAAGGCCATGTGTGTTTGTTTGTTTAAGCCATGGCCATCTACGGTTTAGGGTTTATTGTACTTGACTTTCAGATTCTTTTGGTGCGGCAAACAACGAAAAAGTGCGTGGTTTTCGACGACCACTCGATTTCAATTGGAAACGCAATAAATTAATTATTTTCCCGTTGTGTGTAGTGGCTTCTCTTGCAACTTTTACTAAAACAGTTAATTTGACCCGGTTTCGAGGCGAGTACAAGTAATCGTTCGGTTTTGAGATTTGTATTTTCTATTACTCAATTTTGAGTCATTTTTCGTCGCGATAAACGCTATCATAAATTTAAACGTTGGAAGGTCGTAGAACCGTTATCGTCGACTTAATGATTTAAATAAAGTTGTTTTACGAGCGCACCGATACGTTACGATTTTCAACATCCTTCCTACAATGTTGCAATTTAATAAAAAAAAATAAATGTGTAATTGAAAGTATGTGTAGGCAAGTACGTTGTCATGGCGACCTATTCCTGTACTACCTGTTTTGTTTACGGCGTTTACCTGTAAAGATTTTTCAAAGACTCTTTATTTTTCAGTTTTAAAATTTATGTTATCGGCAACCGTGTGTACCAGAATGACACAGCCGCTATTATCACCGCGATCTACGCGTTTAATGTTATCTACCCCAAAATCCGCCACCCCACCTTTGTATACATTAAATCAATTTGACATCTATCTTTTATTTCCAACAAATTGAATTTCTTTTATTGTTTTGTATGTAGGAGGAATTCCGTTCTATTTAGTGCGTCGTTGTAACGAACGATCATTATATGACAGTTTCGCCTGTCAGTTGAATTTAGGCATCCATGACGCACGATGCTCATTTTTTTTGTCTTTGGTCTACCGCTCTCGTCCCGCGGTTGAAAAAATCACAGCACGACGTGACATAACAAAAACCGCACAGTCTACTTATGAATTGGTTATTGTTCTCGAAAATTCAAATAAAGTGGTACAGTAGACTGTTGATCGACACTCAGAACTCACGTTGACGATAATTGCACACGTCAAAATGTCAACAAAGTTCGTATCGACACTAGTCGCGCCAAACTGCACTATTCGATTTGATATTTAAATTAAAACGGATAGCTTTGCGGCGTAATTGCGGGTTCGAAGGACCAGAGTGTATGTATATTGATGATTCATCCGTTTTGCGGAAGCCCATCTAATGCAGGATTTTTCGACTTCAGAAATGTTAAGAATTTTCGGTTCGTTCTATCATGTAAATTAGTTTTACGGGTTCATGACCTACTTTCTATAGTTTTTAGTAGAAAATTTTCTTCAAAAATGTTAAACGAATTTTAGTTAAGTCGTAGTTGGTCATGCTACGAAATTACATATAAACATCGTTATAATATTTCACCGCCCACTTTGATTTTGTCAAATGATTTTTTTGAAAAACAATGTTCAAACATACGTGAACTTAATGGATCAAAGTTTACTTGGTTTTTACGATCAGAAGATTTTTCAGAATTCTAGAGTTTGTCCAAACCTTGAATGCATTTTTTGTAATTGTTTTTTTTGTGTTTTATCGAAATACTAGTAGCAGAGATAAATCGAAAAATGTTTTTATTTCTTATCATAACAAACACTTAACGCACGTTTATTAAGTTGATTGATTTGAATTGGGGCAGATTTATTTTGGGTTTGCCAATACATGCGCTATTCGATTAAAATTTTCGTTAGGTTGAAATTCTGTTGGCAAAAGAAATATATCGGTTAAATTTTTTTTGTATTATCGTGAGCCAAAGTTCAAGTTTGCGAACAAAGTAAGTAGGCGATGAGACTGTGCGATAAAAAATTTGTTGAACTCTCGAATTCGATAAACAAATTTTTTTGGAATCGTAAAGAGGCAAATTTCAAGTTTGCAAACATAGTAAGTAGGTCATTTATAAATTTTTCGTTTGTTATCGTTTCGTGTTGTTTTCCAATGCCTACTTGATGTTGATTAAATGCGAATGTAATTTGGTCACTTTTTCAAACGTATGGGTTAGAAGATTAATATATCGATTTTTGAAGATAAAACAAAACATTTAAAGTTTATATTTATATGCTTTTGACTTCTACACAGTAGGCCATGCAACATTTTAATTTTATTGTACGTAATTTTTTTTGCCACTTTGCCCTGTCACCCTTTGTTTTAAGGGTTATATGGTCTTGACTAGGACCATCACACACAAAAATTTGCTGGGGTCTAATTCCGTTTTTGCGATTTTTCAATTTCTTTTGCTAAATTTTTCCACTAAAAAAAATACTTAACGAATTTCGGGGTGGTTTTCGTTGTTGGTTATAATAAAGAGAATACAAGGACCAACATATAAAAAATCTGCAAGAGTACAATCTCATTTTTAGGATTTCTTAATTTTTTTTAGCAAATTTTTTGGATCTAAAAAAAATTATCGATCCTTGACGGCATTTTGGGGTAGTTTGCGATGTGGGTTATAGTGAAGGAAATACATGCGCCAACATATAAAAATCTACGAGGGTACAATCCCATTTTTTAAATTTCTTTAGTTAAATTTTTGCACTTGGAAAAAAATTGCCGCCCTCTGATGGCATTTTGTGGTGGTTTGAGTTGTTGGTTATAATGATGGGAATACAAGGAACGTATAAAAAATCTGCGAGGGTACACGATCCCATTTTTAGGTTTTTTTAAGCGAAATTTTTACACCTAGAAAAAAAAAACGCTCCTCTGACGGCATTTTGGTTTGCGTTATGGGTGTTAATGAAAAGAATACAAAGACTAACATATAAAAATCTGCGGGGTTTTAGAATTGTTTAGCAAAATTTGCACTTAGAAAAATAACTGCTCCTGATGGCATTTTGGGGGTGGTTTGCTTTGTGGATTATATTGATGGAAATACATAAAATCTACGGGGGTACATTCTCATTTAAAAAATTTTTTAATTTCTCTAGTTAAATTTTTGCACTTCGAAAAAAATAATCTCCGAAGGTACAATCCCATTTTTAGAATTTTTTAGCTAAATTTTTGCACTTAGAAAAACGCCCCTAACAGCATTTTGGGGTGGTTTGCTTTGTGGGTTATAATGAAGGGAATAGAAATAAAATCTGCAAGGTTTGATCAAATTTTAGAATTTTTTAGTTAATTTTCTGCACTTACCGCCCCTAACGGCATTTTGGGGTGGTTTGCCTTGTGGATTATATTGATGGGAATACATTGACTAACATATAAAAAATCTTCCAGAGTACAATCTAATTTTTTAATTTCTTTAGTTAAAGCCCCCTAACGGCATTTTGGGGTTGTTTTAGTAATAGGTTATATTAAAATAATACAAAAAAATATACAAAAAGTTTGCGAGGATACAATCTCAATTTTGAGGATTTTAAAAAAATTTTAACTAAATTTTTGCCCTTATCAAAAATTGCCGTCCCTTGACAGCAACTTGTGATTGTTTAAGTTGTGGGTTAGAATGAAGAGAATACAAGGACCAACATATAAAAAATCTGCAAGAGTACAATCTCATTTTTAGGATTTCTTAATTTTTTTTAGCAAATTTTTTGGATCTAAAAAAAATTATCGGCCCTTGACGGCATTTTGGGGTAGTTTGCGATGTGGGTTATAGTGAAGGAAATACATGCACCAACATATAAAAAATCTACGAGGGTACAATCCCATTTTTTTAATTTTTTAATTTCTTTAGCTAAATTTTTGCACTTGGAAAAAAATTGCCGCCCCTGATGGCATTTTGTGGTGGTTTGAGTTGTTGGTTATAATGATGGGAATACAAGGAACGTATAAAAAATCTGCGAGGGTACGATCCCATTTTTACACCTAGAAGAAAAAAAATGCTCATCTGACGGCATTTTGGTTTGCGTTATGGGTGTTAATGAAAAGAATACAAAGACTAACATATAAAAATCTGCGGGTGTTTTTAGAATTGTTTAGCAAAATTTTGCACTTAGAAAAATAACTGCTCCTGATGGCATTTTGGGGTGGTTTGCTTTGTGGATTATATTAATGGAAGTACATAATATCTACGAGGGTACAATCTCATTTAAAAAATTTTTTAATTTCTCTAATTACATTTTTGCACTTCGAAAACAATAATCTCCGAAGGTACAATCCCATTTTTAGGATTTTTTTAGCTAAATTTTTGCACTTAGAGAAAAAACGCCCCTTAACAGCATTTTGGGGTGGTTTGCTTTGTGGGTTATAATGAAGGGAATAGAAATAAAAATCTGCAAGGTTTGATCAAATTTTTAGAATTTTTTTAGTTAATTTTTTGCACTTAGAAACATAACCGGCCCTAACGGCATTTTGGGGTGGTTTGCCTTGTAGATTATATTGATGGGAATACATTGACTGACATATAAAAAATCTTCCAGAGTACAATCTAATTTTTTAATTTCTTTAGTTAAAGCCCCCTAACGGCTTTTTGGGGTTGTTTTAGTAATAGGTTATATTAAAATAATACAAAGAGTTTGCGAGGATACAATTTCATTTTTAGGATTTTTAAAAAAAATTTTAACCCAATTTTTGCCCTTACCAAAAAATTGCCGTCCCTTGACAGCAATTTGTGGTTGTTTAAGTTATGGGTTAGAATGAAGGAATGCAAGGACTAACATATGAAAAAAAAACTGCGAGCGCCCCCTGACGGCATTTTGGCGTGGTTTGAGTTGTAAGACATAATGAAGGGAACAACATGTAAAAAACTGGGAGGATAGGATCTAAGTTCTTAGGATTTTTTTAGATAAATTTTTGCACTTAGAAGAAACTTGCTGCGCCTTAATGGCATTTTTTGGGGTGGTTTGCGTAGTAGGTTATAATGAAGGTCCGCATATAAAATATCTGCAATCCTATTTTTAGGATTTTTTTATCTAATTTCTTTACAAACTTTTTTCGCTTAGAAAAATTGCCGCCTCTGATGGCATTTAGGGTTGGTTTGACTTGTGGGTTATAATAAAGGGAATCTAAAGAGCAAAAATTTGCGAGAGTAGAATCTAATTTTTAGGATTTTCTTTAGGTAAGTTTTTACTCTTGGAAAAAATTGCCGCCCCCTAACATTTTGGGGTGATTTGCGTTGTGGGTTATAGTCAAGGGAATTTAAGAACTAATACGTAAAAAATGTAATAGGGTACAATCTTATCTTAAGGACTTCTCAATTTCTTTGGCTAATTTTTGCCGCTCCTGTAGGGATTTTACGGTGGTTTGAGTTATGGGTTAGAATGCAGGACATACAAGAACGAACATATAAAAAATCTGCGACGGTACAATCCCATTTTTAGGATTTAAAATTTTTTTAGCTAAATTTTTGCACTTAGAAAAAAATTACCGCCTCCTGACGGCATTTTTGAGTGATTTGTGTTGTGGGTTATAATGATGGACCAACATATAAAAAATCTGGTATAGTGCCATCCATTTGTAGGATTTCTTAATTTCTTTAGCAAAATTTTCACACTTTGAGAAAATTGCTTCTTCCTGACGCCATTTTGGGGGGTTTGTTTAACTTCTGTGTCAAAATGAAGGGAACTAACATACATAAATATCTGTGAGGATACAATCTCGTTTTTGTGATTTCTTGTTTTCTATAGCTAAAATTTTGCAAATAGAAAAAATTACCGCCCCCTGACGGGGTCGTTTGAGTTGTGGGTTATAATGAAGGGAATACAAGGACCAACATATCAAAAATCTGAGATGGTACATTTTAATTTTTAGGATTAATGAATTTCTTTAGTTAAATTTTGCACTTAGAAAACAAATTGCCGCCCCTCGATGCATTTTGCAGTGGTTTGCGTTGTGTGTTATAACAAAGTTCACATTTGCGGGTGTACAATTCCATTTCTAGGATTTCTTAATTTCTTTGGCTAAATTTTTGCCGCCCCTTGGTTTGAGTTGTGGGTTATACTGAAATAAATATATGGAACAACATATAAAAAGTTTGCGAGGATACAACCTCATTTTTAGGATATCTTAATTTCTTTTAGCTAATTTTCTTCCACCCCTCTTATGGTATGCACAGAGAGTAGTTTTCATAAAATTTAAAAAATTCCTATGAACAAAATGGTATGGTTTTATTATTATTTTATTTTCCGGTTGCCAAAGCAACCATTTTTACATTTATTGTCGAAGTAGGCCAGGATGCCTCAAAAATGGACGTACTTTGGAATGGTCATCAAAATGTTAGGTCCTAAATGGTTTTTATTTTTATTTTTCGGTTGCCGAATCATTTTTTACCACGTTTTTCTTAGCTTGTATTCTTGTGTTTGTTTGATTGAATGTGTCCGCAAAATTTCAAATTTTGGAATCGATTTTTCGACCACTTCTATTAATTACATTTATGGTCAAAGTAGGCTAGGATGCGTAAAATGTTTTTAAATTATTTTATTTTTCATTTGCCAAAGCAATCATTTTTTACATTTATGGTCGAAGTCAAAAATTAACATACTTTGGAATGGTCATGGATTACTACGATATTCATTCATTCAAAATGTAAGATTGTAACTTTTTTGAAATGTTTTTAACTTATTTTATTTTCCGGTGGTTAAAGCAAATATTTTTTACATTTATGGTCGAAGTAGACTAGGATGCGTCAAAAATGGAGGTACTTTGGAATGGTCATGGATTACTATAATATTCAGAATGTAAGATCCTAACTTTTTTGAATTGTTTTTACATTATTTTATTTTTCGGTTGCCGAATGAAACATTTTTTACTACGTTTTTTTAGCTTGCATTCTTTTGTTTGTTTGATTGAGTGTGTCCGCCAAATTTCAAATTTTGGAAACGATGTTTCGACCACTTATGGTTGAAGTAGACTGGGATGCGTCAAAAATGGACGTACTTTGGAATGATCATGGATTACTACGATGCTCATTCTTTAAAAATTTTAGTTCTTAACGTTTTTGAAATGTTTTTAAATTATTTTATTTTCCGTTTACCAAAGCAAACATTTTTTACATTTATGGTCGAAGTCAAAAATTAACATACTTTCGAATGGTCATGGATTACTATGATTTTCATTCATTCAAAATGTAAGATCCTAACTTTTTTGAAATGTTTTTTAAATTATTTTATTTTTCGGTTGCCGAATGAAACATTTTTTACCACATTTTTTTTAGCTTGCATTCTTTTGTTTGTTTGATTGAGTGTGTCTGCCAAATTTCAAATTTTGGAAACGATTTTTCGACCACTTATGGTCGAAGTAGGCTGGGATGCGTCAAAAATGGACGTACTTTGGAATGATCATGGATAACTACGATGTTCATTTTTTCAAAATTTTAGATACTAACTTTTTTGAAATGTTTTTAAATTATTTTATTTTTCGTTTACCAAAGCAAACATTTTTTACATTTATGGTCGAAGTCAAAAATGGACATACTTTGGAATTGTTACGGATTATTACGATGTTCATTCATTCAAAACTTTTTTGAAATGTTTTTAAATTATTTTATTTTCTGGTTGCTGAATGAAACATTTTTTACCACGTTTTTCTTAGCTTGCATTCTTGTGTTTGTTTGATTGTGTCCGCCAAATTTTAAATTTTGGAATCGATTTTTCGACCATTTCTACTAATTACACGATAGGATTAGGCTAGGATGTGTCAAAAATGGACGTACTTTGGAATGATAATGGATTACTACGATGTTCATTCTTTCAAAATTTTAGATCCTAACGTTTTTGAAATGTTTTTAAACTATTTCATTTTCTGGTTGCTGAATGAAACATTTTTTACCACGTTTTTCTTAACTTGCATTCTCGTGTTTTGTTTGAGTGTATCCGCCAAATTTTAAATTTTGGAATCGATTTTTCGACCACGTCTACTAATTACATTTATGGTCGAAGTAGGCGTCAAAAATGGACGTACTTTGGAATGATCATGGATTACTACGATGTTCATTCATTCAAAATGTTAGATCCTAACGTTTTTGAAATGTTTTTAAATTATTTTATTTTTGTTTACCAAAGCAATCATTTTTACATTTATGGCCGAAGTCAAAATGGACATACTTTGGAATTGTTACGGATTACTACGATGTTCATTCATTCAAAACTTTTTGAAATGTTTTTAAATTATTTTATTTTCTGGTTGCTGAATGAAACATTTTTTTACCACATTTTTCTTAGCTTGCATTCTTGTGTTTGTTTGATTGAGTGTGTCCGCCAAATTTTAAATTTTGGAATCGATTTTTCGATCATTTCTACTAATTACACGATCGGATTAGGCTAGGATGTGTCAAAAAAGGACGTACTTTGGAATGATCATGGATTACTACGATGTTCATTCATTCAAAATGTTAGATTCTAACGTTTTTGAAATGTTTTTAAATTATTTTATTTTCTGTTTGAAGTCAAAAATGGACATACTTTGGAATTGTACGGATTACTACGATGTTCATTATTTCAAAATGTAAGATCCTAACTTTTTTGAAATTATTTTCCCGTTGCTGAATGAAACATTTTTTACCATGTTTTTCTTAGCTTGCATTCTCGTGTTTGTTTGAGTGTATTCGCCAAATTTTAAATTTTGGAATCGATTTTTCGACCACTTCTACTAATTACATTTATGGTCGAAGTAGGCGTCAAAAATGGACGTACTTTGGAATGATCATGGATTACTACGATGTTCATTCATTCAAAATGTTAGATCCTAACGTTTTTGAAATATTTTTAAATTATTTTATTTTTTGTTTACCAAAGCAATCATTTTTTACATTTATGGCCGAAGTCAAAAATGGACATACTTTGGAATTGTTACGGATTACTACGATGTTCATTCATTCAAAACTTTTTTGAAATGTTTTTAAATTATTTTATTTTCTGGTTGCTGAATGAAACATTTTTTTACCACATTTTTCTTAGCTTGCATTCTTGTGTTTGTTTGATTGAGTGTGTCCGCCAAATTTTAAATTTTGGAATCGATTTTTCGATCATTTCTACTAATTACACGATCGGATTAGGCTAGGATGTGTCAAAAAAGGACGTACTTTGGAATGATCATGGATTACTACGATGTTCATTCATTCAAAATGTTAGATCCTAACGTTTTTGAAATGTTTTTAAATTATTTTATTTTCCGTTTGAAGTCAAAAATGGACATACTTTGGAATTGTTACGGATTACTACGATGTTCATTATTTCAAAATGTAAGATCCTAACTTTTTTGAAATTATTTTCCCGTTGCTGAATGAAACATTTTTACCACGTTTTTCTTAGCTTGCATTCTCGTGTTTTGTTTGTGTGTATCCACCAAATTTTAAATTTTGGAATCGATTTTCGACCACTTCTACTAATTATATTTATGGTCGAAGTAGGCGTCAAAAATGGACGTACTTTGGAATGATCATGGATTACTACGATGTTCATTCATTCAAAATGTTAGATCTTAACGGTTTTGAAATGTTTTTAAATTATTTTATTTTTGTTTACCAAAGCAATTTTTTTTACATTTATGGCCGAAGTCAAAATGGACATACTTTGGAATTGTTACGGATTACTACGATGTTCATTAATTCAAAACTTTTTGAAATGTTTTTAAATTATTTTATTTTCTGGTTGCTGAATGAAACATTTTTGTATCACGTTGTTCTTAGCTTGCATTCTTGTGTTTGTTTGATTGAGTGTGTCCGCCAAATTTTTAATTTTGGAATCGATTTTCGACCATTTCTACTAATTAATTACACGATCGGATTAGGCTAGGATGTGTCAAAAAAGGACGTACTTTGGAATGATCATGGATTACTACGATGTTCATTCATTCAAAATGTTAGATCCTAACGTTTTTGAAATGTTTTTAAATTATTTTATTTTCCGTTTGAAGTCAAAAATGGACATACTTTGGAATTGTTACGGATTACTACGATGTTCATTATTTCAAAATGTAAGATCCTAACTTTTTGAAATTATTTTCCCGTTGCTGAATGAAACATTTTTACCACGTTTTCTTAGCTTGCATTCTCGTGTTTTTGTTTGTGTGTATCCACCAAATTTTAAATTTTGGAATCGATTTTCGACCACTTCTACTAATTATATTTATGGTCGAAGTAGGCGTCAAAATGGACGTACTTTGGAATGATCATGGATTACTACGATGTTCATTCTTTCAAAATGTTAGATCCTAACGGTTTTGAAATGTTTTAAATTATTTTATTTTTGTTTACCAAAGCAATTTTTTTACATTTATGGCCGAAGTCAAAATGGACATACTTTGGAATTGTTACGGATTACTACGATGTTCATTAATTCAAAACTTTTTGAAATGTTTTTAAATTATTTTATTTTCTGGTTGCTGAATGAAACATTTTGTATCACGTTGTTCTTAGCTTGCATTCTTGTGTTTGTTTGATTGAGTGTGTCCGCCAAATTTTTAATTTTGGAATCGATTTTTCGACCATTTCTACTAATTAATTACACGATCGGATTAGGCTAGGATGTGTCAAAAGGACGTACTTTGGAATGATCATGGATTACTACGATGTTCATTCATTCAAAATGTTAGATCCTAACGTTTTTGAAATGTTTTAAATTATTTTATTTTCCGTTTGAAGTCAAAAATGGACATACTTTGGAATTGTTACGGATTACTACGATGTTCATTATTTCAAAATGTAAGATCCTAACTTTTTGAAATTATTTTCCCGTTGCTGAATGAAACATTTTTACCACGTTTTCTTAGCTTGCATTCTCGTGTTTTGTTTGTGTGTATCCACCAAATTTTAAATTTTGGAATCGATTTTCGACCACTTCTACTAATTATATTTATGGTCGAAGTAGGCGTCAAAATGGACGTACTTTGGAATGATCATGGATTACTACGATGTTCATTCTTTCAAAATGTTAGATCCTAACGGTTTTGAAATGTTTTAAATTATTTTATTTTGTTTACCAAAGCAATTTTTTTACATTTATGGCCGAAGTCAAAAATGAACATACTTTGGAATTGTTACGGATTACTACGATGTTCATTAATTCAAAACTTTTTTGAAATGTTTTTAAATTATTTTATTTTCTGGTTGCTGAATGAAACATTTTTACCACGTTTTCTTAGCTTGCATTCTTGTGTTTGTTTGATTGAGTGTGTCCGCCAAATTTTTAATTTTGGAATCGATTTTCGACCATTTCTACTAATTAATTACACGATCGGATTAGGCTAGGATGTGTCAAAAGGACGTACTTTGGAATGATCATGGATTACTACGATGTTCATTCATTCAAAATGTTAGATCCTAACGTTTTTGAAATGTTTTTAAATTATTTTATTTTCCGTTTGAAGTCAAAAATGGACATACTTTGGAATTGTTACGGATTACTACGATGTTCATTATTTCAAAATGTAAGATCCTAACTTTTTTGAAATTATTTTCCCGTTGCTGAATGAAACATTTTTTACCACGTTTTTCTTAGCTTGCATTCTCGTGTTTTGTTTGAGTGTATCCACCAAATTTTAAATTTTGGAATCGATTTTCGACCACTTCTACTAATTATATTTATGGTCGAAGTAGGCGTCAAAAATGGACGTACTTTGGAATGATCATGGATTACTACGATGTTCATTCATTCAAAATGTTAGATCCTAACGGTTTTGAAATGTTTTTAAATTATTTTATTTTTGTTTACCAAAGCAATTTTTTTTTACATTTATGGCCGAAGTCAAAAATGGACATACTTTGGAATTGTTACGGATTACTACGATGTTCATTAATTCAAAACTTTTTTGAAATGTTTTAAATTATTTTATTTTCTGGTTGCTGAATGAAACATTTTTTATCACGTTGTTCTTAGCTTGCATTCTTGTGTTTGTTTGATTGAGTGTGTCCGTCAAATTTTTTAATTTTGGAATCGATTTTTCGACCATTTCTACTAATTAATTACACGATCGGATTAGGCTAGGATGTGTCAAAAAAGGACGTACTTTGGAATGATCATGGATTACTACGATGTTCATTCATTCAAAATGTTAGATCCTAACGGTTTTGAAATGTTTTTAAATTATTGTATTTTTGTTTACCAAAGCAATTTTTTTTTACATTTATGGCCGAAGTCAAAAATGGACATACTTTGGAATTGTTACGGATTACTACGATGTTCATTAATTCAAAACTGTTTTGAAATGTTTTTAAATTATTTTATTTTCTGGTTGCTGAATGAAACATTTTTTATCACGTTGTTCTTAGCTTGCATTCTTGTGTTTGTTTGATTGAGTGTGTCCGCCAAATTTTTAATTTTGGAATCGATTTTTCGACCATTTCTACTAATTAATTACACGATCGGATTAGGCTAGGATGTGTCAAAAAAGGACGTACTTTGGAATGATCATGGATTACTACGATGTTCATTCATTCAAAATGTTAGATCCTAACGTTTTTGAAATGTTTTAAATTATTTTATTTTCCGTTTGAAGTCAAAAATGGACATACTTTGGAATTGTTACGGATTACTACGATGTTCATTATTTCAAAATGTAAGATCCTAACTTTTTGAAATTATTTTCCCGTTACTGAATGAAACATTTTTACCACGTTTTTCTTAGCTTGCATTCTCGTGTTTTGTTTGAGTGTATCCACCAAATTTTAAATTTTGGAATCGATTTTCGACCACTTCTACTAATTATATTTATGGTCGAAGTAGGCATCAAAAATGGACGTACTTTGGAATGATCATGGATTACTACGATGTTCATTCATTCAAAATGTTAGATCCTAACGGTTTTGAAATGTTTTTAAATTATTTTATTTTTGTTTACCAAAGCAATTTTTTTACATTTATGGCCGAAGTCAAAAATGGACATACTTTGGAATTGTTACGGATTACTACGATGTTCATTAATTCAAAACTTTTTTGAAATGTTTTTAAATTATTTTATTTTCTGGTTGCTGAATGAAACATTTTTTACCACGTTTTTCTTAGCTTGCATTCTTGTGTTTGTTTGATTGAGTGTGTCTGCCAAATTTTAAATTTTGGAATCGATTTTTCGACCATTTCTACTAATTACACGATCGGATTAGGCTAGGATGTGTCAAAAAAGGACGTACTTTGGAATGATCATGGATTACTACGATGTTCATTTATTCAATTTGTTAGATCCTAACGTTTTTGAAATGTTTTTAAATTATTTTATTTGCCGTTTGAAGTCAAAAATGGACATACTTGGGAATTGTTACGGATTACTACGATGTTCATTATTTCAAAATGTAAGATACTAACTTTTTGAAATTATTTTCCCGTTGCTGAATGAAACATTTTTACCACGTTTTTCTTAGCTTGCATTCTCGTGTTTGTTTGAGTGTATCCGCCAAATTTAAAATTTTGGAATCGATTTTTCGACCACTTCTATGAATTACATTTATGGTCGAAGTAGGCGTCAAAATGGACGTACTTTGGAATGATCATGGATTACTACGATGTTCATTCATTCAAAATGTTAGATCCTAACGTTTTGAAATGTTTTTAAATTATTATATTTATGGTTGAAGTAGACTAGGATGCGTCAAAAATGGATGTACTTTGGAATGGTCATGTTCACGATGTTCATTCTTTCAAAATGTTAGATCCTAACTTTTTTGAAATGTTTTTAAATTATTTTATTTTCCGGTTGCTGAATGAAACATTTTTTACCACGTTTTTCTTAGCTTGCATTCTTGTGTTTGTTTGATTGAGTATGTCCGCCAAACTTCAAATTTTGGAATTGATTTTTCGACCACTTCTACTAATTACATTTATGGTCGAAGTAGACTGGGATGCGTCAAAAATGGACATACTTTGGAATGATCATGGATTACTACGATGTTCATTTTTCAAAATTTTAGATACTAACTTTTTGAAATGTTTTAAATTATTTTATTTTTCGTTTACCAAAGCAATCATTTTTACATTTATGGCCGAAGTCAAAATTGACATACTTTGGAATTGTTACGGATTACTACGATGTTCATTCATTCAAAATTTTTTTGAAATGTTTTTAAATTATTTTATTTTCTGGTTGCTGAATGAAACATTTGTTACCAGGTTTTTCTTGGCTTGCATTCTTGTGTTTGTTTGATTGAGTGTGTCCGCCAAATTTTAAATTTTGGAATCGATTTTTCGACCATTTCTACTAATTACACGATCGGATTAGGCTAGGATGTGTCAAAAAAGGACGTACTTTGGAATGATCATGGATTACTACGATGTTCATTTATTCAATTTGTTAGATCCTAACGTTTTTGAAATGTTTTTAAATTATTTTATTTGCCGTTTGAAGTCAAAAATGGACATACTTGGGAATTGTTACGGATTACTACGATGTTCATTATTTCAAAATGTAAGATACTAACTTTTTTGAAATTATTTTCCCGTTGCTGAATGAAACATTTTTTACCACGTTTTTCTTAGCTTGCATTCTCGTGTTTGTTTGAGTGTATCCGCCAAATTTAAAATTTTGGAATCGATTTTTCGACCACTTCTATGAATTACATTTATGGTCGAAGTAGGCGTCAAAATGGACGTACTTTGGAATGATCATGGATTACTACGATGTTCATTCATTCAAAATGTTAGATCCTAACGTTTTGAAATGTTTTAAATTATTATATTTATGGTTGAAGTAGACTAGGATGCGTCAAAAATGGATGTACTTTGGAATGGTCATGTTCACGATGTTCATTCTTTCAAAATGTTAGATCCTAACTTTTTGAAATGTTTTTAAATTATTTTATTTTCCGGTTGCTGAATGAAACATTTTTTACCACGTTTTTCTTAGCTTGCATTCTTGTGTTTGTTTGATTGAGTATGTCCGCCAAACTTCAAATTTTGGAATTGATTTTTCGACCACTTCTACTAATTACATTTATGGTCGAAGTAGACTGGGATGCGTCAAAAATAGACATACTTTGGAATGATCATGGATTACTACGATGTTCATTTTTTCAAAATTTTAGATACTAACTTTTTTGAAATGTTTTTAAATTATTTTATTTTTCGTTTACCAAAGCAATCATTTTTTACATTTATGGCCGAAGTCAAAAATTGACATACTTTGGAATTGTTACGGATTACTACGATGTTCATTCATTCAAAATTTTTTTGAAATGTTTTTAAATTATTTTATTTTCTGGTTGCTGAATGAAACATTTGTTACCAGGTTTTTCTTGGCTTGCATTCTTGTGTTTGTTTGATTGAGTGTGTCCGCCAAATTTAAATTTTGGAATCGATTTTTCGACCATTTCTACTAATTACACGATCGGATTAGGCTAGGATGTGTCAAAAAAGGACGTACTTTGGAATGATCATGGATTACTACGATGTTCATTTATTCAATTTGTTAGATCCTAACGTTTTTGAAATGTTTTTAAATTATTTTATTTGCCGTTTGAAGTCAAAAATGGACATACTTGGGAATTGTTACGGATTACTACGATGTTCATTATTTCAAAATGTAAGATCCTAACTTTTTTGAAATTATTTTCCCGTTGCTGAATGAAACATTTTTTACCACGTTTTTCTTAGCTTGCATTCTCGTGTTTGTTTGAGTGTATCCGCCAAATTTTAAATTTTGGAATCGATTTTCGACCACTTCTACTAATTATATTTATGGTCGAAGTAGGCGTAAAAAAATGGATGTACTTTGGAATGGTCATGGATTCCTACGATGATTATTCATTCAAAATTTTTTGATATATTAGAGTTTTTTTAATTAATTCAATCGTTAATACCTAAAGCTATTAATGTTTTTTGGATTGACATCATTATTTATAATTTTTACTTTTGCGAAGGTAGAGCGTTTGATGTTTTTGTTATTTCGCATGTTTTAGACGAACTATTTCAAAAAGCGAGGTCTCGGTCTGCTAAGTGTTTGTTTAAATACGACTCGTTCGAGTATGTCACAAATGTTTCTCAATTAGATGTACGCGCGTAACGAGGAGGAGTTAAAACGTTTTAAGATCAAGCATGTTCGGAAACATTCATTTGTCTCTCTAAATTAAAAACACAGCCAACTTCGTCTACTTTAATCAATACCCATTGAGTTCGTAACCAATTGTTTATAATTTAACCGAAACGCTACATCACGATAAATAATTGGAAATTAGGTTACGATTTTCCTACGGAAGTTACATAACGTAATTTGTCAAAAATCTTTAAGAAATTTTTTTAAAAATAATGATAATAATAATAAAACGGAGCGTGTTTTGTCATTTCCATTTTCTGTTGTAAATTACACAGAACGGAACCCCGTTTCGGGGGATCGATACGAAAACGGGGTTGAAGCCGCGCCAAAATCTATGTTATAATATAGTTTATGTCCCTCTTAATTTCCTAAGATTTAAATGCACGCACGGTGAGTTATTATCGAAACACGTGCTAATACGGGAGATAATTTTCCTCGACTTTCCCCGTCGCTCGTTTTTTCTTTTATTGTAAATACGTGGGGGCGAAAAAAAGTTTCGAGATCGACTCCCGGAATGAAAATCAAAAACGAGACGTTCGGAGGGCGAGCCTTTTGTTACAATTACAAAAGCTTTCGAAACAGCTGTTTGGGTTGCTGAGGGGTGGGTTTCTAAAAAAAGACATCCCCAACCGAGCGTATCAATAATTTATCCACAATCACAGTTGTACACGAAATCAAACGCTAATTTTTTCTTCTTTTTCAGGTAATTACACACGCCTTGCTTATAGTTTTAGGTGAGTTTTTTTTTTCGTCTTGTTCGTGCGCCATTTTATTATTGTATTAATTAAATCAACTTCCATGCCGGGTTATTACGAAACTTTACATTAAATTAACGTTTGATGGGTGATTTAATGGTTGTTATTTAATTGTCTATAATTTAAATTAATTTAAGTATTGTCCCCGCTTATTTATCAGAGAAAAAAAGAGAGTAAGTGACGTAAGCTTCGAGGCCATTTTATTTTTATACGGGGAGCGTACACAAATTCGCACAATAACATTTAAGCGCACCCGAAGTACAAGCGCTCTTTGATCGTGCGATATTTTTTTTTCGGGGCGGTAATTAAATTTTTTTAACTACTTCGGACCGTTGAAGAACATCTGCGTCCCTCGTGGTGCAGATATAAAAATAATACACCGCACGTTTCGGGGGTTTTTATGTTTATACAGGATGTGTTTGAATTGTTTTATTTATTTTTCATTGAAAACTTTAATTAGCGAATTGTAATTAACTAAAAAAAAAAGAATCATCGGGTCGGCTGTGGACGGCCTTGAGCGTCGGCGTTGTTTGCCTTTCTAACTTCATATGTTTTTTTTTTCGGAACGCCTGCTTTTATTTTTACACTACTACTACTACTATGAAAAATAGCAAATTTTGAAAAATGTACTTCCGTTAATCTGATTTAGACGGTCTTGGATTTTTTTAATTTAAAAGTGAATAGTATTATTAATTACTTGTATTGAATCAATATTTTTGTACTTGTACTTAAATATTAATATTAATTATCCTCATATTTTTGAACTCTTTAACCATACTCCATTTTGTTCACTCTTTTCCGTTTTCTTTAAAATAATTTATAACCCGAAATGAATTTGAAAAAGAACCAAAACACAAATATTATACAAATTTCTAAACAAAACTATACATGGAAGAAACTATGATAATAATGAAGCTGGCAACAGCGCAATGAATACAGTCAAATGCGCCGCCTAGGTTTTTTTTGTAAAGTTTTGTAAAAATCGAATAATATTGTGACAACGATAAGTCATCCTTGCATAAATTTTGAATTTTCAAAATTTTGGTTCAACACAAAAGTTCAATGTTTTAATTTAAATTATTTAATAAAACCAGTTGGCGGTTTTTAAATAAAAAAAATTACCGACGATTTTTCTTTCTTTATTCTTTTTTTTTTCTAAAAAATTATTTTTTATAGAAGCGATTCTTCAACATTTTGTCAAAAGTTTGTCTTTTTTTAAATTAGAAGAAAAATTGATTTTATAAATGGTGGTTAGCAGTGGAATTTAACCAAACGCATCTTGGTTTTCTTTTTTTGTACTCTTCTATTTTTGTTTTAAAAATGATTCTTCAACATTTGTGTTTGTTTTTTTTCTTGAATTTGATGAACAAAATTTATTTTGTAAATAGTAACTTGTTCACCATGGAATTTAACCAACCACTGCTTGATTTTTCTTACCCTTCTATTTTTTTTTTAAAGTGAATAATTTTTTGCAAAAATAATTTTCAAAATTTATGGTTGCTTTTTTTTAATATGAGGAATACAATTTATTTTATAGTAGGCCACAATGGATTTAAGCGTGTTAAGTTATTTTTACTTTTTTGGTCTTGATTTTTTACCCTTCACATTTTTGTAAAATTTTGTTTGCTCTTTTTAATTTAAGAACAAAATTTATTTATAAATATTGGTTCACCATGGAATTTAACCTAACACGTCTTAACCCTTCTCTCTTTTAAAAAAAATTGAATCATTTTTGTACAAGTGATCTTCAAAATTTATTTTTGTTTTTAATATGAAGAAAAGAATTTATTTTATAGTGGGTCACAATGAATTGAAGTGTATAAGTTTTTTACTCTTTTTTCGTAAAATAATAATAAATAAATAAAATTTGCAGAGTAAAATTAAAAAAAAATATTGATTAAATAGCGGTTTATAGTGGATTTTGACCAAACGCTCCTAAATATTTTTCATATTCTCTTCTTTTGTAAAATGATTCGTTTTTTGTAAAAGGATTCTACACATTTTTTATTATCCATTTTTGAAGAACAAAAATTATTTTATAAATAGTGGTTAACACAGTGGAATTTAACCAACGCGTCTTAATTTTTTTACTTTATTATTTTTTTTGAAAAAATGATATTTCAAAATTTTGTTTTGCTTTTTGTTTAATTTGAGGTAAAAACTATTTTATAAGTATTGGATCACAGTGGAATTTAACCAACGCGTCTTAATTTTTTTACTTTATTATTTTTTTGAAAAAATGATTTTTCAAAATTTTTTTAAATTTGAAGAAAAAAATTATTTTATAAATATTGGATCACAGTGGAATTTAACCAACGCGTCTTAATTTTTATTTTTATTTATTTTTTTTTGAAAAAATGATTTTTCAAAAATTTTGTTTTGCTTTTTTTAAATTTGAGGAAAAAAAATTATTTTATAAATATTGGATCACAGTGGAATTTAATCAACGCGTCTTAATTTTTTACTTTATTATTTTTTTTTGAAAAATGATTTTTCAAAATTTTGTTTTGCTTTTTTAAATTTGAGGAAAAAACTTATTTTATAAATATTGGATCACAGTGGAATTTAACCAACGCGTCTTAATTTTTTTACTTTATTATTTTATTTTTGAAAAAATGATTTTTCAAAATTTTTGTTTTGCTTTTTTTTAAATTTGAGGAAAAAACTTATTTTATAAATATTGGATCACAGTGGAATTTAACCAACGCGTCTTAATTTTTTTACTTTATTTTATAATTTTTTTTTGATAAAATGATATTTCAACATTTTTGTTTTGCTTTTTAAATTTGAGGAAAAAAAATTATTTTATAAATATTGGATCACAGTGGAATTGAATCAACGCGTCTTCATTTTTTTACTTTATTATTTTATTTTTGAAAAAATGATATTTCAACATTTTGTTTTGCTTTTTAAATTTGAGGAAACAAATTATTTTATAAATATTGGATCACAGTGGAATTTAACCAACGCGTCTTCATGTTTTATTTTATTTATTTTTTTTGATAAAATGATATTTCAACATTTTGTTTTTGCTTTTTTAAATTTGAGGAAAAAAATTATTTTATAAATATTGGATCACAGTGGAATTTAATCAACGCGTCTTAATTTTTACTTTATAATTTTGTTTTAGAAAAAATGATTTTTCAAAATTTTTATTTTGCTTTTTAAATTTGAGGAAAAAATTATTTTATAAATATTGGATCACAGTGGAATTTAACCAACGCGTCTTAATTTTTTTACTTTATTTTTTTTTTTTTTTGATAAAATGATATTTCAACATTTTTATTTTGCTTTTTTAAATTTGAGGAAAAACTTATTTTATAAATATTGGATCACAGTGGAATTTAACCAACGCGTCTTAATTTTTTTATTTATTATTTTTTTTTTTGATAAAATGATATTTCAACATTTTTGTTTTGCTTTTTTTAAATTTGAGGAAAAAAATTATTTTATAAATATTGGATCACAGTGGAATTTAATCAACGCGTCTTAATTTTTTTACTTTATAATTTTGTTTTAGAAAAAATGATTTTTCAAAATTTTTATTTTGCTTTTTTTTAAATTTGAGGAAAAAACTTATTTTATAAATATTGGATCACAGTGGAATTTAACCAACGCGTCTTAATTTTTTTACTTTATTTTTTTTTTTTTTGATAAAATGATATTTCAACATTTTTGTTTTGCTTTTTTTAAATTTGAGGAAAAAAATTATTTTATAAATATTGGATCACAGTGGAATTGAATCAACGCGTCTTCATTTTTTTACTTTATTATTTTATTTTTGAAAAATGATTTTTCAAAATTTTGTTTTGCTTTTTTAAATTTGAGGAAAAAATTATTTTATAAATATTGGATCACAGTGGAATTTAACCAACGCGTCTTAATTTTTTTACTTTATTTTTTTTTGAAAAAATGATATTTCAACATTTTTGTTTTGCTTTTTTTAAATTTGAGGAAAAACATTATTTTATAAATATTGGATCACAGTGGAATTTAATCAACGCGTCTTAATTTTTTTACTTTATTATTTTATTTTTGAAAAAATGATTTTTCAAAATTTTTATTTTGCTTTTTTTTAAATTTGAGGAAAAAAATTATTTTATAAATATTGGATCACAGTGGAATTCAACCAACGCGTCTTAATTTTTTTACTTTGTTATTTTTTTTTGAAAAAATTATTTTTCAAAATTTTTGTTTTGCTTTTTTTTAAATTTGAGGAAAAAAATTATTTTATAAATATTGGATCACAGTGGAATTTAACCAACGCGTCTTAATTTTTTTACTTTATTATTTTTTTTCAAAATTTTTGTTTTGCTTTTTTGTTTAATTTGAGGGAAAAAATTATTTTATAAATATTGGATCACAGTGGAAAGTAACCAACGCGTCTTAATTTTTACTTTATTTTTTTTGAAAATGATGTTTCAAAATTTTGTTTTGCTTTTTTAAATTTGAGGAAAAAAAATTATTTTATAAATATTGGATCACAGTGGAATTTAACCAACGCGTCTTACTTTTTTACTCTATTATTTTTTTTTGGAAAAATGATTTGTCAAAATTTTTGTTTTGCTTTTTTAAATTTGAGGAAAAAATTATTTTATAAATATTGGATCACAGTGGAATTTAACCAACGCGTCTCAATTTTTTACTTTATTATTTATTTTTGAAAAATGATTTTAAAATTTTGTTTTGCTTTTTTTAAATTTGAGGAAAAAAATTATTTTATAAATATTGGATCACAGTGGAATTTAACCAACGCGTCTCAATTTTTTTACTTTATTATTTATTTTTGAAAAAATGATTTTTTAAAATTTTTGTTTTGCTTTTTTTTAAATTTGAGAAAAAATTATTTTATAAATATTGGATCACAGTGGAATTTAAGCAACGCGTCTTAATTTTTTACTTTATTTTTTTTTAAAAAATGATTTTTCAAAATTTTTGTTTTGCTTTTTAAATTTGAGGAAAAAATTATTTTATAAATATTGGATCACAGTGAATTTAACCAACGCGTCTTAATTTTTACTTTATTATTTTTTTTTGAAAAAATGATATTTCAAAATTTTTGTTTTGCTTTTTGTTTAATTTGAGGGAAAACATATTTCATAAATATTGGATCACAGTGGAATTTATCGAAACTCGTCTTGAACTGTTTTCTTTTTTTTTTTGCAGAAATGATCTTCATTTTTTTTTAATTTGAAAAAAATATTATTTTGTAAATAGTGGTTCACCGTCGGATTTATGATTTTTCTTACTCTTTTTCGCAAAAATTTTTGTAAAAATGATCTTCATAATTTTTTTTTATTTTTTGTTTTAATTTGAAGAAAACAATTTATTTTATAAATACTGGTTTATCATGGAATTTAACCAAATGCGTTTTGATTTTTTTCTTCTTTTTTTTGCAATAATTATTCGTTTTCTTGTAAAAAGATTCTTCAAATTTTGTATATTTTTTAAATTGTAGTCAAATTTAACCAAACCTGTCTTGATTTTTCTTACTGTTTTCTTTTTCTAATGTAAAAATGATTCATCAAAGTTTTTGTATGCTTTTTTTTAATTTGAAGAACGAAAAACTCGTCTTGATTTTTCTTCCTCTTTTCTTTTTTGCAATAATTATTCATTTTCTTGTAAAAAATGATTCTTCAAGTTTCTTGTTCGCCTTTTTTTATTTGAAAAACAAAATTTAATTTATAAATACTGGTTCGCAGCGAAATTTAACCAAACGCGCCTTGATTTTTCTTACTCTTTTTTTTTTTTATATAAAAATAATTAATTTTTAGTAAAAATTATTCTTCAAAATTTTTATTCCTTTTTTTTTGATTTATCAAAAAAATTTAAAACAAGAATTTATGATTTTTTAAAATGAATATTAAATATAATAACTCTTTATTTAACCAAAAAATTATCTAAGATACCTGGACAGAATAAAAATAAATGAATTTTTGCTTTTTATCGAAAAAAAGTTTTACAATTAAAATTCTAAAATGAACCATTGTTTATAAATAAATTTAAAAAATGTTGCTATAAAGCGTTGCCTGTAGTCTGCGTCTTTGCCAGCTTTCTTCGTTTCTCTCTTATGCTTACACTTGCATCCAAAATTTTTTTAGCAACTTGTAAATTATTAAAAATATTTGTTTTTTAGATTTTTCCTTTTTTATTTAAGGTTATAAATTCTATTCTTAAACAAACATGAATTTAGATCACTAATATATTCCAAGAAATGAACATGTTTGTTTGTTTAAAGCCAACTTTGATTGTACTTTATTAACGTGAAATTAACCGACAAACCACCAAAATAATTGTTTGAGTTTTTGAATCTTAAAGAACGGATGAAATACAAATTATTTTTTTATGACAGGCGCAATATTTTACTAAAAGTAGTCGTCATAGCCTCTTATCTCGTTGTAGCCGTTTGTTTTTCAAAGTAAAAAGCAAATATTTTTGTGTTTTGTTTTTGGAAAAAAATTTTTATTTTTTTTATTTACTTTAATTAAAATCGATGTTATAAACTTTACATTTTGTGCTACTTTAAAATGTAATAATTTCTTCACTATCAATTTTAGCGATATAGTTGTTAATGATTATTGATTGAACTCTTTGGGAGGCTATGAGAACTCTCAACAAAGTCTCCGGTTACCGCAAAAAAAAATTCTGTTGTTAATTCTGATAGCCACTCTAAGAGTTCTATCAATTATCATCTGTCAAAAATCATTACGACCCAAAACCATTAAGTTCCCGCTTTGCGTAGTTGAAGGATTTAATTTTTCTTAAAGTTTGATAGGGGCACAATTTTTTCTCGTTAGTTGATTATTCTGTTGACAATTCTGATAGCCCCCCAAATAGTTCTATCAGAAATTATTACCACTTGTAACAGTACGACGCAAAGCAAAAAGTTCTCGCAGCTGAAAGTTGCAAGATTGAAGAATTTAAGTCTGATTCGCCGATAAGGGAAAATTTTTTCTCTCAATAATTGATTATTTTGTTGACAGTTTTGATAGCCCCCCAGAATAGTTCTACTTGTAACACAATGACGCCAAACAATGAAGTCCTACTTTACGAAGTTGAAGGAAAAAATTTGATAGGGGCAACATTTTTTCTCGGTAATTGATTATTTTGTTGACAGTTCTGATAGCCCCCCTCCGCGTACTTCTATTAAAAATTATTATCTCTTGTAACAATACGACGCAAACTAAAAAAAAAAGTTCTCACTGCTAAAAGTATTAAGATTGAGAAAAGTCCGATAAGGACAAAATTTTTCTCGGTGATTAATTCTTTTGTTGACAGTTCTGATAGCCCCCGAATAGTTCTATCAAAAATTGTTACAATTTGTAATAGTACGACGCAAAGCAAAAAAGTTCTTGCTGCTGAAAGTTGCGAATTTAAGTCTGATAGCGGCAAAATTTTTTCACGATTATTGATTATTCTGTTGACAGTTCTGATAGCCCCCCTCCGCATACTTCTATTAAAAATTATTATCTCTTGTAACAATGCAACGCAAAAAGTTGTAAGTTTCAAGATTGAAAAAATTCCGATAAGGACAAAATTTTTTCTCTGTGATTAATTTTTTTGTTGACAATTCTGGTAGCCCCCCGAATAGTTCTATCAAAAACTGTTACAATGTGCAATAGTTCGACGCAAAGCAAAAAGTTGTTGCTGCTGAAAGTTGCGAATTTAAGTCTGATAGAGGCAACATTTTTCTCGATAATTGATAATTCTGTTGACAGTTCTGATAGCCACCCGCATACTTCTATTATTAATTATTACCTCTTGTACCAATACGATGGAAACTAAAAAAGTTCTCACTGCTGAAAGCATCAAGATTCGAAAAAAAAGTTCGATGACAAAATTTTTTCTCAGTGATTGATTCTTTTGTTAACAGTTCTAATAGCCCCCCGAATAGTTCCATCAAAAATTGTTACCATTTCTAATAGTTCGACGCAAAGCAGAAAAGTTCTTGCTGCTGAAAATTTCAAGATTGAAAAAAGTTCGTAAGGACAAAATTTTTTCTCGGTGATTAATTTTTTTGTTGACAATTCTGGTAGCCCCCCGAATAGTTCTATCAAAAACTGTTACAATGTGCAATAGTTCGACGCAAAGCAAAAAAGTTCTTGATGGTGAAAGTTGCGAATTTAAGTCTGATAGAGGCAACATTTTTTCTCGATTATTGATGATTCTGTTGACAGTTCTGATAGCCATCCCGCATTCTTCTATTATTAATTATTACCTCTTGTACCAATACGATGGAAACTAAAAAAAGTTCTCACTGCTGAAAGCATCAAGATTCGAAAAAAAAGTTCGATGACAAAATTTTTTCTCAGTGATTGATTCTTTTGTTAACAGTTCTAATAGCCCCCCGAATAGTTCTATCAAAAATTGTTACCATTTCTTATAGTTCGACGCAAAGCAGAAAAGTTCTTGCTGCTGAAAATTTCAAGATTGAAAAAAGTTCGATAAGGACAAAATTTTTTCCCAATGATTGATTCTTTTGTTAACTGTTCTGATAGCCCCTCGAATAGTTCTATCAAATATTGTTACAATTTGTAAAAAGCAAAAAAGTTCTTGATGCTGAAAGTTGCGAATTTAAGTCTGATAAAGGCAACATTTTTTCTCGATTATTGATGATTCTGTTGACAGTTCTGATAGCCATCCCGCATTCTTCTATTATAAATTATTACCTCTTGTACCAATACGATGGAAACTAAAAAAAGTTCTCACATCAAGATTCGAAAAAAAAAGTCCGATGACAAATTTTTTTCTCAGTGATTGATTCTTTTGTTAATAGTTATAATAGCCCCCCGAATAGTTCTATCAAAAATTGTTACAATTTGTAATAGTTCGACGCAAAGCAAAAAAGTTCTTGCTGCTGAAAGATACGAATTTAAGTCTGATAGGGGCAAAATTTTTTCTCGATTATTGATTATTCTCCTGACAGTTCTGATAGCCCCCCTCCGCATGCTTCTGTTAAAATTATTACCTCTTGTAACAATACGACGCAAACAAAAATGTTCTCACTACCAAAAGTTTCAAGATTGAATAAAATTTTTTCTCGGTGATTAATTTTTTTGTTGACAGTTCCGATAGCCCCCGAATAGTTCCATCAAAAATTGTTACAATTTGTTTCGACGCAAAGCAAAAAAGTTCTTGCTGCTGAAAGTTGCGAATTTAAGTCTGATAGGGGCAAAATTTTTTCTCGATTATTGATTATTCTGCTGACAGTTCTGATAGCCCCCCTCCGCATGCTTCTGTTAAAAATTATTACCTCTTGTAACAATACGACGTAAACAAAAAAAGGTTCTCACTACCGAAAGTTTCAAGATTGAATAAAATTTTTCTCGGTGATTAATTTTTTGTTGACAGTTCCGATAGCCCCCGAATAGTTCCATCAAAAATTGTTACAATTTGTAATAGTTCGACGCAAAGCAAAAAAGTTCTTGCTGCTGAAAGTTGCGAATTTAAGTCTGATAGGGGCAAAATTTTTTCTCGATTATTGATTATTCTGCTGACAGTTCTGATAGCCCCCCTCCGCATGCTTCTGTTAAAAATTATTACCTCTTGTAACAATACGACGCAAAGAAAAAATGTTCTCACTACCGAAAATTTTTAAGATTGAATAAAATTTTTTCTCGGTGATTAATTTTTTTGTTGACAGTTCCGATAGCCCCCCGAATAGTTCCATCAAAAATTGTTACAATTTGTAATAGTTCGACGCAAAGCAAAAAAGTTGTTGCTGCTTAAAGTTGCAATATTAAGTCTGATAGAGGCAACATTTTGTCTCAATTATTGATTATTCTGTTGACAGTTCTGATAGCCACCCCGCATACTTCTATTATAAATTGTTACCTCTTGTACCAATACGATGGAAACTAAAAAAAGTTTTCACTGCTGAAAGCATCAAGATTCGAAAAAAAAGTTCGATGACAAATTTTTTCTCAGTGATTGATTCTTTTGTTAACAGTTCTAATAGCCCCCGAATAGTTCCATCAAAAATTGTTACCATTTCTAATAGTTCGACGCAAAGCAGAAAAGTTCTTGCTGCTTAAAATTTCAAAATTGAAAAAAAGTTCGATAAGGACAAAATTTTTTCCCAATGATTGATTCTTTTGTTAACTGTTCTGATAGCCCCCCGAATAGTTCTATCCAAAATTGTTACAATTTGTAATAGTTCGACGCAAAGCAAAAAAGTTCTTGATGGTGAAAGTTGCGAATTTAAGTCTGATAGAGGCAACATTTTTTCTCGATTATTGATGATTCTGTTGACAGTTCTGATAGCCATCCCGCATACTTCTATTATAAATTATTACCTCTTGTACCAATACGATGGAAACTAAAAATGTTCTCACTGCTGAAAGCATCAAGATTCAAAAAAAAGTCCGATGACAAAATTTTTTTGCACCGACTGATTTTTTTGTTAACAGTTCTGATAGTCCCCCGAATAGTTCCATCAAAAAAATTTACCATTTGTAATAGTTCGACGCAAAACAGAAAAGTTCTTGCTGCTGAAAGTTGCGAAATTTAAGTCTGATATAGGCAACATTTTTTCTCGATAGCCCCCTCCCTCGTGTACTTTATTAAAGAAGATTGGTAGCTAACTTTACAGAGATGCTTTTCAATTACTTTTTATTCTAGTATGGTTGACATGTGCTTAATTTTCAAACGTTGTTTTATTGTTTCATAATCGTTTTCCTAGATTTTGTTTTAAAAATTTTTGTCCAGCGCCTACTATTAAATTTGATTATTTTTTATTAGTTTTGTAATGAGTCTAGATATCCGTCTACATAATTTTTAGTTTTTTATACCATTTTTACACGTTAATTTTAGGATTTAGACATTTTTTGGATGTTCGTATATATTTTTTGTTTTTACAATACACTTAATGGATTTTTAAAGTTTTATTTTTCGTTAATATTTTTTTTTATTTTTTGTTCTTTTTTATAATGAATATAAATATCCCTCTAACATTATTTTAGTTTTTTGATTCTATTTTCACACCTTAATTTTATCTATTTGTCTTTATACATTTTTTTATGTTTATGTATTTTTTTTTATTTGTGACTATTCTTTTTACTCAATGTTTTGGTTTTTAGAATAATCGGAATGGTTTTTTAAACAAGTTCTGAGATTTTCTAATGAATCTAAATTTTGCTACATTATTTTTCCGCTTTTTTATTATTTTGACGTATGTTTTTTATTCAATAATTTGTTTTTAAAATTTGATTCATGAATTGTACTTTATTGTGTGAGTTGCCTTTGTCTTTATTAAAAACTATTACTGTGCCTCTTTATTATTTTTATTCTAGTATTGTTGACATGTGCTTAATTTTTTGTTTTTTGTTTGAAGATCATCAATTACAAATTTAAATTTTTGAGCAGCGCCTACTATTGAATTTAATTTTTTTTGGTTTTTTGTGATATCCGTCCACATTAAATTAGTTTTTTTTTATTTTTGAATTTTAATTTAATTTTTTTTTAAATTTTATTTTCGTGGTATATTAACTTTTTTTATTTTGGTCTTTTGAAATAAATTAATTTTCGAAATTCTGTTTTTGTACAATTGTTCTTATTTTTTCGCGTGCTTGCTTTTTTAGTTTTTTAAAAGTTTTTATTTCAACGTCTTCTTTAACAATGTAGTTCGTGTTGTTTTGTGAGTGCATTTATTTTAACTAAAAAATGTATTACTTCGAAAAAACAGTAGGCATTTTTTTGTTTTTAACTAAGAAATGTACTGATTCAAGAGAACAAAAAGCTATGGTCACCGGATTATATTTTTTGTTTTGTGAGTCTATCCTTACATTTTGTTTATTGTTACCTCAAAATTTTTGAAAACTCAAGTTTTAAAAATTTTGTGTGTTTGTTTTTAACTAAAAATTTTACTACTTCGAAAAAACAGTAAGCTATGATCACCGGACTATATTTTTTTGTTTGGGAGCTAATTACTAATTTTGTTTATTTGTTACTTCAACAATTTTAAGCTTAATTAAAAAAAAAACTGTTTGTTGAGCACACATTTTTTTGATTTTAACTAAAAATGTACTACTTTGAAAAAACCGTAGGCTATGATAACCGAATTAAATTTTTTGTTTTGTGAGATTATTCCTAATTTTTGTTTATTGTTATCCCAAACAAATTTTTTAAGCTCAATTTAAAAAAAAATACCGTTTTATTTAGTTTTTTTAATTTTAACTACTACGAAAAATAGTAGGCAATGACCACCGCATTAAATTTTTGTTTTGTGAGTTAATTGTTAATTTTTTTTACTTATTTTGTGCAAAATTTTTAGTTTAATTTATTAAAAATCTGGTTTATTTCGTAGTCTTTTTTTTAAATTTAAAAATATATTAATTCGAAAAAATAGTAGGATATGATCACCGGATTATATTTTTGTTTTGTGTGTTAATTACCAATTTTGTTTATTGTTACTTCAACATTTTTAAGCAATTAAAAAAAATGTAATTTTATTTAGTAGAAATTTTTTATTTTTAACTAAAAAATGTACTACTTTCAAAAACAATAGACTAATGACTAAAAAACTAGGTTATGCCCTCCGTAATGTTTTTATTGTAACCCAACATTTTGAGCTTAATTTAAAAAAAAAAAGTTTATTTAGTAGAAATTTTTTTGTTTTTAATTAAAAATTTAATATTTTGAAAAAACTGAAGGCTACGATCACCTGAGTATATTTTTGTTTTGTGAGTTTTTTTACTAATTTTTGTTTATTTGTTACCTTACCATTTTCAAGCTTAATTTTCAAAAAAACCTGTTTGCTGAGCACAAATTTTTTTGATTTTAACTAAAAAATGTACTACTTCGAAAAAACAGTAGGCTATCATCATCGGATTATACATTTTGTTGTGCGAGTTAATTGCTAATTTTAATATTAATTTAAAAACAAATACAGGTTTTTTTAGTACACATTTTTTTGTTGTTAACTGAAATATCTACCAGTTTGAAAAAACAGTAGTCTATGATCACACCCTGGTTATGATCACCGGACTATATTTTTTGTTTTGTGAGTTATTTGCTAATTTTTGTTAATTTGTTACCTTGACATTTTAAGCTAATTTTTAAAAACCTGTTTGCTGAGCACACATTTTTGATGTTAACTAAAAAATGTACTATTTCTAAAAAACAGTAGGCTATTGAGCACCGGATTATATTTTAGTTTGTGAGTTTATTGCTATTTTTTGTTTATTAATACGTATGTGGTTCTCCATTTTTTAACTTAACTTTAAAAAATACCAGTTTATTTAGTAGATATTTTTTTTGGTTTTTACTAAAAAATGTGCTACTTCAAAAAACAGTAGGTTGCCCTCCGTATGGTTTTCTGTTTTGTTAATTATCTGCGAATTTTTTATTGTTACCTCAACATTTTAAGCTTAATTTAAAAAAATATTGGTTTATTTGTAGAATTATTTTTGTTTTAACTAAAAATATAATATTTTGTAATAACCGTAGGTTATGATCACCTGAGTATATTTTTTGTTTTGTGAATTTTTGTTTGGTGTCAACTTTTTTTAAGCTTAATTTTTAAAAAATACAGTTTTATTTAGTAGAAATTTTTAACTAAAAATGTACTACTTTGAAAAAACAGGCTATTGAGCACCGGATTATATTTTTGTTTTATGAGTTAATTGCTAGTTTTTGTTTATTATTACGTGTGTGGTCCTACATTTTTAATTTTAAATAATACCAGTTTATTTAGTAGATATTTGGTTTATTTATTTTTACTTAAAAATGTAGCTCGGTCGCCCCACAACAAGAATTCGATTGTTTTACGTTTGCATACGAAAGAGAACAGCTAGGACAACGCTAGCACACCTTTACTGGCGGAGTTATTGAAGTGTCAATCGGGTGGCGGGGGGCTAAGGCGACCTCAGTCACCAACAAAAAAATGTCGAGTTTTTGATGTTTTCTCACGGAAGAGAATAGCTAGCATAACTTTGCTCAACGCTAGCACATCTTTAATAACGGAGTTATTGAGGGTTCAATCTAGGAAGCAAACTCCCCCCCAAAAAAAATTTCGAACTTTTGACGTTTGAACATTAAAGAGCTGAGCTAGCACAGGCTAGCGCAACTATGCTCAACGCTAGTGCACCTTTAATAACGGAATTATTGAGGATGAATCAAGAAATCCACCCCTCAAGATAAATGCGATATTTTTTTGTTGGAGGGCTGAGGTCGCCCTAGCCCATCCATATTCAAACCTCAATACACCTGCTATTAAAGGTGTGCTAACATTATTTTTAGTTGTGCTAGCTCAGCTCTTTAATGTTCAAACATCAAAAGTTCGAAATTTTTTTGAAGGAGGGGACTGGCTTTCTACATTGTACCCTAAATAATTCCGTTAGTCAAGGTGTTCTAGCGTTGAGCAAAGTTGTGTTAGCCTGTGCTAGCTATTCTCTTGCGTATGCAAACATCAAAAATTCGATATTCTTTTGTGGGGAGGCTGAGGTCGCCTTAGCACCCCCCCCCCCTCAATTTAGACCTTAATAACTTTGTTATTTAAGGTGTGTTAGCCTAATGCTAGCTGTTCTTTTCGTGTGCAAACGTCAAAAAAAACAATTTTTTTTGTGGGGGGCTAATGCATCCGAACTAAAATGTGTACCACTTCGAAAAAACAGTAGGCTATGATCACCGAATTTTATGTGGTAATCGCAGCTCCTTATAATTAATTCGTTTGTTCTTAATTTTATTCATTTTGTTGTTACTTGTGCCAATATTGATTGTTTTCTAGTTCCTACGCCTACTACATTGTTAGTTATAAAACTTCCTCTTTAATTTATTTGTTTTGATGCTTTTTAATTGTGTTATTTGATTCTTTCGTTTGCAACGAGGTTATACGAAAGGTTATTATTCTATTATTGGAATATTTTTTAACTACTGGCTAGCTGTTATGTAAATAAAAATAAGATACAGTCCTCGTCTATGTTACGACAAATTTGATTGGCGCAAAAAAATTGTTATATGTAACTCGATAAAAGCACTACAGAACATAAGATAACCTTGTGTATTCTTTCGTAATCACAACAGGTTTTTTTTGTGTTTCGCAACAAATTTGGGTCCTTCGAACCGGACAACGGAACGCGCAGTTTTATCCGTCATCGCATCTTCGAACTTATGCAACATCCTTTCGTTCGCAACACGATTATTAAGTGCAATCAGATAAGATATATACGTTTTCTTTTCTCTTACATCGCACTCTTTGTTTGATGAAATTGCAGCGAAGGGTTGATTTTCGGGACGCGTGATTTATTTCAAGGTCGCGGCTTTTATTTTCCCACGTTTTGTGAATTGATTCGGCTGTTGTGGCCGTGGTAGGTCATAGAAGTTCTACGAAATAAATTACACAACTTCGAGTAATTTACTCTTTCCGTTGTTTCGCTCGAGTCGCGACGGCAACGTCGCCGCCGAGGGGACGCTAACGATTGTTTTGATGTTATTTATTTTTTCTTCAATTAATGAAACGACCCGCCATTTTTTTTTATAAACAATTGATACGACCTTCAGATTTGTTCTGTTTGTCTTTATTATTAGTGCGTAATGTAATCAGTCGGATGACTTAGAAAGTTGCAAACAACAAAATACGGGTGGGCGATTCAAAACGAACAAGGACGCTGGTGAATAACATCGCGTCGTTGCCGATTTACGCGCGCCAACAATAGACTAGTGCAGGTGCGTGGCAACGCCGCAACGTCTCGACCTCTCTCTGTATGGGGCTGCAAGAAGCAGTAGTCGCATTTTAAAGCACTAACGGGATTAAGCCTGTGTGACCTACAAATTCGTCCGAAAATGTTTCTTTTAATTAATTAGTCGTTAATTAATAACAAGTAGCTGCCGTTTATTAACGATTCGACAATAATTGTTTCTTCTTTGAGATCGAAGTAGGCGTCGGATTTTTTCTCGTCTAATTATGGGCGGAAACCCCTACCCCCTCCCGCACTCACGCACGCCGTGTTGTTGCGTGCAGTTAATAATTGTCGGGCGTTCGTGCAAGTGCAGGTACAATGCATAGCTAGCTCGAACTCATTTTTAATAATAAATGACTGACCTTTGACGAATTACTTCCCTGGTTGCATTACGGGCATAACCGAAAATAACAACCGGTTACAGGCGCAACCGGTTAATTTTTCTCTTTTCCATTGCTTCACCTATACGTTCTGACGTGTGCTTTCTATGTGGGTATAAATAAACCACATTAAAATGCATGAAAATGAAGAGTTTTGTTGCACCGCGGTTGGTGTTATTATAATGCCATATCTATGATGCGGGTGGTGGGGATACACGTGCAAGAACCTTTTCGAAATATTCCTTCGCCTCCTCACTCGAAGGACCATTTTTTTGTTATTTTCATATGAGGATTTTTCTATACGAAATCGGGCACGTGTCGATAGGAAGGCGTGTATTTATAGAATTTTTGCGACAAATCCGATTTATTTTTTTTTTGCAAATACATTTAACAAATGAAAGAATTTAGGATATTTGTCAATTGTTACAAATTTAAGCAGGCTTACAAAAAGTGTAATTGAGATGAGTTCGAAGAACTATTTTTTCTATTTTCACGTTGCGATTTTTCAATACGTGGTACCGAAGGGGGTAAAATTTAGAATTTATTTTTGCTTTATTTAAAAGTTGTTTTTATTGGCTTAAATAAAAAAAAATTATAATTTTTTTAATTTCCAAAAACAATCATTGTACACAATTGACTAGGCGAGGAAATATTGCTTCTCCTCCTCGCTCGAAGGACCATTTTTTTTTCTATTTTTATATGAGGATCTTTCAATACGAAAACGGGGACGTGATGATAGTGAGGCGTGTATTTAGAGAATTTTTGCGACAAATCCGATTGATTTTTTTTTTGCAAAAACATCTGACAATGTATTGCAGCAATTACAATGAAAGATTTTAGGATATTCGTCAGTTGTTACAAATTTAAGAAGGCTTAGCAAAAAATATATTTTTTTAAGTGTATTGAGATTAGATTGTATTTTTGAAAGAAATTAGTAGGACGTAATTCCTATTGTAATAATTTTCATCATTGTAATGGATTTTTTGAAAAACGTTTTCGTTAAAATTTTGTTTCATTTTGGTAAATACGTTTTGATATAAATCTAAGTAAGCTTTGAATTCTTTTTTTTTCTTTTTTAATCTTTAATACGAGGTATTTCTGTATTACTAAGGTGGTTAGGTTATGGATTTAATAAATCGAGACGAATAATCCATGTTTACGCAAGGCTGTGGTTCCGAATTTTAGAATTTATTTTTGCTTTATTTAAAAGTGTTTTTATTGGCTCTAATAAACAAATTTATCATTTTTTTTAAATTTCGAAAAACAATCATTGTACACAATTGACTAGACGAGGAAATATTGCTTCTCCTCCTCGCTCGAAGGACCATTTTTTTCTATTTTTATATGAGGATTTTTCAATACGAAATCGGGGACATCATGATAGTATTTAGGATATTCGTAAATTGTTTCACAATTTAAGCCAGCTTAGCAAAAAATTTTGTTTTCTTTTTTTAAGTGTAATTAAGAAATGAATTGTTAGGTTGTAAAGTTTTTGAAAGAAATTAGTAGGCTTTAAAAAAATGTATTTTAATTGTTTTAAAAATAAAAGGCCGATTTGGGGGTTGTAGTACTGGGGTTAAATTTAGAATTTGATTATGCTTATTTTTAAAAAAATTTAGAAAATAACAAACATTTGAGTAGGATAGGAAGTTTACATTTTTTTTTTATTTCATTGAAACAGGAGTAAGTGTTGATGGACACAACTTCGACTCTAATTTTTCTGTTTTTTTTTAAATTTTTTTTGATATTTTTTGAAAAATGTCGACTAAATATTTGCGGAATTTTTGATGTTTTAATTTTTAAATAATACGTAATATTTCATAATTTTTTGGGTAAATATATTAATTTTATGTTTAAAAAAGGAAAAAGTGGGCTACGGACATATTTTAAAATTTTTTTATTTTATAAAATAAACTACTTATCTTTTTTTGTATATTTAAAATAACAATCATTTGACGAAAACTGATAGGTAAAAAAAATTCAAAAATACTTTTAAAGTCACCAGTTTATAAATTTCAGAAAAGGCATTGTGAAAATTTAGTTTTTGAGGTAAATCTAAGTACCCTTGGAATAAAATTTTTGTGTTTCTTTTTCAAATGTTTTTCTTTTTAAAAATGATGGTTTAGAAATTATATTTAAAAAGTAGATTATGAATTTTTGAAATTGAAAAATTATTAATTTTGTTTTAATTCCTAAAATCTTAATATTTGAAGAAATTTTTTAAATAATTTTTAAATAATGCAGGGAATTTTTTAAACATTAAATATTTTTTATTATTTACATATTGTGGTCTTGAACATAATTCATATAATATAGATTAAGTTTTATATTTAAAAAATATTTAGAGGAAAAGTGGGCTATGATCTTCGATGAACAAAAGTTCATCTTATGAATTCACAAAGTCTGTCTGTCTGTCTGTCTGTCTGGATGTCCGTAGCTTTTTCCTGTTGACATTTTTGAAAATGTTCTTTCAGATTCCTATAGAACATCAAAATCTAAGACATTTTGCTTCGATCATTTTTTGTCTATCTCATCGACAAAGTGGTCAAATCGGCTCCCGAAAAAATTTTAAAAATTTTACAAGTCCAGTCAAATTTTTCGAACAAATTTTTTCAAATTAATCATAAAATAAATTTTTAAGCTAAATAAGCAGTTCTTTTGTTCATCCCGGCAATGCAAGCTTGCGCATTCCCAACTGGTTTTTTTTTGCCATCGATAGAAAAAAAATGCAGTCTATAGATTAGTGAAAAAAAGTCTTTTTTTAAATGTTTTTTATATTTAAATGTTTTTTAGTCAATGTAGTGAAATTTATTAGTGTATTAGATTTGTGAAAAAGGTCTTGGAAACATCTTTGTTTTGGGGGTTAATATATTTGATACGAATCTGGGTATCCTTGGAATTAAAAAAATTGTTTGTTTTTGAATTTTTAAATGATTTTTAACAAATGCGCTGGGATTTTTTCTAAGAAATAGACAATATTTTATTATTTTAGGTTCACACAAGGGGGTATTTAACATTTTGAAAAACAATAGTTTTTTTTATATTAGGTGAATAGAATCACTGTTTTGTTTCTGTTTAAAATAGTTTTGGTTTTTTAACATTTTTCGAAATCTATGACCATTTTTTAAAAAAATGTTTTATTCAACGAAATTACGATTCAAAAAACCGATATATTTCTAGTTCGATAAAAAACAAATATCAAAGTAGCCTTTGAAGAAAATAATGTTTACGATCATGTCTTCCTTGTTTTAAATCTTTTTTAACTATGAATATGAAATTTTGAAAAACGTTTCCGCCCAAGTCGTCGTCTTTGGGTAAATATGTTTTCAAACTACTTTGCTGGATTTCTGAATGATTTTGTTATCAACATTTTTGCGTGAAATAATAAATATTTCAATTGTTTTCGAGTTACCTTATTTGATCCTGTATACTGTGATTATTTTTAAACAAATATTTTTGAAATAAGCAGACCATGAATAATTTTTTTATATTTTAAAATTTTTTAAAACCAAAATCATAAAATAATTGTTGGTTTTTCATTATAAAATTTTTTTTTTTTTAAATTTTAAAACTTACTTGGAAGGAAATAAGTTTTGGTAAATTGCTATGGAAACAATTTTTTTTCATGTTTTAAAATATTTTATATCCGGTACGAAATTGAGACAATAATTATTGAATTTTATCTTGAAAAATTTATTGGGAGGAAATGTAGGCCATGAATTTTTTTATAATTTTTATAAAAAAAAAAACAATATTAAAGGTTGCTTTTTCGGGCAGTATAAAGAATGCTGTCAGGAATTGTGTTTTGTTTCTGTTTGAAACACGAAAGATTTTTGTTTCATAAGAAACTTAAGCATAACCGGTAGTTTTTGGCAAAGTCTTTGATTTTTAATTTTGTAATATTTCTGAATGCAAATCAAAGTAACCTTTGAATAAAAGTTTCTTTTTCAATCTCCTTGGATCTTTGATTACTTTTCTAACTTATGTCTGAATCTTTCTGTGAAATTTTTAGTTGCATTCTGAAAAATATTTTTAGTAAAAGTTTGCTGTAAATATTGTTTCTTTATTTTTTAAATTTGTTTTGAAACTGCTGGAATTATAATGTATTTATTTCTTAGAAATTGATGTTCTACTATATAATTTTTATATTATTGTTTTTTACATTGTATTTAATTGAGTTTTTGAAAAATGTGGTTTTTGAGTTAATTTGTCTTCATACAAATTTAAGTAACGAGGTAGGTTAACATTTTTGTATTGAACTAATATGGTTTTATTTAAAAATTAAAGTTTAAGGAGGTAGTAGTTTATGAACAATTATTTCAAAATTTTTATTATTGATGTTTCAGTGGAAAAAAAAACTGAAACAGTTTGAGACAAAAAGAGTGTAGAAAATAATGTGTATAATTAATATTTTTTTAATAAAGGAGAAGTTTTATGTGTCAAAACTTTTTTCTTCGTTGTTTAAAAAAAATTAATAAAATTACGTTAGACTATAAAAATTATATTTAGAAGAATTTAAAATGTTTTTAACAAATTTTACAAAAAAAGTAGACCCGATAATGTTTTAATTTTATAAAAACCATATAACCAAGTAGGCTTTGAAGAATTTTTTGCATTTTATTGGTTTTTATTTTTAAAAATTATGAATAGGTATGTACATGCTGCGAATAAGAATTGTTTTTTCTTTTTTAATTTATTGATTTTCAGTTTAATGAAACCACAAAAAAAAAATTTTTTAATTTTTTTTTTATTTAAACTTTAAATAATTTTTTAAGTAGACTATGACTATGGAACAAGAAAAAAAGCTAAAAATTTTTATTATACAGGGGGTTTCTGAAAGGTGTGTACATGGCTTTACCAGAGGTTCTCTGGCTCAAAATAGACCGTTTGACATCAATTTAACTATAACCAAAAGTGCACCATAAGGGTGCCAGAGGGCGCCAAACTTTCCAAAAAAATATTGTATAACTCGAGAACGGTTCGACTGATTTTGCTCCGCTTTTGTATGCTGGTTGTCTGCTTTTGAAGACGTTTTTCTGTGTAATGTAGGTAAATTTCCAATGTCAAGAAAATCCGCTTTTATATGGGCACTATCAAATAAATGATAATATTTTAACAACCGTCAACGATTCGAAACCAAAATAATTCTGAAACAATTTGAAAACTTTTTTCTCTCTTGTTAAATTGCCCTCATGTTATTAGTTCGATCAGAAAAAAATTAAAATCATATCCCTGCAAGGAGCATTCATACGCTTAGAAATTCTAGTAGACTGCTAGTAGGCCATGAAACCAGAAAAAACTAATAAGTCAAAAAAATTTGTTATTTCAGAAACCAGAAAAAAATTGTTTGTTAATATTTTTGAAAAGGGAAGAAATTTTATTTGAAAAAAAAACAAAAAATAATAATTTTTATTGCAATTTTTATAAATGTACCGTTTCTCGATTTAATTTTTTTTTTGAATTTATGAATATATGTATGGATGACATTTTGGCAAGGAGATTTGAGTAAGCTGTGAATAAGAATTGTTTCTTCTTTTTTATTTTAATCATTTTAATATTTTATATTGAATATTTGTAAGAAGCAGTCAATTTCAAATTTTTTACATTAAATCGTATTAAACAAATTTGTTTAAAGTAGACTATGGAACCAGAAAAAAGCTAATTTTTTTTAATTTTGTCAAACTGTTATCACAAACAACAACAAATCCTTAAATTTTAATTGTGCTATTGTTTCAAACAACAACTTTTGTTTCGGAAAAAAAATGTAGGCTTTGAAAAAATAATTTTATTGCAATTGTTATAGATGGTATCGTGTCTCGATTTTAATTTTTTTTTTAAATCTATGAATATGTGCATTTTGGCAAGCTGTGAATAAGAATGTTTCTTTTTTTTTAATTTAATCATTTTTAATATTTTATGTTGAATATTTGTAAGAAGCAGCCAATTTTAATTTTTTTACATTAGTTCGTATTAAACAAATATTTTTTAAAGTAGGCTGTGACGATTACACTAGAAAAAAAGGTAAATTTTTTTTTAATTTTTTTGTGGAACTGTTATCAAAAACAAAACAAAAAAAATTCCTAAAAACGTTTAAAAAAAAATAAAGAGTATTTTTGTTAGGTTAATATTTTTGAATTTTTGTTTCTCGATTTTAATCTTTTTGAATACTATGAATATGTGGACGGACAACGTTTTGGTAAAGAACCCCAGTACGGTTTCCTTCTTTTTTAATTTAAATATGTTTACTGTATTATGTTGAAAGAAGCAGTGAATTTCAATTTTTTATAGTTTTATTTTACTATTGAAAATTTAATTTTAAAAATTAAAAGACTATGAATAATTTTGTTCTTAAATTATTTTTAAGTACATAAATTGTTTTCGGTGAAAAATATTGCTGTTTTCGAACTAATTTAACCAAAAATAAGATAACCTAACCTAAAAAAACTAAAAACAAATTAACATAATTGACATAACCTAACCCAAACTAACCTAATTTCCAGAACTAAGACCTATTCTGCGTTGATTTGAGAGGAAAGGGTTAAAAATAAATTCATATATTTTGGCAAAACTTTTTCTTCCTGTTTTTATTTTAAATTATTTGAACAAAATTATATTTGTAGGTTAGGAATTTTTTAACCAATACGAAGTAGGTTTAAAGGAAATAACTTTAATCTAATGTATATTTTACCAAATAACTAGTAGGTTAATATATATAAATTGTTTTTACCTAATTCGATAGAAAATGGACTTTCGAGTTCATTTGTGCTAAATGTACTATTCAGAATTTTTAGTTTCTAATGTTAATTCTATGGGATTTTTTTTTCCTTATAGATTTATTGTTATTTTCAGGTTAACCTAACCAAAAAGAAAATAATCTAACCTACCCTACTCTATTCCCCACCCAACAAACTAAAAACAAAGTAACATAATCGAACATAACCTAAGATCACCTAAGCTAACCTAACATAACCTAACCCAAACTTACCTAATTTTCACAAGACCTATTCTGCCATAATCTGAAAGGAAACAGTTAATTTAATAAAAAAAAAAATTCATATTTTATTTTTTCTTCCGTTTATTAATTTTTATTTTTAATTTATTGAACCAAATTATATTTTAAAAAAATGTAGGTTAAGAAGTTTCTAATATTTTTTTGTTTTAATTCTTTTTGCTTGTAAGGTTTTGGAAATCATTCTTCGCATAAACTAGTAGGCTGTGTGAAATATTTCTAATTATTTTTGTATTCTAGTTCACATATATTTTTTCATTTTAGGAAAACAATGAAATTTTTATTAAAATTTTATCTGAGAAAATATGCGTGTTCTTTGAGAAATAAGTAGGCTTGTTTTTTGTTGGGATTTTCGAATTATTTTTTGATGAATTAATCAAGAACAAGCCACAATTTCTATTTTATTCAGAAACATAAAAAGTTTTTGGATTTTTTCATTTGTATTTTTATATATATCTAAGCTAGCATTGAAAACAATGACTCATTATTTTATACAGCTACTTCAGTAGCTCGTTGAAAAAAAATAACGAACCGTTGCTATCGAACTTTGCGATTTCCAGAAGTCTTTTTTTCATAAAAATTCTTGACCCGCAAAAAAGTGGTGTGTAGTAGGCGGTGTTCTTATTTCCGATTTTTTTTTGATACCTAAATGTTTTCTTTCGATTTTTGTTACAAAACATGACGTGCGTAATGGATAAAATAAATAAAAAAATTTGTTTCGGACAATTAAATCGAAGTAGGCGAGCTGATTTTTGAAAAACAAAAAAAAACTCTCTGGACGTTGTTGCCGTCTCGTTAGTTCCAGAAAAATATGAATTTTATTTCCGTGTCGGATTATTGAGGTTGAACAGAATCAGTGTTGAGATAATTTATTCTCTTCCCCATTGTATCTCGTTTCATTTGTTTTTTTTCCAAAGGTAATTTAATCTGCAGCCACTGTAGCATTGCAGAAAATTAGTGTAGCGTTTTACGTTGATGGATCAGGTTTCGCTCATTGAAAGTGTACTGTTAACAGTAGGTACTCTTATCTATTTAACGAAATTGTCTAAATTCTAGTCTCCTGAAATACACCACGCTCAACGGACTGTTACTTAAAAACTGAGATGTAAATAATATGCTCTGTCTCGTTTTAATTCTTGCTCGGGGCGGAACTACGTACGATTTCCCCTCCGCTTTGCACGTGTGTTTATAACGGGCAATCGAATAAAGTCCAAAATTCCCCGAATGTTTGTTGTAGTGTAGTCTACGACTATTTTACAAAAATAATTTTACAAATCATTAGGCATTGTTAAAACGCTGCGATATGATCCATTCTGCATCTCTTATAAAGATAACATGAAAACAAGTGCACGACTCCCGCCCAATTCGCGATGGCGTCGCCAATTGGCCAATGGAATTGTTCGTAGTGGGGAGGATGGGCACGCCCCGGACCCGTTTATGTGGGGTCAATGCTTTTTGTTGTTTCATTGCTAGGTTACTGTTCCAGTTGGTATTGCCGAGCGGAGCGAGCTCGGCGTGCATTATTCGACGATTGAATTCGTTCCCTCTCCCCGTACTTACACTTCGTATTCTTTTTTTTTTTTTTTAACAAAACGTATTGTCGGAAACGAACACCCCCTTTTTAAATCAAGGTCAATTTTATATAGGTCGTCATAAAGTAAACAGAAGAACGTGGTCGTTGAACCCGCTTTTCCTCAAAACCGCCGATGTCGACTGTCACCGCATCGACTGGTTGAGAAGGAAAAACCACAATTTCCACGTACGTCGCTCTTCTCATGAATGAATGAGATTTTCGACCGCGCCATCTACCGACGTATTCGCATCACGTCTAATTCGATTTTCTTTTTGCAGGCCTAACCACAGTCAACAGTCGGATTTGTATAAGCCTTCGAGATCACCGTTAACAAATGCAGCTCGCTACCCGTATCCAGTATCACCACAGTTACAAACATCCGTTTCTCAAGTCTCAAACCAACGATATAATGTACCCCCAACGCCAACGTTCCCGCCGGCGGGCTACAGAGACTACCGTCAACCTAGAATTTCGCTCTTGCATCCGGAATACAGCTCGCGAGCTCGGGAACAACAAATGCACGGGGGCCAACTCATGCACCACATGGACTCGATGCAAGGTCAGGGACAGCAGCCGTTCAAGAAGATGCGCCTCCAGGATCAGAAAGACCTACAACCGCTTCGGATTGACACAAGGGTTTGTAAAACCTCCGTGCGCATAAAACTCTCTAATCCCGACACATTTCAGGAATCCTCCGGCGCGTACAATCCCCAAGTCGAAGCCATTTCGCCCACCTTACCCGATCACATACAAGAAGATCAGGCGTTTCGCAGCACCAAAGACGAGCTGTTGCAACAGATCGGTAAAGTCGATCGCGAAATAGCGAAAGCCGAAGCCCAAATCAGCATCCTCAAAAAGAAGCAGCAGGAGCTCGAAGAACTAGCGCTGAAACCTTTAGTCAAACAAGAACAACCCGAAGACACTCAACCGAAACACCAAAGTTTGGCTCAAAAAATCTACGCCGAAAACAGGAAGAGGGCGCAAAACGCGCACGCGAAGCTCGAAAGTCTCGGTCCCAAATTGGAATTTCCAATGTACAATCAACCGTCTGATTCGTCGATGTATCAGGAGAACTGGAGGAAACACGTCAGTTTCAAAAAACGCTTACTTGAATATTTTAAGAAGAGGCACGCCGACAAGGAATCGAGAAATTCGTATCTGACTGAAACTTATAGCAAATTGATGCAGGAATGGTTGAGGAAAGTCGATAAGATTGAGTCGGGGTGAAGCGGAAGGCGAAGGAGGCGAAGAATCGTGATTTTTTCGAGAAGGTCTTTCCCGAGTTGCGAAAACAGCGCGAGGATAAAGAAAGGTTTGTCTTCGAGCTATAGCGATTGACATAACTAATAGAAATTATGAGGCAAAGCATCAAGTGTTTTTATTTAATTTTTTTTTTTGGTAAAACAAAGATTTGTTGAGAACCCTTATTATAAACAAAAACGTTGTACTTTCAATAACGTCACCGGTTAAATCTTATTTAAAAAATTTATTTGTGAAATACAAGATTTGTTGAAAAGTACTATTACTTTCATCAAGGTCACCGATTAAAACAAGTTTTATTTAAAATTATTTGTAAAATAGAGGATCTATTGAGAAACAAAATCATCAAGGTCACCGGTTAAAACTTTATTTAAAAATTTATTCGTAAAATACAAGATTTGTTGAGAAACAAAGGACGTCACCGGTTAAAACAATTTTTATTTAAATAAATTTATTTGTTGAGGAATAAAAGTATTGTACTTTCATCAAGGTCAGCCATTAAAACAAGTTTTATTTAAAAAAATTATTTGTAATATAGAGGATCTATTGAGAAACAAACTCGTCAAAGTCACCGGTTAAAACTTTTATTTAAAACATTTATTTGTAAAATACAAGATTTGTTGAGAAACGAAAGGACAACGTCACCGGTTAAAAACAATTTTTATTTAAATAAATTGATTTGTTGAGGAAGAAAAGTATTGTACTCTCATCAAGGTCACCGGTTAAAATAACTTTTATTTAAAAATTATTTGTAAAATAGAGGATCTATTGGAAACAAAATCATCAAGGTCACCGGTTAAAACTTTCATTTAAAAAATTTATTCGTAAAATACAAGATTTGTTGAGAAACGAAAGGACAACGTCACCGGTTAAAACAATTTTTATTTAAATAAATTGATTTGTTGAGGAAGAAAAGTATTGTACTCTCATCAAGGTCACCGGTTAAAATAACTTTTATTTAAAAATTATTTGTAAAATAGAGGATCTATTGAGAAACAAAATCATCAAGGTCACCGGTTAAAACTTTCATTCAAAAATTTATTCGTAAAATACAAGATTTGTTGAGAAACGAAAGGACAACGTCACCGGTTAAAACAATTTTTATTTAAATAAATTGATTTGTTGAGGAAGAAAAGTATTGTACTCTCATCAAGGTCACCGGTTAAAATAACTTTTATTTAAAAAAATTATTTGTAAAATAGAGGATCTATTGAGAAACAAAATCATCAAGGTCACCGGTTAAAACTTTCATTTAAAAATTTATTCGTAAAATACAAGATTTGTTGAGAAACGAAAGGACAACGTCACCGGTTAAAACAATTTTTATTTAAATAAATTGATTTGTTGAGGAAGAAAAGTATTGTACTCTCATCAAGGTCACCGGTTAAAATAACTTTTATTTAAAAATTATTTGTAAAATAGAGGATCTATTGAGAAACAAAATCATCAAGGTCACCGGTTAAAACTTTCATTCAAAAAATTTATTCGTAAAATACAAGATTTGTTGAGAAACGAAAGGACAACGTCACCGGTTAAAACAATTTTTATTTAAATAAATTGATTTGTTGAGGAAGAAAAGTATTGTACTCTCATCAAGGTCACCGGTTAAAATAACTTTTATTTAAAAATTATTTGTAAAATAGAGGATCTATTGAGAAACAAAATCATCAAGGTCACCGGTTAAAACTTTCATTTAAAAATTTATTCGTAAAATACAAGATTTGTTGAGAAACGAAAGGACAACGTCACCGGTTAAAACAATTTTTATTTAAATAAATTGATTTGTTGAGGAAGAAAAGTATTGTACTCTCATCAAAGTCACCGGTTAAAATAACTTTTATTTAAAAAAATTATTTGTAAAATAGAGGATCTATTGAGAAACAAAATCATCAAGGTCACCGGTTAAAACTTTCATTTAAAAATTTATTCGTAAAATACAAGATTTGTTGAGAAACGAAAGGACAACGTCACCGGTTAAAACAATTTTTATTTAAATAAATTGATTTGTTGAGGAAGAAAAGTATTGTACTCTCATCAAGGTCACCGGTTAAAATAACTTTTATTTAAAAATTATTTGTAAAATAGAGGATCTATTGAGAAACAAAATCATCAAGGTCACCGGTTAAAACTTTCATTTAAAAAATTTATTCGTAAAATACAAGATTTGTTGAGAAACGAAAGGACAACGTCACCGGTTAAAACAATTTTATTTAAATAAATTGATTTGTTGAGGAAGAAAAGTATTGTACTCTCATCAAGGTCACCGGTTAAAATAACTTTTATTTAAAAAAATTATTTGTAAAATAGAGGATCTATTGAGAAACAAAATCATCAAGGTCACCGGTTAAAACTTTCATTCAAAAAATTTATTCGTAAAATACAAGATTTGTTGAGAAACGAAAGGACAACGTCACCGGTTAAAACAATTTTTATTTAAATAAATTGATTTGTTGAGGAAGAAAAGTATTGTACTCTCATCAAGGTCACCGGTTAAAATAACTTTTATTTAAAAAAATTATTTGTAAAATAGAGGATCTATTGAGAAACAAAATCATCAAGGTCACCGGTTAAAACTTTCATTTAAAAATTTATTCGTAAAATACAAGATTTGTTGAGAAACGAAAGGACAACGTCACCGGTTAAAACAATTTTTTATTTAAATAAATTGATTTGTTGAGGAAGAAAAGTATTGTACTCTCATCAAAGTCACCGGTTAAAATAACTTTTATTTAAAAAATTATTTGTAAAATAGAGGATCTATTGAGAAACAAAATCATCAAGGTCACCGGTTAAAACTTTCATTTAAAAAATTTATTCGTAAAATACAAGATTTGTTGAGAAACGAAAGGACAACGTCACCGGTTAAAACAATTTTTATTTAAATAAATTGATTTGTTGAGGAAGAAAAGTATTGTACTCTCATCAAGGTCACCGGTTAAAATAACTTATTTAAAAATTATTTGTAATATAGAGGATCTATTGAGAAACAAAATCATTGAGGTCACTGGTTAAAAGTTTTATTTAAAAAAATTATTTGTAAAATAGAGGATCTATTGAGAAACAAAATCATCAACGTCACCGGTTAAAACTTTTATTTAAAAAATTTATTCGTAAAATACAAGATTTGTTGATAAAGTACTGTACTTTCATCAAGGTCACCGATTAAAACAAGTTTTATTTTAAAAATTATTTGTAAAATAGAGGATCTATTGAGAAACAAAATCATTAAGGTCACTGGTTAAAAGTTTTATTTAAAAAAATTATTTGTAAAATAGAGGATCTATTGAGAAACAAAATCATCAACGTCACCGGTTAAAACTTTCATTTAAAAAAATTTATTCGTAAAATACAAGATTTGTTGAGAAACGAAAGGACAACGTCACCGGTTAAAACAATTTTTATTTAAATAAATTGATTTGTTGAGGAAGAAAAGTATTGTACTCTCATCAAGGTCACCGGTTAAAATAACTTTTATTTAAAAAATTATTTGTAATATAGAGGATCTATTGAGAAACAAAATCATTGAGGTCACTGGTTAAAAGTTTTATTTAAAAAATTATTTGTAAAATAGAGGATCTATTGAGAAACAAAATCATCAACGTCACCGGTTAAAACTTTTATTTAAAAATTTATTCGTAAAATACAAGATTTGTTGATAAAGTACTGTACTTTCATCAAGGTCACCGATTAAAACAAGTTTTATTTAAAAATTATTTGTAAAATAGAGGATCTATTGAGAAACAAAATCATTGAGGTCACTGGTTAAAAGTTTTATTTAAAAATTATTTGTAAAATAGAGGATCTATTGAGAAACAAAATCATCAACGTCACCGGTTAAAACTTTTATTTAAAAAATTTATTCGTAAAATACAAGATTTGTTGATAAAGTACTGTACTTTCATCAAGGTCACCGATTAAAACAAGTTTTATTTAAAAAAATTATTTGTAAAATAGAGGATCTATTGAGAAACAAAATCATTAAGGTCACTGGTTAAAAGTTTTATTTAAAAATTATTTGTAAAATAGAGGATCTATTGAGAAACAAAATCATCAACGTCACCGGTTAAAACTTTTATTTAAAAAATTTATTCGTAAAATACAAGATTTGTTGATAAAGTACTATACTTTCATCAAGGTCACCGATTAAAACAAGTTTTATTTAAAAAATTATTTGTAAAATAGAGGATCTATTGAGAAACAAAATCATTAAGGTCACTGGTTAAAAGTTTTATTTAAAAAATTATTTGTAAAATAGAGGATCTATTGAGAAACAAAATCATCAAGGTCACCGGTTAAAACTTTTATTTAAAAAATGTATTTGTAAAATATGTACAAGATTTGTTGAGAAACGAAAGGACAACGTCACCGGTTAAAACAATTTTTATTCAAATAAATTTATTTGTTGAGGAACAAAAGTATTGTACTTTCATCAAGGTCACCGGTTAAAACGACTTTTATTTAAAAAAATAATTTGTAAAATAGAGGATCTATTGAGAAACAAAATCATCAAGGTCACCGGTTAAAACTTTATTTAAAAATTTATTTGTAAAATACAAGATTTGTTGAGAAACGAATGGAAAACGTCACCGGTTAAAACAATTTTTATTTAAATAAATTTATTTGTTGAGGAACGAAAGTATTGTACTTTCATCAAGGTCACCGGTTAAAACGACTTTTATTTAAAAATTTTATTTGTAAAATAGAGGATCTAGTGAGAAACAAAATCATCAAGGTTACCGGTTAAAACTTTTATTTAAAAATTATTTGTAAAATACAAGATTTGATGAGGAACAAAAGGATTTTATCGAGGTCACCGATGACAACAATTTTTATTGAAAACATTTATTTGAAAATACAAAAATTGGTTGAAAACAAAAGAGTTATACTTTCAACAACGTCCCCGGTTAAAACAACTTTTATTAAAATAAATTAATTGTTGAGAAACAAAGAACATCGTCCCAGTTCAAAACAATTTTTATTTAAAGAAACTTAGTTGTAGAATTCCAAATTTGTTGAGGAACAAAAGCGTTGTATTTTTAACAACGTCACCGGTTAAAACAATGATTATTTAACAAAACTATTTGTGAAATACAGTATTTGTTGGAAAACAAAAGAACAACGTCACCGGTTAACACAATTTTTTTAAATTATTTGTCAAATACAAAATTTGACCGATTAAAACATTTTTGTTTAAAACATTTATTTGTTGAGGAATAAAAGTGTTGTACTTTCAACGTTTCTTTAAAGTTGTGTGTAAAATAAATGCATATGATAATGAAACGGTTTATACGTGTTGTATCTTTATTTATATGCAAAAATTTTTCAATCGAAATTATGTTTTGGACAGGTTTTACTTGAAAAGTTTTGTTTAAAATTAATAATTGTTGGGATATTTTTGTATACATTTTTAGCGAGTATCTTTAATTATCCACAAAAATTGTTCAAATAAAAGTTGTTGGTAACTAATATTTTTACAACTTTTCCTTAAAAGTTTTGTTTATAATTAATATTTGCACAATTATTTTTGTACAAATGCTTAATAGGTATACATTTTAGTGAGTTTCTTCAATTATTCACAAAAATATTTTTTTTGAAACAAAAATCTTTGTCTTGAAAAGTCGTATGTACATTAAATAATTGCTATGATTATTTTGAACATATAACTGATGAAGCGGTTTATAGGTTATATCTTAATTAATATTATTATATTTGTGAAAATGTTTTACTTGAAAAGTTTTGTTGATATTTTGGTACAGATATTTTAGAATACATTATTTATAATGCGATTTTAGTGCGTATCTTTAATTAATCACAAAGAAACATTGAAACAAAAGTGTTGAAAACAATTTTTTTACTACTTTTCTTTGGAAAATTTTATTTATTTATTTATTCGGATAGAAGATTTTGTGTAAATGATAATTTTGAACATAGAAATGATGTGTATCTTTTATTTATATTCACAAAAAATTTCAATCGAAATCATATTTGCTACAGGTTTCACTACAAAAGTTTTATTTCAAATAAGTAATTGCTCGGATATGCCTGTTATTTTTAGTAAACATCATTTATGGTGTGATTTTAGAACGTATCTTTAATTTTTCACAAAAAATTTGAATCAAAACTGTTTTCCTTGAAAAATTTCAATCGAAATCATATTTGTGACAGGTTTTACTTAAACAGTTTTATTTAAAATAAATAATTACTTGGATATGATTGTAGACATGTCCGATATTTTAGTAAACACTAGTTATGGTGCGATTCTAGTGCGTATCTGTAAGTATTCACAAAAAAATTTGAAACAAAAGTTGTTGGAAATAATGTTTCTTGAAAAGTTTTGGTTAAATTAAATGGTCTACGATATTTTTGAACATTCAAATGATGAAACGGTTTATAAGGTGTGTCTTTATTATTCACAAATTCAATTGAAATCATATTTGTTACAAGTTTTACATAAAAAGGTTTTTAAAATAAATAATTGATCGTATATTTTTGTACACATGCCTGATTACTTATATTATTTATTGTGTGATTTTAGTCCGTATCTTTAATTATTCACAAAAAAAAATTGAAACAAAAGTTGTTGGAAATTAATTAAGGTTTTGCTCAAATTAAATTACTGCTATGATAATTTGAACATACAAATGACGGAACGGTTTATGGAGTGTATTTTTATTTACATTCACAAAAATTTTCAATCGAAATCATATTTGTGATTGGTTTTACTTGAAAAGTTTTGGTTAAAATAATTTGGAAATTCATTTTTTTTCTTTCTTTTGAAAAGTTTTGTGTAAATTATGATTATTTTGAACATGCAAATGATGAAATGGTTTATAGGTTGTAGTTATTTATAATCACAAAAAAATCGATGGAAATCATATTTGTTACATGTTTTGTTTGATATAAATAATTACTCCGATATTATTCATATTTTAGTATGAATTAGTTATGGACGTTGTGTTGCAGTCACTCATCGAATATTGTTTCAGGTTTAACCGGGTGGGCGCCCGAATTAAATCCGAAGCCGATCTCGAAGAAATCATGGACAATCTGCAAGAACAGGCGATGGAGGACAAGAAGATGAGGAGCTACGCGGTCATACCACCGATTCTTCTGGACTCGAGGGAGCGGAAAATCATGTATCGAAACAACAACGGTCACATCGTCGACATGGAGATCGCGTACAAGAGCAGGCAGTTTTTAAACGTGTGGACGCCGAGCGAAAAAGAAATCTTCAAGGAAAAGTATTTGCAGCATCCGAAGAATTTCGGCGTCATAGCGTCGTATTTGGATAGGAAATCGGTCGCCGACTGCGTCCAATATTATTATTTAAGTAAAAAGACCGAAAATTACAAGCAGTTGTTGAGAAAGTCGAGGCAGAGGACGCGATCGTCCAGGAATAACACGCAGAAGGTTAACAGCAGCGCCAGCACGTCCGTCGTCGATATTTTAACGACAGGGGTGACGACGCACTTCAGCGGGAGCAGCAGAAGACGACCGTTCAACAAAGTCGCGACCCTCTGGATTCGCTTCCTGCCACGACTTGCGGTGCTGCGGTAGTTAGTGTAACAACGACTAGTACGAACGGTAGTAACGCTTCCGGTAATCCGAATAGTCCTATTGCGCCATCGACTAGTAGTTCGCCTCCCGTTGGCTACGTCGTGCACGACGTTAAATCCGACGGCGGCGACAACGACTACGTCTAACCTCAGTTGTACGGCTGTGAATGGACCTGTATCTAAATCTCCGAAACCTGGTGACAATATCGCAGTTAGTGGCGGTGATAGCGGTAAAAGCTTAAATGATTTTAATTTATTCGACGACGCCGACGTCAAGAAGGCGCAAGAGTCGGCCGACGGCAGCGACGCGAACGCGGGCGATGTCTCAGCGCAAGGATTAATTAGTATTAAAAAAGAGCCCGAATTAATCGAAGAAAATAATATTAGGTAAGCGTAGTTATAAAAAAAAAAGTTTTTCTCGACTGCAATCAGTTTGATTTCCGTGCAAACACGATTTGCATTATAATTTGATTGAGTGGTTTTCTACTCTCGAGAGAATTTCTATTACTGCTGACTGCACAATTATTGGACAAACATTGGGATCAATTTTGCAAATTAATATTTGAGTTGCGCATTAAAAATTAAGAATCTGTTGCTTCTTTTGAAATTTGTCTTATTTTTCCGATTTTGCAGTGATCATAGCATAACGTCGAACGAAACGAAGAAGAAGAAGGAAAGGCGAAAAGACAAAGAAAATGCGGCTATCGAATCGAGCGAAGACGAATCGTTGGAGCTTCAAGGTAGGGACATAATTTTTTTTCAAAATATAAAAAATTGGTATCACGCAACCGATCGTACAGACGTGTTAGGTTGGTTGCCTATCACCCGCCGCCTTTAATATTAAATGAAAGATGGCGCCATGGAAGCGATTTCGAATTTTCTTGACGCATACGAATTTTTTTTAGGGATTTTGATTTCTGCTTCAGGTATTAATTTCTATAATTATCCTACTTCATTAACATTTTAAAGTTTTGGGAAAAAAATGTGATGATCAATAATCTCCTGCTTGTAGTGTAAGTTGCCTATACAAGTGCAGATTTGTTAGATTTACGTTTTCAGTTCATCCTTTTTTCAAGAATTTCAGTTTTATTTTTGTTTTTATGCAGTTTTCTATAAATTCCAAAAAAATTTTTGACAAATTTCAAATTTTTTTCTGTTTTTATTTTTTGCCCATTTTAGTATTTATTTCACTTTTAATTTCGTATACATTAGTAACCTGGGACACTTAAGATCTATTTTTTTTTTGATATATTTTGGGGTTATGTTTATTTAAGATATAATTTTTAAATACTTTTTTTAAAAATATTTGTCCATTTTAATTGTGGTTTTAGTGTTTATTTAATTTTTGCTCTGAATATTCGTAAGTAAACTGTGACTTTTAAGATCTAGTTTTCTTTATTTTTTTGGGTTATGTTTATTCAAGATTTAATTTTCTAAAGATATTTAATAAAAAAATGACGTGCAGTTTTTCAATTGTGTTTTCAGTTTTTTGTTTTATTTTTAGTCTTAATATAGTAAGTAGGTTATGACTTTTAAAGTATATTTACAATTATCATTATAATCAATGCTATTATAATGTTACATGTGCAGTTTTCTAAAAAAAATCCAAAGATTCTTTGATGTCTGGGTTTATTTCATTTTTAATAATATCACATGACCAGTTTTCTAACCTAAAAATTTAACAAAAATAATTTATGAATATTTTCAATTTTTTTGGGTTTTAAATTATGCCCATTTTAATTGTGATTTTGGTTCTTATTTCATGTTTACCCTCAATATGCGTCAATGAGTCGCGATCTTTAATATCTATTTTTTTGTATTTTTTGGGTTATGTTTATTTAAGATATAATTTTCTTAAACGTCTAGATAACAATATTTTTCTTTAATATATGCCCATTTTAATTGTGACTTGAGTGTTTTATTTTACTGTTAAATATAGGAAAGTAAGCTATGACTTTTGAGATCTAATATTTTAAATATTTTTTGGGGTTATGTTTATTTTACATATATTTTTTTAAGTTTTTTAAATATCCGCCTGAATTACATGTGCAGTTTCTAAAAACCCAAAATTCAACAAAAATATTTTAATTTATTTATGAACATTTTTAATTTCTTTTTCAATTTTTCTCGGTTTTTCAATTGCGATTTTAGTATTTATTTCATTTGTACTCCCAATATATGTAAGTAAGCATCTATTGTTTTTAAAAATTTTTGGGGTTATGTTTTTAGGATATAATTTTCTATTTTTTTTTAAATATCTAGATAATTTTAAAATACATATTTAGATAAAATTTTGACATTATATTACCTGAGCAGTTTTCTAACTTAAAATTTAACAAAAATAATTTAATTTATTTATGTACATTTTAATTTTTGTTTTTAAATTTGGCCAATTTTAATTGTGAATTTAGTGCTTATTTCATGTTTACTCTCAATATACGTCAATGAGCCGTGACCTTTAAAATCTATTATTTTTTTTTGTATTTTTTGCGTTATGTTTATTTAAGATATCATTTTCAAATTTTTTAAGCTTCGTACTAACAAAACTTTTTAATATTACAAATGCATTTTCTAAAAAAACAAAATTTAACAAAAATTCTTGAATTTATTCATAACATTTTTTAATTTTTGTTTTTTATTTTTACTCTTATAGTAAAGTAAGCTATGACTTTTGAGATGTACTGTTTTTTTTAATATTTTTGGGGTTATCTTTGTTTAACATACAAGTTTTTAAATATCCGCATTAATTTTTTGTACATTTATTTCATGTACAATTTTCTAAGAAAAACAAAGAAATGAAACAAAAATATTTTAATTTATTTATGAAAATTTTTAATTTGTTTTTCCTGATTTTAATTGTGATTTTGGTATTTATTTCATTTTTACTCTCAATATACGTAAATAAACTGTGACTTTTGAGATCTATTTTTTTTTAAATTTTTGTATTTATGTTTATTTAAGATATAATTTTCTAGTTTTTAAAATATTTAGATAAAGTTTTTGACATAATATCACCTGAGCAGTTTTCTAACTAAAATTTAACAAAAATAATTTATTTATGAACATTTTCAATTTTTTTTGTTTCTAAATTTTGCTAATTTTAATTGTGATTTTAGTGCTTATTTCATGTTTACTCTCAATATACATCAATCAGCCTCGACCTTTAAGATCTTTTTTTTCGGTGATTTAAGATATAATTTTTAAATTTTAGATAACAATATTTTTTAATATTGCAAATGCATTTTTCTGAAAAAACCAAAAATTTAACAAAAATTCTTTAATATACAAGGAGACACAGGAAAGTGGGTACAGTCAATATCTTTTTTCCTATTGAAGATAAAAATTTGAAATTTGGAGCGTTTACTAAAGACGACCTTTTAAGTTTAATGGGATTTTCGTCACTTTCGGTTAAACAGGAAGTGACCAAAATTTTTGATTTTAAATGGGACACCCGGTATTTTTGACATTTTCGGAATCAACGGATCATTGTACACACGATTTGACTATTTTAATTAATTGCAAGTCAAATCGTGTGTGAAATGATCCGCTGATTCCGAAAATGTTAAAAAATACCGGGTGTCCCATTTAAAAATCCAAAGTTTGGAACACTTCCGGTTTAACCGAAAGTGACACGAAAATCATTTTTATTCCATTAAACTCAAAAGGTCGTCTTTAGTAAACCCTCCAAATTTTAAATGTTTATCTTCAATAGGAAAAAGATATTCACTGTACCCACTTTCCTGTGTCACCTTGTATTCATCAAATTTTTAATTTGTTTTTTTCTGTTTTAAATTTTTGTCTATTTTAATTGCGATTTCCGTGTTTTATTTTTACTGTTAATATCGGAAAGTAAGCTGTGACTTTGAGATCTACTGTTTTTTAAATATTTTTGGGGTTATGTTTATTTAACATATAATTTTAAATGTTTTTTAAATATCCGCATTAATTTTTTTGTACATTTATTACATGCGCAGTTTTCTAAAAATAACAAAAAATTTAACAAAAATATTTTAATTTATTTATGAACATTTTTAATTTGTTTTTCCCGGTTTTTAATTATTATTTTAGTATTTATTTCATTTTTACTCCCAATATACGTAAGTAAGCTGTGACTTGAGATCAATTTTTTTAATTTTTGGGGCTATGTTTATTTAAGATAAAATTTTCTATTTTTTTTAAATGTTTTCATAATTTTTGTATGTTTTTAAATATTACATGTGCAGTCTTTTAAAAAACTCAGTATGTTAACAAAATTCGTTTTATTTATTTTTGTATATGATTTTAATCTATTTTTATTGTGATTTCATTTTTTACTCTCAATATACATAAGTAAGCTGTGACTTTCAACAGTTATTGTTTTTTTTTATGTTCATTTGAGATATAATTTTCTAATTTTTAATATCAAGATAAAAATTTTACTCATTTTAATTTTACATGTGCAGTTTTCTAAAAAAACTTGAAACATTTTGCGAAATATCTAAATTTTTGTATGTACATTTTTATCCGCGTTTTTTCTTTTTAATTTTTGCTAATTTCAATTTTACTGTCAATATATTTAAGACCTTTTTCTAAAAAATACCCAAAAATGTAACAATATTTTTTAAAATTAATTTATGAACATTTTTTATTTTTTTTGTTTTAATTTTTGCTTTTTTTAATTGTGATTTCCATGCTTATTTAATTTTACTCTCAATATATGTGACTTTTAGGATCTATTTTATTTTATATTTTTGGGTTTAAACGGGTTTAAAATATAATTTTTTAATTTTTTTTTAATATGTATACAGTTAAAAATGTTTATGTATTAATAGGTAGTTTTCTGAAAAAACAGGAATTTAACAAAAATTGTTTAATTTATTTTGAACGTTTTTAATTTTTGCTCATTTGAATTGTGATTTCAGTGGTTATTTAATTTTTACTCTGAATATAACGTAAGTAAACTGTAATTTTAAAATCTATTGTTTTAAATATTTTTTGGGATTATGATTATTTAAGTAATAATTTTCAATTATTTCAATAAAAATTTGTACATATTTTAATACATATTACATTTGCAGTTTTCTAAAAAGCCAAACATTTAACAAACATTTTGTAATTTGTTTATGTACATTTTGAATTAGTTTTGTTTGTTTTTAATATTTCCCTATTCTAATTGTGATTTTAATGTTTATTTCATTTTTACTCTGAATATACGTAAGTAAGCTGTGATTTTTAAGATTTATCGTTTTTTTATATTTTTGGCTTATGTTTATAAGTTCCAAGTTTTTTTAAATATCCAAATAATTTTTTTGTAATGAGCAGTCTTCTCAAAAATATCTAAAAATGTAACAATAATTTTTTAATTGGGCATTAATTTAATTTGTTTTTTTCTGTTTTAATTTTTGCCTTTTTTAATTGTGATTTCCATATTTATTTTATTTTTACTCTTAATATATGTAAGTAAGTAAGACAATTTTCTATTTTTTTTAATATCCAGTTAAAAATTTATTTATGAACATGTTTAGTTTATTTTTTCTGTGTTTAATTTTTGTTAATTTTAATTGTGATTTCAGTGTTTATTTCATTTTTAGTCTCTATATATTTAAGTAAGCTGTGATTTTAAGAATTGTTTTCTTAAATATTTTTATTGTTATGTTTATTTAAAATATTATTATAAATTTTTTCTAAATTTTAATTTATTTTTGAACTGCAATTACAGTTACTTACACGGATGTCGTTAAGACACTTTATTTATGAACATTTTTTCTGTTTTAAATTTTTTCCCGTTTTACTTTTGATTTCAGCGTTTATTCTATTTTTATGCTTAATAAGCTGTGACTTTTAAAATTTTTTGAGGTTATGTATTTTCATATTTTTTTTATTTTTAAATCTATTTTTTTTTATTTTTTATTTTTGGTTTATTTAATATATATTTTTCTAATTTTTTAATTAACTAAATAAATATCTTCTGTTCTATTTCGAGAATTTCGAAAATCTAGTTAAAGTTGTATTCTTTTGATGTACAGGGATTCATTTTTCTAGAAACTGAATCTTAACCAAACGCGGTTTATGAAAGTCACGGCTACTTAGATTTGTTTATAAAAATTTAGAAAAACATCGAAATTTATGTTTAAGTTTTCTTATCTAGCACAGAATAGTGTGCTGGATTTAACAGTTATCAAAAAATACAAATAAAAAAAAAACTTGTACTTAATGTCCGTGTACAAAAGCACTCATGTCTTCGCGAATTGGTAATATACAGGGTGATAACTGAAAGTGCTTTTGGTTTATCTTAAAGTGATAATATCTTATGATTTATAAACTTAACACTCTGTATTTTTTATTTCGTGTATTGTGTGACGTTTTTGTAATTTCATTTTTTATTAAATATTTAATTTCTATTTCCAAAATATTATCAAATCTGGTATTGAATGCAGTCAATAAACACATACTTAATTAAAATTCTATTCTTTGATATACAGGGAATTATTTTTCTAGAAACTTAAACAAAATCGATTTATGTAAGTCATGGCTACCTTGATTAGTTATGAAAATTAAAAAAAAAATTTTTTTAAATGTTATGGTACATTGTTGATTCTATTTTTATCTGTTCCACATCCAAAATCGGAATTTTATGATCGAAAATTGGAACTGCGGAACTTCTAACAAAAGTTTTGTTCTTGTTCTTCAACGGTTTTCAATAAAATTTTTTCAAAATAGTTACATGGTTGTTCTATATTATTTTCAAAGATTTTGTTTAAACTTTTATTTGTAATATAAGTATTGATTCTCTCTCGACAATGTTATTTTTGAGATTGTCTTATTATTTTAAAATTGTAATTTATATGAACACGTGTTTTTGTAAAATAAATATTTGGTTTTTATATCCATTCTACTGAAAAGTGTTTTTGTTAATTAAATAATAAAGTTAATTATCATGTAGGTAGTTTGATGTTTGCATGATCTTGAAATTATTTTTTTGAGATCAGTCTTCATTCCTACGCTAAAGTTTTGGCAATAGAGTTCATATTTTGTAAATAATGCTATTATGGTTTTAACAAATTTAATTCTTGGAACTTTTTAGTACGAAAATATTTCGGTTGGTATATGTGGCGATATCTGATATGCTGTCACTGTCAAATAAAATTGGAGCGTTACTAACTTCACCACCATAAAAATTTCCTAAATCGTCTGATTTTATTATTTATTTAAAAAAAGGCTTACATTTACAAAAAATAGTATTTATTAGATGTTTGTAGTTTCGTAGTTTATTTAAATAGGTATGTTTGTTAATTAATTAATGAGAAAAAAGTTTTACATAGAAACTGTTTTAAACTACCGTATTAACTAGGTACTTTTAATTGAAGTTTTTTGGTTTTTTTTTGTAAACTTTTTAATTGGCAGTAAGCGTAAAAAGAAAAATCTACTAATTTTCAATAAGATTTTGTTACTAAAACTTTATCTATCATGAAAAACGCCATTTCCTACAACTTTTATTGAAAATCGAAAAGAAAGGTTTTGTGATTTAATAAATTCGCCCGTTTTCATTATATTTTACTCATTATGGTTGACACCATCTATCAGAAGATTAGAAACTAAACATTTTTTTTTGTTTTGGTTTTCGAAAATAATTGGATCATTTAAAGAATGTGACTTTTATTTTGAGTTTTGGGACTATAACAGATGTAAACAACATTTTCTATTTCTTTCAATTAAAAATTGTAAAACGTCATTTTTTTAGGGGACGCCATCTATCGGAAGACAGGGATATAATCAATCACCTTTTTAAATTTTCGTTTCAACGTAAACGTACATTTTACGACTATTTCTTTTAATTTTGGTTTACGCCATCTATCGGAAAATCTAAAAAACCAAAAATCTTTATGTTAAGCTTAGGCTTCCGCGGCATGTTGGTGAACTACTGTCGACGGTGTAAAGGCCGTCGTTGATTCGAATTTCTTCATAACGTTTCACTAACGCGAATGGTCAGCTTCTTCAGAGGTCGTCCATTTCCGACTTTGCAACTTGTAGTTATACTAATTCTGAGGAGGCGGAGTTTGCATTGCGCAAGTTAAATCCTGATTTTTGTAAGGTTTCTTGCTTTCTGTTGAAGTTTTCTGGACGTTTTGTGGATCTCAATGCCTTCTGTTGTGAAACTGTTAACCCCATTGGTAAACGCTAGTTCTGCTATCGCTGACTTCTCGGTGTGTCCCAGACGGCAGTTTGCTCGATGTTTTTTGAACTTCGTTCCCATCGATCTCGTGGTGATCCCTACATATCCCTCTTAGCACAAGAATAGGGTATACGATAAACTCTAGCTGATGTTGATCTGATGGTCTGCTGAATCTTCTTGGTTCTTGGTCTCATTGATCTTTCGATCTCCTTCTTGGTGTACCCGTTAGCTTCTAAGGCAGGTTTCAGGTATTATCTGGTTCACAAATTCTTCGAGCTCGTTCCGTTAGGGTCAAGACGATTCCGAACTTTTGATCTGGGTGGTGGTTTTATAAGGCTTCCAGATACCAGTCCGTGGTGTCGGTTTTCTGTACACTGTGACCTAGTTTGTTTCCTTGTTTTTTGACCAACACATCTAAGAAAGCCAGTTGTTCTTCATTTTCTGTCTCCATGCTGAACTGGATACTGTAGTGCTGACTATTCAGGTGTGGAAGAAAGTGGTTAAGCTTTCCTCTTTGATAAGGATACTTATTAGTAACCATGTCAAAGCTTCCATGTATGTGGTTGGAGCAGCGAAGTCAAGTACTTGGCTAAGTAGTATCTTGGAGCGCTCATTATTGGTCCTAGAGGAATATTTGCTTTGTGAATCTTGGGTAACGCGTAAAACCTTGGAGGAACAGCTTCAGTTCTCACAATTCGTTTTTGAGTATCTTGTGGTATAGAAGACGACTTGATGAGTCGGTTGGAGAGTCGTAATCTTGTTGTGTTGGATTTTTCCTCAGGGTAGCTTAGCGGATCTAGAGTTGTAGTCTCCGGTCTCGGCCAGTTGCTTTTTGCAAGTTTTGCCTTTCTGAGGATCCTATCACTTCCGCATTTTCCGTGTTTTATTGCTGCTTCTGTGCTAGAGATCGAAAGTGCAAAATTGCCCCTTTAACCAGTAACTTTCTCTCGTCCTCACACTGTTTGTTAGATTGAACACCAGTCGACTATGATCATAGCTTGAGTGGCGTGGATTCCTTCCCGAAGAAAGGCTTTTTCAGTTCTAGAGTAGATCAATTTGATCAATCTTTTCTGGTACGATGTTGGTGTCTCTGGGCACCGGTCAAAAATCCCAAGATAACAAGTAGGTGTGCTGTTTTTTCTCATTGTGTCCAGTCGTTGATATTGTTCATATGTCTCCTCTCCATAGAGGCGGCTGACAAATTGCTTTGAGTTTTCACCGCCATTGAAGAAGTTGGTCAGTTGCGTTAGCGAAAAGTTGGAAGAAATTTTAATCAACGACGGCCTTTAGATCCTCGCTAGTTCATACTTTGGTTAGCGCCATCTACCGGAAAATGGAGAACCAAAAATTTCTTACACTTAAAATCCCAATTAAAAACTAATTAATATTCTCTAGAATAAAGCAAATTCTACGTCAGGAAAAATAATAAGAAATTTAAATCGTTATTTTTTCAGGGATACAGTTCTGTGATTTATTACATTTTTTGAAATGCATTTGGGATTTTCATTCATTCTGGTTAACGCCATCTATGGGAAAATGCACAACAAATTTTCTTCATAATTCGGTTTCACGATTAATTGTAGATGATAAATAATTTTTCTGACCAGCACTGTGGTTGCGTTGATTAATTTGCATTTCAACAATTTGTTTTATCAAAACAAATACACTCACCAAAAATAATTTTTTAGATAAAATCAACCATGCAGAAAAATGTTGAAAGTAATCATGTTGCGTATACTCGTAGTTTTTTATTTTCACTAATTTTGACTGACGCCATCTATCGAAAGATGAGGAAAGCAATTTTTAAAATGAATTCGAGCGGAGAAATAATGTGATTGTTTTATGTAACATTAAATTAAATGTGAGCCATTGAAATGGAATAACCTTTTATTTCTTATTTTTTTTTTGGTTTTACAAGGGTATAAAATGAAATCGCTGCCAATATTTGTTGCAACAAAGTAGCGTTCTACGTTTTCTTCAAATACTGCATTGGATGTGATATTCTGTGATTTATTTATTAAATGAAATTTTTTTGGAAAAAAATTTAAAATGACCGTGAAGTTCTCCCAAAAAAGTTTCACGTTTATGTTCACAATTACTTGTGGGGCGAAAATTAATTAACGTAAAACAAAACAATAATCATAATAAAAAAAATTTATTTTGGTTAACGCCATCTATCGGATAATTAAGAAACAAAATTTTTCTAATTTTGTCACGAAACAAAAATTTGGTGTCACAACAATCAATTTGCTTTGAAAATGGTAAGATGGTAACACGTTTAATTCTATTTTCCAAGTTTTTTTTGCAATAGAAAAAACAGAAGTTTCTGCAAAGACATTTTCTACATTGTTTGTTAAAAAATGTCTAGCTATTGTTTTAGACGTGTTTTGGTTGACTCCATCTACCGGATGATTGGAAACTAAACAATACATTTCAAAATTATTTCAAGCTCAGCTTGGTTGTTGCGTGTTGTATTTTTTGTTTTCTTGGTTATGAACTACCTATATGCCACCAAAAGTAAATTGGAATGGAAAACCATTTGTTCTATTTTCAAAATTATTACTTAATTTTGGGTTTTACTAATGGATTCGAAACGTCACTTTGAATTTTTTTTTGTATCTCTCAATTTTGTTAACGCCATCTACCGGAAAGTTGCAAACCAAAAAAAATTTATGTAACACAAACTCTACAACTGGTTTTTTGAAACAGCATATTATGTTGGTTTTAGGTTTCTATAATTTTTTTGTTTAACGTCATCAAGTTAACGCCACCTACCGGAAGATTAACAAAATACCTGTAATTGGTTTTAGAAACTGCATATTATGTTGGTTTATTGGTTTCCCTTTTTTTTGTTTAAACGGCATCTGCCGAATTATGTTTTTTTTCTATTTCTCTAATTTTGCTTTACGCCATCTACCGGATGATTGACTTATAATTTGTTATTTGAACATATGATGTTAATTTTTTGGTTGTTTAAATGTCATCTGGCTGATGGTTGGAAAAGAAAGATTCACTTTTGGTTTAAATTTTTCATACAATACAAATTAATCGTACATTAAATGGGTTCCTTTTTTTATTTTTCTCATTTTGGTTAACGCCATCTACTAGAAAAACTCTACAATTAGTTTTGAAACATCATATTTTGTTGGTTTTTTGGTTTCCATAATTTTTTGTTTTACGTCATCTGCGGGATGATTAGAAAACAAAAATTTACCTTTGGTTTAAATTTTTCGCATGTTAAACGCTGTCACTTTGGGTTTCTTTTTTGTATTTCTATTATTTTGGTTAACGCCATCTACCGGAAGATTGCGAATCAAATTTTTTTTAACAAAAAACTTGTAATTGGTTTTTGAACCAACATATTATGGTGATTTTTTGGTTGTTTTTAACGTCATCTGCCGGATGATTGGTAAAGAAAGATTTACCTTTGGTTTAAATTTTTGTTACAAAACAAATTAATCGCACGTTAAAAGTTGTCATTTTGAGTTTCTTTTTTTTATTTCTCTTATTTTGGTTAACGCCATCTACCGGAATATTACGAAACAAAAAATTTTTTTAACAAAACATCTACATATAATTGGTTTTTGAAACAATATATTTTGTAATCAAAAACAAAAATCTTTAAATAAGAAACTATTGAACAGCATATTATGTTGGTTTTAGGTTTCTATGAATTTTTGTTTAACGTCATCAAGTTAAGGCCACCTACCGTAAGATTAACAAATTACCTGTAATTGGTTTTTAGAAACTGCATATTATGTTGGTTTTTTGGTTTCTCTTATTTTTGTTTAAACGTCATCTGCCGAATTATGTTTTTTTTCTATTTCTCTAATTTTGCTTTACGCCATCTACCGGATGATTGCAATCCAAACAAATTTTTCTAACAAAAAACTTATAATTGGTTATTTGAACATATGATGTTAATTTTTTGGTTGTTTAAATGTCATCTGGATGATGGTTGGAAAAGAAAGATTCACTTTTGGTTTAAATTTTTCATACAATACAAATTAATCGCACATTAAATGGGTTCCTTTTTTCTAATTTTGGTTAACGCCATCTACTGGAAAAACTCTACAATTAGTTGTTTGAAACATCATATTTTGTTGGTTTTTTGGTTTCCATAATTTTTTTGTTTTACGTCATCTGCGGGATGACTAGAAAACAAAAATTTACTTTTGGTTTAAATTTCTCGCATGTTAAACGCTGTCACTTTGGGTATCTTTTTTGTATTTCTCTTATTTTGGTTAACGCCATCTACCGGAAGATTGCGAATAAAATTTTTTTTAACAAAAAACTTGTAATTGGTGTTTTGAACCAACATATTATGGTGATTTTTTGGTTGTTTTAACGTCATCTGCCGGATGATTGGTAAAGAAAGATTTACCTTTGGTTTAAATTTTTGTTACAACACAAATTAATCGCACGTTAAAAGTTGTCATTTTGAGTTTCTTTTTTCTATTTCTCTTATTTTGGTTAACGCCATCTACCGGAATATTGCGAAACAAAAAATTTTTTTTTAACAAAACATCTACTTATCATTGGTTTTTTGAAACAATATATTTTGTAATCAAAAAACAAGAATCTTTTAAATAAGAAAGCTATTGAACAGCATATTATATTGTTTTGTGGTTTCTATAATTTTTTTGTTAATCGTCATCTGGTGGATGATTGGAAAACAAAAATTTACCTTCGATTTAAATTTCTCTGCTAACACAAATTAATCGCACGTTAAATGTTGTCATTTTGGGTTTCTGTTTTCTATTTTGGTTAACGCCATCTACCGCAATATTGTGAACCAAAAAAAATTTTTTTAACAAAGATCTATAATTGGTTTTTGAAACAGCATATTATGTTAATTTTTTTATTTCCATCTTCCGGATGATTGGGAGACAAAAAATTATGTTTGATTTAAATTTTCCGTCCCATAGAAGATTTTGATTGACGCCATCTACCGGATTATTGCGAACCAAAAACAATTTTAAACAAAATATCTATAATTGGTTTTTTCAAACAGCATATTATGTTTAAACTTCTAATTATTCGCACGTTAAAGGGTGTTACTTTGAGTTTTTTTTCTCATTTTGGTTAACGTCATCTACCGGAAGATTGCGAACAAAAAAAATTTTTTTTTAACTTAATATCTATAATTTTATATTATGTTGGTTTTGGATGATTGGGAGACAAAATTTTACCTTTAAATGTTAAATGCTGACACTTTTTCCTATTACTCTCATTTTGATTAACGCCATCTGCCGGAAGATTGCGAACCAAAATTTTGTAACACTAATAAAAGTAATCAAATATTGATTCGTTTGCATTTTAAAAATGACGCAGTTTTTTTTATTTGCAAAAACAAAAATACATAATATGACATAAATTACAACAAAAAAAAGTTAAACGTTTTCGTTCCCCACTTCGATCTCACTTTCGTCGTTGTTCTTTGCGTCCGAACCGACTGAATTACTATCACAGGCCTTCATCGAATCGTCCTCCGTCTGGTTCTCCGTTGCAATCTCTTCGGCGTGACACATTTTTCTGTGCTTGTGAACGAAGTAATAGCTCGGAAATTTCGAACCGCACGTTTTGCAAGGATAATACTGCACGTTCATGTCCAACAGTTTAACTTCGCGTTTACTGCTGACGACGTTCTCGATCTTTTGTATTGTTTTAACTTCGAGGGTGACCGGATTTAGGTGTCGTCTCGCGTGCTTCTGATAACAATATTGCGATTTAAAGGTGTGATTGCAATACACGCACGTGAACAGATCTTGATTCTCGTTTTGCTGCTTGTCGCGTATGTTTTCGTTCATCACCTTGTTGAGGATCACGTTGCGATCGACTTCGACATAGGGACACGGCGCCGCGTCCGTGGGGTTTTTCGTGCCGTAATTTTTGTTGAGCACCCGATGGAAACGTACAGGTCCGTCGCAACACGCGATGTCGACGATGACTTTTTCGCCGCCCGGTTCGTCGCGTTTCTTGCTTCTCGTTTTCTCGGGCGCCTTCTTCTCGGATTCGGGTTCGGTTGTTTGTTCCTTGGCGATTTCACGGAATGGTGTTACGTCCGACTTGGGAAGGTTGCCGAAGAGCGGCGCGTAGATCTGTTGCGGATGCGGGAGGATCGACTTTCGACTGGGTATCGGTTTGATAATGCTGGTGCGTGCTTCGAGCGGATTGTTCTGGAGGAGGAAGCTGCGACATATTTCTAAGGCGGTGGGCATGTGGAGGATGTGCGTCGCGAGTAGTATGTTGTAGATGTTGCCGAAGTTGAGGTCCAGGTAGCCGGTGTACATGAATGTGAGCAGCGAGGAGAATTCGTCGACGTTGATGTTCGGTACCGGGATCGGGCTGGTGCCTTTTTACGCAAACGGTTTTAATTGAGTTGCGGGGGTGGTTGTTACTTACCTGTGTGGTTCGCAAATATTGCTTTGAAAAATCCGCTATGTGATGATAAGATGTTTTTGTGCGCTGAGAATTGGGTGAGCGCCGGCCCGACCTGGAGCAGGACGTCTGGCTGTTGGTGTTGGGTGCTGGAGCACGCGTCGTTGGGCGCCGGTGGAGGTTGCAGAGCGGGACCCAACGACAACCAGGCGCGGTATAACGAATACATTTTTTTTTCTTCTGGGAGTGCTGACAGCAGCACCGATTGTTGAAGACTAACCGAGTTACATCCCCATCTGTCATAGTTTATAGTCATAATTCATCGTATTTGACTCGCTCCCTCTCGCTCTTCAAATGTGAGAGGGGATAACTGCCCTTATTATTTTTCACAGGTGGGGGGATGGTAAACCGTTTGTATGATATTTCAATTATTGTTCTCGTCGAGGGTAATTTCGAGGGATTGTTTGTACAATTGAAAATTTAATTGTCGGACAATTAATTAATTTAAAATCGAAAATTTTTCGTATAGGTACTAGTTTCTTTTCGCGTTAATTAATTGTCGGGGTTAAAACGCAATCAAGCGTGGCTGTAATAAAAATGTAGTTGAAAAGGCTTCTTTCGCCCGCAGGGCGAAGCAGAGATGAAATACGAATATAAATATTAAATATCTGGAGATAATTAAATTGCTGTTCAAACAGCGTCTTACTTTTAATTTGGTTTAGTTTCACCACCACGGGGAGGACAACGGTTTCGTATTATCCGACAATTAACAAGTAATTATCGAACGAATTTGATTTATTTTGCACGAAGTGCATCATATACTCGTGTCCGATTATTAATTGATCATCCGACTGTTACTGTTATACGACTGATGTTTTAATTCAATCTCGATTGATTTATAGTAATTTTGCTTTTGGAACGAACAACGTCGCGTTATTTTCTTTTTTTTTCCTCTTCCTACCTGCGCTAATATAAAATTTTCTAAATGGACGATATCAAATGCAATTTAGATATGAACCGATACTGGTAATGGATAGAAGTCAGAGATATCATCTAATTACAATTCGATTGTTTTTTTTTCTTTGCGTAATAACTACTTAATTATTCAAGATCCTTTTTTACCGTATTACTTTGTCGTATTATGCTTAAGTAATTGAAATGCAATTATGTTTAATGCTTTTTTCTCGAACCCATTCGGCTAATGGAAGTTGAGGGGGTTAATAATAATATTTATTTGTCTCTTCTAATTAATTTTAAAACTGCAAGTGAAATTCATTTCTCGTTCGGCATCATCCGATAGATGGCGTTTACAAAAATGGACGCAATGTTTTGTTTCAAGGAACAAGTGATTTAAAAAAGCGATTCTATTTGTAATGGATCGTGATAGATGGCGTTAGTAAACTGGACAAAATAGAAAAAAGAACACAACTTTTTTTGAAATTATAATAATCGTTTTTGAAAATAATCCACGAAACACAATTTAGAAAATTTCACTTTGGACTCTTTTGTGACGTAATTCAATTATTATTATTTTGGTTCTGAATGTTCCGATAGATGGCGTAGAACGCCATAAGTTATTCAAGAAACAAGTGATTTAAAAATATATTTCCATACGTAACCTGCCAATTATTATCATTTTTAAAATACTTCAAAAAAATGCCAATTACTTTACTATGCTGCTTTTGCGTCTACCGATAGATGGCGTTCGCTCGAAAGAAGAACGTGTTATAATTATTTCTCGAAACAAAGACATTTGCATTTAGTTAATATATAACCGATATGTTGTGCATAAACCGTTTTGAAAGTCACGTGTGTTGCCATTAAACGTTTGAATGATTTCTTTCATCTTCAAATAGATGGCGTTCGTCAAAAGAAAAAAATCAATATTTCAAGAAACAAAAAAAAATGTTTGTAGTTTTTGTTACAAACGGTTTTAAAGGTCACGTGGCTGATTTTACAAAATTATAATCAATACTTTTTTTTTAAATATTCTAATAAATTTACATAGAAAAGAAAAGAAAATGTGTGAAGTGTCCATTTTATTTTGCACCTCTTTTTGATTTAATCCATTTCATGTTAGGGAATGAATTTTTTTTTGGTTCTGCATCTTACCATAGATGGCATTCGCCGAAACATAGAGCGCAATATGTACGTTGTTTCATGAAACAATTGATTAGAGAAAAAATAGTTTTACTTTCATAATGCGAAACTATAGCTAATTTGATAGGAAATCGAGTCCTTAGTTCATGGGTGCTAAGAATTTTTTTAGAAAATGTTACTGTTCAAAAACTGATATTTTGAAATTCCAATCTTTCGTCTATGCGATTTTTTTCTAATAGATTTATTGTTATTTTCGGGCTAATTTAACCTAACATAAACTAACAACCCAACCAAACAAAAGCTTACATAACTTAATGCAACATAGCTTAACCCATTCTAACCTAACCTGAAAGGGTAAACGATTAATTGATAAAAGAATCGTAAAACAAACTCTTAACAAAAGAAACAAAATGGCGCCTTCTTCTATTTAAGCGTGCCGTTAGCGCATGCGTACAAAACGCCACATGTCGTTTAAAAAAATTATTAGTGTTTCAAAAAATTAAATAGCAAAAAAAATTCAAAATAGAAAATTATTATGCTAGTGAATGATTTTTTTGTTCTGCATCTTTCGGTAGATGGCGTTCGCCAAAACAAAGAACGACGTTGTTTCAAGAAAAACTTGCAATACATTTGTTACCAAATTTTTGTGTAGTTAATGTAACCGACGATGTTACCGTTAAACGATATTAAATGTCACGTGATTAATCAATACTGATTTCATAAAAAAATGATCACTATTTTCGAAATTACTCTAAACAATTAAAATTTAAAAATGATAAAATATGGAAAATGTTAGTGATGTTTTGTTTTTGGTTCTGCATCTTCGGATAGATGGCGTTCGCCAAAATTACCGAAATCGAAGAAAAGCGGAACACGTGATTTGAAAAATAATTATATTATAAATATTCGTAATGGTTCGTGATAGATTGCGTTCATTAAAATGGGCAGAATCGAAAAAATACGTTATTTTCTCAAAATAATTGTTTTTGAAAATGAAACAATCTCGAAAATTTTCTGTTCTGCATCTTCCGATAGATGGCTTTGCCAAAACAAAGAACGCAATATATTCATTGTTTCAAGAGCCAAGCGATTCGGGGAAAAAAATTATACAATAGTTTTGGGAAAGACTTTATGTACCTTAACTACAAATTTGATAGAAATCGACGAAAGGTTATGGATTTTTTAATTTCCATCGTTAAATCTGTGGGATTTTTTTCTAATAGATTTATTGTTATTTTCGGGCTAACATAACCAAAAATAAAATACACAACCCAACGTAATCTAACCTAACCCAACCTAACATAACTTAAAATAAAATGAACTAACCTAACCCTAACAAACAAAAACTGGAAATATTAAATAAGTAAAAGAATCGTTAATCAAACGCTTAAAAGTACTTACCGTAATCTGAAAATTCGAAAAGCGAGAGAAAAAATCTGACTGCTCTGAGGTTGGAAGCAAGAAACAAAATGGCGTCGTCTTCTATTTAAGCGTGTCGTTAGCGCATGCGTACAAAACGACACCTGCCTTTTGAAAAAATAATTAAAGAATTTGAATAGATTTAATATGGGAAAATTTTGAATTTTCTAAACAAAAGATTTATATTACTGTACTTACGAGAAGATTTCTATCGATTGATAGTGTTTCAAAATGTATGTAGCAAAAAATTAAAATTAGTAAATGAAAAAATATGGAAAACTACTCTATTTTTTGTGTTTTGTTTTTTTTGCCGCAATTCATGTTCATGTTAGAATTTATTTTTTTTGCATCATCCGATAGATAGCGCCAGCAAAGATTGCAATATGTAGGTTGCTTCAAGAATAAAGTATTTTGGGAACAAATATTTATAACAGTTTGGGTAGGACTGTGACTTTAGTTACATATTTTTTCGGCTAAATATAGCTAATTCGATAGGAAATAGACTTCCTAGTTCATCGGTACTAAATTTTTTGGAATGTAACTGTTCAAGTTATGATTTTTTAAATTTCCAATGGGATTTTTTAGTATTAGATTTATTGTTATTATTTTAGAACTACCTAACCAAAAAGTAAAATGAACTAATCCAACCCTAACATAAGATAACGTAACCTAAACTAATCTAATCCAACTACACAAAAACAACACACTAACACAACCTAACTTATCCTGAGGATGGTTAATGTCCCCCTTTCCGTTTGACGCGTCTTAAACATGTCGTTAGCGCATGCGTAGAGACGCCACCTGTCGTTAAAAATTCTAATAGAGTTAACAGGGAAAATAATAAATCCGTAACTTTTGAATTTTTAGTTTCCAATGTTAAGTGTATGGAATTTTGTTCGTAATAGATTTATTGCTATTTTTGGGGCTAAATTAACGAAAAATAAAATAAACTAACCCAACCTAACCTAAAATCACCTAAAATAAAATAACCTAACCTAACTCAACGTAACGTAAGCCAGTCTAATCCAACCAAACAAAAACTTAAACCAACACAACCTAACTTTTTTTTTGCTACAATCTGGAGTAACTCGGACCTCTGATGTTAGGTTTCGCATTGACCTTTTTATGTACTTTGGGGATTATTTCTAGGACATGTGTTGCAAAGCCCCACTACTTTAAGGATCCAGTTGGCTTTATAATACTCTGAGCAATGCTTATTTCAATACTTTTTAGTTTTCTTTAGCTGTCTTTCTTCTTCGATTTAGCCGTTACTTTGCTAAGCCAATTAGGGTTACGTCTTTCGGCTTTTCAGACTCAGGAGATCGTCGTACATCATGTTCCACATGGACACCGCTATTGACTCTCACTGTATCACGCATTCGGTTATGATGTATCGGTTACTCAAATAGCTTGCCTGGCGACGCTGAACCATAATACACGTATATCTGACAGTTTTCGTCAGGCTTAAGCTTAGCCAGCGAGTTTAGGATGCAAAGTCTTTGGAATATGAATTAGTCTGGCTCTCTTTCAGATTGAAGGAAAATCTCCTTTTCGCCATGGGTTATGAAATATGGTTAGTAGCTTTTCTGTAAACCAAAAGCTTTTACTATTTCTGCCAGGTATCATATCTTCGCCCACTGCTCTTCCAGATCTTAATGGTTGAAGCTCACACATCTTAAAAAATCTTCTGGTGTTTCAGCGTTGTAAGCTTATCATAACCTAACCAACTCCAACATAACCTGAACTAACATAACCTGAAAAGAAAAATGGTTTTATTAACAAAACTACTTACCGTAACCTTAAAATTCGAAATAGTACGACCACTAAGTTTGGAAGAAAAAAAACAAAATGGCATCCAATTTCAAAAATTGATAAAATAATGTAAACTTTTTATGTTGGGGTTATTTCATATTAGTGAAATGTTATTGATAAACAGTTTTAAAAATTATTACAATAGTTTGGATAAGATTTACCTTAGGTAGGTATTATTATTTTTTTCGGCGAAATATAGAAAATTTAATAGGATTTCTAATAGATTTATTGTTATTTTCGGGCTAATGTAACCTAGCCTAACCTAACATAACCTAAAAAGAAATAACCCTAACCTGAAAGAGAAATGGTTAATTAGTAACAGAATCGTAAAACAAACGCTTAAAAGTACTTACCGTAACCTGAAAGAAGATGTTACCGTTAAATGGTTTTAAAAGTTACTTAATTTATCAATAATGAAATTTTTGTAAACTCATTAAAATTCAAATTAGAAATGATGAAATATGAAAAAATTTTCTCATATCTCGTCATATGTTATTTTTTATTGATTTTTGACACTTTGCATAAGTCACCTTTTAAATCTTAGTTGGCGTTTGCACTTTCTTTCTGATCAATGATTCAACATTTTTTGAATCTTTGATCATTAAATAAAAACTTTCACTGGCTGATTTTCTTAATCTTTGATTTTTTATTGATTTTTTTAAAATTTCCAATTAGTTTAAATAAAAGATGGCGTCAGTTTTTGGGAATTTTTACAAAAATTAAGTTTTTTCTCAGTATATCAAAAACTAAAAGATTGCTTAATCAAAGTAAACCTCGCCGAAAAAGGGTTTATATTAAGTGATTTTTAAAAATCTTAGGTGGCGTGAATCATAATTTTTTGGATTTTTCTTCATCTGTGTTTTGAATCTATGATCTATTAAATTCTCATCGGGGGTTGGATTTTCTTAATCTTCTAATTGTATTGATATTTCAGTTTAACTGAGAAGTTCCCTATTGATATGGTTTTGAAAAATTTTTGTAGTCTAAAATAATTTAGGAATTTGATTTACTTTTAATACTAACCCCAATTCCGTTAAGGTTGTATCACAAAAAGTATTTTTCATCTACAAAATTGGCTTTCAATCTCTTATGGTATCTTTCTTTTTTTGTATGAATTTTTCACAAAAAATTGCTTAATCAATAAATTAATCAATGTTTTTTTAGTAATATCTCAAACTATTACGAAGGAAATCAACAGAAGCACGTTCATTAATGATTTGAATTTTTTAAGAGATTTCAGCTTTTATTGATTTTTGAGACTTATACTTTGTAAATCTATCTTAAGTCTGTTTTGCACACTTTTTATGTTGTAATTGAGTTGGCGTTTTCTTTTTAATGAAAGAATTAACGTTTTTTAAAGTCTATGATCATGTTTTTGTAATCTTTGAATTTTATTGATTGTTTAAATTCTCATTTACCTGTTATTAATTTTTTAATTTGCAGTCAATGAAAGTAGCACATTTCGTATTTCAAAATTTGTTTTTTTAAGGAATTTTTTGACTCAACAAAACCTGGTTCATTAATGATTTTAGTTTTTTGATAGACTTCGATATATATTGATTTTTGAGTCTTATACTTTGAAATCTATCTTAAGTCTATTTCAGCAGACTTTTTATATTTTACTTAGAGTTGGCACCTTCTTTTTAATCAATGAATCAACGTTTTTTTGAATCTATGATCATGAACTAAAAACTTCAGCGGTTTCATTATCTTAATCTTTCAATTTTATTGATGGTTTTAACTTCTCATCTATTTTTGGCTTTTATTGTCTCTTATTTATTTTTCGAAATTCTTGATCCTTTTAGCCAATGAAACTAGCACACTTCGTAACTCAAAATTGCTTTTTTAAGGAATGTATTGACTTATGATACTCATAAGTAGTTCCGTTAATGTTTTATCACAATCTGCATCTACAAAGATGACTTTGAGTTCTTACTGATTATCATTTTTACTGTGTCTATTTTAGTCGGTGTTGGGTTTTCTCAAAAAAATATTGTTTAATCAATTAATCATTTTTTCAGTAATATTTCAAACTATTGCTTAAGATTTTGTGGGTAATCAACAAACAGATTCATTAATGATTTTAATTTTTGAGAGACTTTTATTCCACGAATCAAAGTTTTTTTGATTCTATGATCATGAACTAAAAACTACAGCGGATTGATTTTCTTAAACTTTTAATTTTAATGATTGTATAAATTCTCAATTACATTTTGGTTTTATTTATTCTATGTATCTCAAAATTGCTTTTTTAAGAAATGATTGACTTATGATACTGACAAGTACCTATGTTTTATTTCAAAAAAGCTTTGTCAGCAAAGCAAAGTTGGCTCTTAGTTCTTACTGCTATTATTTTTTGTGTCTTATTTTAGTAGGCGTTTTTTAATTAATTAATTTTTAGTAATATTTCAAACTATTGCCCATTTTAAAACTTTTGTAGGAAATCAACAATGATTTTAATTTTTTTGAGAGACTTCTGCTTTTATGGATCTATTTATCTTAAGTCTGTTTCGCATATTTTTATATTTTCTTTTTAATCATTGAATCAAGTTTTTTTTAATCTATGATCATTTGATTTTCTTATTGATGGTTTATATTCTTATTTAACTTTTGGCTATTATTGATTCTATTTATTTTTTCATTTTCTTTGTATCTTAAAATTGCTATTTTAAAAAATGTTTTGACTTGTGATATCACACAGTTTATCACAAAAAATCTGCCTACAAAGATGCCTTTAAGTTCTTACTGATTACTTTGGTAGAGAATCAACAATTAATGATTTTAATTTTTTGAGAGACTTCGACCTTATTGATTTTTGACACTTTGAAATCTAAGTCTTTTTATTCCACGAATCAAAGTTTTTTTGATTCTATGATCATGAACTAAAAACTACAGCGGATTGATTTTCTTAAACTTTTAATTTTAATGATTGTATAAATTTTCAATTACATTTTGGTTTTTATTTATTCTATGTAATTTTTTTTTTTCCAAAACTATTGATCCCTTGTAACCAACAAAACTTTGTACACTTTGTATCTCAAAATTGCTTTTTTAAGAAATGATTGACTTGTGATACTGACAAGTACCTATGTTTTATTTCAAAAAGCTTTGTCAGCAAAGCAAAGTTGGCTCTTAGTTCTTACTGCTATTATTTTTGTGTCTATTTTAGTAGGCGTTTTTAATTAATTAATTTTTAGTAATATTTCAAACTATTGCCCATTTTTAAAACTTTTGTAGGAAATCAACAATGATTTTAATTTTTGAGAGACTTCTGCTTTTATTGATCTATTTATCTTAAGTCTGTTTCGCATATTTTTATATTTTCTTTTTAATCATTGAATCAAGTTTTTTTGAATCTATGATCATTTGATTTTCTTATTGATGGTTTATATTCTTATTTAACTTTTGGCTATTATTGATTCTATTTATCAATTTTTTCTTTGTATCTTAAAATTGCTATTTTAAAAATGTTTTGACTTGTGATATCACAAAGTTTATCACAAAAATCTGCCTACAAAGATGCCTTTAAGTTCTTACTGATTACTTTGGTAGAGAATCAACAATTAATGATTTTAATTTTTGAGAGACTTCGACCTTATTGATTTTGACACTTTGAAATCTAAGTCTTTTTATTCCACGAATCAAAGTTTTTTTGATTCTATGATCATGAACTAAAAACTACAGCGGATTGATTTTCTTAAACTTTTAATTTTAATGATTGTATAAATTTTCAATTACATTTTGGTTATTTATTCTATGTAATATTTTTTTTCAAAACTATTGATCCTTGTAACCAACAAAACTTTGTACACTTTGTATCTCAAAATTGCTTTTTAAGAAATGATTGACTTGTGATACTGACAAGTACCTATGTTTTATTTCAAAAAAGCTTTGTCAGCAAAGCAAAGTTGGTTCTTAGTTCTTACTGCTATTATTTTTTGTGTCTATTTTAGTAGGCGTTTTTAATTAATTAATTTTTAGTAATATTTCAAACTATTGCCCATTTTAAAACTTTTGTAGGAAATCAACAATGATTTTAATTTTTTTGAGAGACTTCTGCTTTTATGGATCTATTTATCTTAAGTCTGTTTCACATATTTTTATATTTTCTTTTAATCATTGAATCAAGTTTTTTTTTGAATCTATGATCATTTGATTTTTCTTATTGATGGTTTATATTCTTATTTAACTTTTGGCTATTATTGATTCTATTTATTTTTTTCCAAATTCTTGATCTCTTTGTATCTTAAAATTGCTATTTTAAAAAATGTTTTGACTTGTGATATCACAAAGTTTATCACAAAAAATCTGCCTACAAAGATGCCTTTAACTTCTTACTGATTACTTTGGTAGAGAATCAACAATTAATGATTTAAATTTTTGAGAGACTTCGACCTTATTGATTTTTGACACTTTAAAATCTAAGTCTTTTATTCCACGAATCAAAGTTTTTTGATTCTATGATCATGAACTAAAAACTACAGCGGATTGATTTTCTTAAACTTTTTAATTTTAATGGTTGTATAAATTTTCAATTACATTTTGGTTTTATTTATTCTATGTAATATTTTTTTTTCAAAACTATTGGTCCCTTGTAACCAACAAAACTTTGTACACTGTATCATAAAATTGCTTTTTAAGAAATGATTTGACTTGTGATACTGACAAGTACCTATGTTTTATTTCAAAAAGCTTCGTCAGCAAAGCAAAGTTGGCTCTTAGTTCTTACTGCTACTTTCTTATTGATGGTTTATATTCTTATTTAACTTTTGGCTATTATTGAATTCTATTGCCGATTTTTTTCTTTGTATCTTAAAATTGCTATTTTAAAAATGTTTGACTTGTGATATCACAAAGTTTATCACAAAAATCTGCCTACAAAGATGCCTTTAAGTTCTTACTGATTACTTTGGTAGAGAATCAACAATTAATGATTTTAATTTTTGAGAGACTTCAACCTTATTAATTTTGACACTTTGAATCTAAGTCTTTTTATTCCACGAATCAAAGTTTTTTTTTGATTCTATGATCATGAACTAAAAAACTACAGCGGATTGATTTTCTTAAGCTTTTAATTTTAATGATTGTATAAATTTTCAATTACATTTTGGTTATTTATTCTATGTAATATTTTTTTTAAAACTATTGATCCCTTAACCAACAAAACTTTGTACACTTTGTATCTCAAAATTGCTTTTAAAAATGATTGACTTGTGATACTGACAAGTACCTATGTTTTATTTCAAAAAGCTTTGTCAGCAAAGCAAAGTTGAGGTTCTTAGTTCTTACTGCTATTATTTTTTATGTCTATTTAGTAGGCGTTTTAATTAATTAATTTTTAGTAATATTTCAAACTATTGCCCATTTTAAAACTTTTGTAGGAAATCAACAATGATTTTAATTTTTTTGAGAGACTTCTGCTTTTATGGATCTATTTATCTTAAGTCTGTTTCGCATATTTTTATATTTTTTTTTTAATCATTGAATCAAGTTTTTTTTTTAATCTATGATCATTTGATTTTCTAATTGATGGTTTATATTCTTATTTAACTTTTTGGCTATTATTGATTCTATTTATTTTTCTTTGTATCTTAAAATTGCTATTTTAAAAATGTTTTGACTTGTGATATCACACAGTTTATCACAAAAAATCTGCCTACAAAGATGCCTTTAAGTTCTTACTGATTACTTTGGTAGAGAATCAACAATTAATGATTTTAATTTTTGAGAGACTTCGACCTTATTGATTTTTGACACTTTGAAATCTAAGTCTTTTTATTCCACAGAATCAAAGTTTTTTGATTCTATGATCATGAAATAAAACTACAGCGGATTGATTTTCTTAAACTTTTAATTTTAATGATTGTATAAATTTTCAATTACATTTTGGTTATTTATTCTATGTAATATTTTTTTCAAAACTATTGATCCTTGTAACCAACAAACTTTGTACACTTTGTATCTCAAAATTGCTTTTTAAGAAATGATAGACTTGTGATACTGACAAGTACCTATGTTTTATTTCAAAAAGCTTTGTCAACAAAGCAAAATTGGTTCTTAGTTCTTACTGCTATTATTTTTTTGTGTCTATTTTAGTAGGCGTTTTTTAATTAATTAATTTTTAGTAATATTTCAAACTATTGCCCATTTTAAAACTTTTGTAGGAAATCAACAATGATTTTAATTTTTGAGAGACTTCTGCTTTTATTTATCTATTTATCTTAAGTCTGTTTCGCATATTTTTATATTTTCTTTTTAATCATTGAATCAAGTTTTTTTAATCTATGATCATTTGATTTTCTTATTGATGGTTTATATTCTTATTTAACTTTTGGCTATTATTGATTCTATTTATTTTTTTCTTTGTATCTTAAAATTGCTATTTTAAAAAATGTTTTGACTTGTGATATCACACAGTTTATCACAAAAAATCTGCCTACAAAGATGCCTTTAAGTTCTTACTGATTACTTTGGTAGAGAATCAACAATTAATGATTTTAATTTTTGAGAGACTTCGACCTTATTGATTTTGACACTTTGAAATCTAAGTCTTTTTATTCCACGAATCAAAGTTTTTGATTCTATGATCATGAAATAAAAACTACAGCGGATTGATTTTCTTAAACTTTTAATTTTAATGATTGTATAAATTTTCAATTACATTTTGGTTATTTATTCTATGTAATATTTTTTTCAAAACTATTGATCCCTTGTAACCAACAAAACTTTGTACACTTTGTATCTCAAAATTGCTTTTTAAGAAATGATAGACTTGTGATACTGACAAGTACCTATGTTTTATTTCAAAAAGCTTTGTCAGCAAAGCAAAGTTGGTTCTTAGTTCTTACTGCTATTATTTTTTGTGTCTATTTTAGTAGGCGTTTTTTAATTAATTAATTTTTAGTAATATTTCAAACTATTGCCCATTTTAAAACTTTTGTAGGAATCAACAATGATTTTAATTTTTGAGAGACTTCTGCTTTTATTTATCTATTTATCTTAAGTCTGTTTCGCATATTTTTATATTTTCTTTTTAATCATTGAATCAAGTTTTTTTAATCTATGATCATTTGATTTTCTTATTGATGGTTTATATTCTTATTTAACTTTTGGCTATTATTGATTCTATTTATTTTTTCCAAATTCTTTATCTCTTTGTATCTTAAAATTGCTATTTTAAAAAATGTTTTGACTTGTGATATCACACAGTTTATCACAAAAATCTGCCTACAAAGATGCCTTTAAGTTCTTACTGATTACTTTGGTAGAGAATCAACAATTAATGATTTTAATTTTTGAGAGACTTCGACCTTATTGATTTTGACACTTTGAAATCTAAGTCTTTTTATTCCACGAATCAAAGTTTTTTTGATTCTATGATCATGAACTAAAAACTAAAGCGGATTGATTTTCTTAAACTTTTAATTTTAATGATTGTATTAATTTTCAATTACATTTTGGTTATTTATTCTATGTAATATTTTTTTTTTCAAAACTATTGATCCCTTGTAACCAACAAAACTTTGTACACTTTGTATCTCAAAATTGCTTTTTAAGAAATGATTGATTTGTGATACTGACAAGTACCTATGTTTTATTTCAAAAAGCTTTGTCAGCAAAGCAAAGTTGGCTCTTAGTTCTTACTGCTATTATTTTTGTGTCTATTTTAGTAGGCGTTTTTAATTAATTAATTTTAGTAATATTTCAAACTATTGCCCATTTTAAAACTTTTGTAGGAAATCAACAATGATTTTAATTTTTTTGAGAGACTTCTGCTTTTATGGATCTATTTATCTTAAGTCTGTTTCGCATATTTTTTATATTTTCTTTTTAATCATTGAATCAAGTTTTTTTTTAATCTATGATCATTTGATTTTCTTATTGATGGTTTATATTCTTATTTAACTTTTGGCTATTATTGATTCTATTTATTTTTTTCTTTGTATCTTAAAATTGCTATTTTAAAAAATGTTTTGACTTGTGATATCACAAAGTTGATCACAAAAAATCTGCCTACAAAGATGCCTTTAAGTTCTTACTGATTACTTTGGTAGAGAATCAACAATTAATGATTTTAATTTTTTGAGAGACTTCGACCTTATTGATTTTTGACACTTTGAAATCTAAGTCTTTTATTCCACGAATCAAAGTTTTTTTGATTCTATGATCATGAACTAAAAACTACAGCGGATTGATTTTCTTAAACTTTTAATTTTAATGATTGTATAAATTTTCAATTACATTTTGGTTATTTATACTATGTAATATTTTTTTTTTCAAAACTATTGATCCCTTGTAACCAACAAAACTTTGTACACTTTGTATCTCAAAATTGCTTTTTTAAGAAATGATTGACTTGTGATACTGATAAGTACCTATGTTTTATTTCAAAAAAGCTTTGTCAGCAAAGCAAAGTTGGCTCTTAGTTCTTACTGCTATTATTTTTTGTGTCTATTTTAGTAGGCGTTTTTTAATTAATTAATTTTTAGTAATATTTCAAACTATTGCCCATTTTTAAAACTTTTGTAGGAAATCAACAATGATTTTAATTTTTGAGTGACTTCTGCTTTTATTTATCTATTTATCTTAAGTCTGTTTCGCATATTTTTATATTTTCTTTTTAATCATTGAATCAAGTTTTTTTAATCTATGATCATTTGATTTTCTTATTGATGGTTTATATTCTTATTTAACTTTTGGCTATTATTGATTCTATTTATTTTTTTCTTTGTATCTTAAAATTGCTATTTTAAAAATGTTTTGACTTGTGATATCACAAAGTTTATCACAAAAATCTGCCTACAAAGATGCCTTTAAGTTCTTACTGATTACTTTGGTAGAGAATCAACAATTAATGATTTTAATTTTTGAGAGACTTCGACCTTATTGATTTTGACACTTTGAAATCTAAGTCTTTTATTCCACGAATCAAAGTTTTTTGATTCTATGATCATGAACTAAAAACTACAGCGGATTGATTTTCTTAAACTTTTAATTTTAATGATTGTATAAATTTTCAATTACATTTTGGTTATTTATTCTATGTAATATTTTTTTTCAAAACTATTGATCCCTTGTAACCAACAAAACTTTGTACACTTTGTATCTCAAAATTGCTTTTTAAGAAATGATTGACTTGTGATACTGATAAGTACCTATGTTTTATTTCAAAAGCTTTGTCAGCAAAGCAAAGTTGGCTCTTAGTTCTTACTGCTATTATTTTTTGTGTCTATTTTAGTAGGCGTTTTTAATTAATTAATTTTTAGTAATATTTCAAACTATTGCCCATTTTAAAACTTTTGTAGGAAATCAACAATGATTTTAATTTTTGAGTGACTTCTGCTTTTATTTATCTATTTATCTTAAGTCTGTTTCGCATATTTTTTATATTTTCTTTTTAATCATTGAATCAAGTTTTTTTTTGAATCTATGATCATTTGATTTTCTTATTGATGGTTTATATTCTTATTTAACTTTTGGCTATTATTGATTCTATTTATTTTTTTCCAAATTCTTGATCTCTTTGTATCTTAAAATTGCTATTTTAAAAATGTTTTGACTTGTGATATCACAAAGTTTATCACAAAAATCTGCCTACAAAGATGCCTTTAAGTTCTTACTGATTACTTTGGTAGAGAATCAACAATTAATGATTTAAATTTTTGAGAGGCTTCTATTTTTATTGATTTTGGGAGTTATCTACGTCAAGTCTTTTTATACTTTAGTTGGAGTTGGCACTTTCTGTTTAATCAATGAATCAAGGTTTTTTAATTGATTTTTATTTTTTCTAAATTTTGACTTTTTGTAGTCAATGAAACTACGACTTCGTTGCTCTTTTAAGGATTGTGTTGACGTTTACTAATGTTTCGTCATAAAAATCTTTTAAATCATAGCTTCTTTAGCGTGTCTACAAAGTTCTAACTTTCTCAAAAATATTGATTTATCAATTAATCAACGTTTTTTAGTAATATCTTTTAACTTTTGTTGGGAATTTATTTTTCTTGGTGTTACACAGAAATTAGCATCTCAAAAATAATTTATGAGAGTTCTTAGAATTTATTAATTTTGGAAAATCGGTAATGATTTTGATTTTTGAGACTTCGGTTTTTAATGATTTTTGAAACTTATACTCTGATACTTACAGCTCGAGCGTTAATGTTTTATCACAAAAATTTAAAAATTACTATGGATTTACTTTAAAGTAACTTCAGCTCTAAATCTAGTTGGCGTGGATTATAATTGTTGGCGATAACACAATCGTTTCATTATTTTCATGGCCTACTTAGATGGAGATGAACGTCTTCTTTGATGACGGGAAAAAATGGAAACTGTTTCAAGAAATTCGACGTGTCGTTAAATTAAATGGGTTACATTTTACATGTAACCAATTAGTGCTTGCAGCGTTGTTGATTTTCTCGACTAATTAATGCGGATTATAACATTCGTTTGCTCAGTTACCACAGACCTCCAATTACTAACGAATATTCCTTAATTAATGTTGACTTTGAAAAACTCGCAACTACTAGTGCTTACTTACCGTTTTCCTAATTTTCCATCTTTGTCGCGCGCGCGTGCCCGAAAATTTTCGAAGGCGACGAATTAATTAAAAATAAAAATAAACATTTGCCCGATTTTATACGGTAAGCACCACGGGGACTTAATTAAATACTTATTAATAAAACTTAAATAATTAAAATGTATATGTATCAGGGAGTTATTCATTTAGGAAATTGACTAGTGGGTAAAGCAAACCGATCCGCAATTTTAAATATTCATACATCATATGCATATTTACATTTTGTATTTGCAAAGGGAAAGTTAAATCTCAGTTCCATTCGTTTTAATGTAATAAAGAGTAAAGACGACGCAAATTTCGATCACATCTCCGGTCTATTAAGATTAATAATAAAAATTTTCGTCTCACTTTCTTTCTTTTTTTTTTTTGGTAAAGAAGCGCGCACGTCTTATTAAACTCGGAACGATGTTTGTCGGAAACTTGTATGTACATCCGTTTGTAAAAGATCTACGTCGAGGGGGTCCCCGAGGAAATTTATAACAATGTATAAATTCAACCGGAAAATCTTTTGATTAGACGTCACCACCAACTATGTTTAACAAGCCTAACGTTTGTTTGTGTTTGAAAAACCCGCGGGAATTCGAAGGGAACGACGTTTGCGAATCGAAATTGCCAATCTTTTATTGGAAAATGGTTGAATGGGGGGTTGGGGGTTGTTTTTAATTTTTATACGACCACTTGTTTTGATTAACTTTGTTTGAAATTTCGCTTCGAAAGCATTCACCGCTCGAATCTTATAATTTTTATTGAGTTTTTAAGAGTTGACAGCTTTGGAACTTTGCAGTAACGACTCTCCACTTATCACAGTATAATAAGTGTTTGGATCTTAAGCGGTTATAAACAGTAATTTTTTTCCTTCTGTTAATTTTATAAAGCTGTGGAACTTTAAAGTAACTGTCACTATCATGTGATTTACGATTTTGTAGTTTTAGTCCAAAAACTTACGACGACCCCAGTTTAAAATTACTTTTGAATTAAAATTGAAAATTAAATAAAATACATGTGTATGTTTCATAAATTCCCAAAAAGAACACTGTAGCAGTTACTACTTTCAAGTAACTCTACGTTACATCTTCGAAATTGTAAACCGAACTTCAACGTAAAAAAAATTACTGAGAATCTGAAACTTAAACAATAAAGTTACCATGGTTTACTACATAGTTCCTTAACCTGATAGTGAATCTTAAAATACCCAATGATAATTGCTACTTTAGCAAAATATAAAGAACAACAAAAAGAATTCAAAAAATGTTACTCTACTACCAAGGGATTAAATTATATATCAGTTACATACGTGAAAACAAAGGTATATGATTGCTACTTTCAATTTCCAAAACCCAAGTAAATCGGTTGGAACTTTAAAGTAACTTAATATCATGTATGTTACTTTAATCGCTATGTTACTACAAAGTTGCGAACATTTATACGCATTTTCAAAAGTTCTAAAACTGAAACTAAATTATTTAAAAATTAAAAAATGAACATACAAATACAAATATACAAAATTGCTACTTTAAAGTAACAGCATAATTTTGATATTATTTGTACCTTCGAATTAAAAAATAAAGATTCGTTAATATTAGCGATGCCTACATCAACAAGTTTTAAGTTATTGACCGTTACTCGCAGTTTAAGTAACAATTGCAACCATATGCTATATGGTTACTCCTTTAAGCAAACTTGATAGTAGCAATGATAATATTTTTTTTTTGAATAGTAGTTTGGCGATTTAATTTTAATTTTAAGATTGCCTGACTAACAATTTTCTGAATTTAAAGGCATTGTTATATGAAACAAAAGAAACAAAAATGGAATACAGTTACTTGAAAGTTGCGGCCAGATACATACGAACTTAACTTCAAAGTAACAAACAAGTAACAAAGTTCCAGCAAATTCGCTTGGGCTTTGGAACTATACAGTAGCAATCATCAACAGGCGTCTTCGCATATTTATCAGGTATAAAATTGTATGTCTTTATAAAATAAACTATAATTATAAATCGTCAACAATTGCGTTTTTACGCTTTGGAATTAACTCTGCTTCATCGGTTTTAAGACTTATAACACTATGAACACTTTATTGTTACTCATATTGGCAGCGTAAAAGTAAAATAAGATTAAAATTACCCAGGTACTTGATTTCGAAACTAGCATAATAATTTCATTTCATGTAGTTACTTTAAAGTAGCAGTTTCATCTTTGTCGCGTTTTAGGTGTTTTGAATATGTTGACATTGATTTAAAGTTTAAATTTAACTTTAATGAGCGTTGTCAGTTTTTGATTTTTTTGGATTGAATATGTTTGTTACTTCTTTTAAATTATATCAATTATTTTAAAGTGGGAGTTTCGTTTTTGCCGCTATTTGAATATTGAACTTTTCAAAGTTTAGAAAATAATGTAAATGTGACTTTAAAGTAGCATTTTCATTTCTGTACCACATTTTGATTAGAATAAACCTTGAATGTATGTGTTTCAACTCAACGGTGCAATTATGTCACTTTCAAGTAACAATTTTGTTTAGATGTTAATTTTTATATTTTAAGTGTGCATTCTATTTAAAATACAATGTAGCGGTCCATTTTTATTTAATTTGTTTTTTTTCAATTAACGTTTTCAACTTTGCGCGGTTTTTATAAATTACATGTAAATGTTGGGAACTTTGTAGTAACATAGCAAAACATAATAGTTACTTGCGTCGTAAGTAAGAAAATTGTTATGCAGGTTCTTTCAAGTAGCAGTTAATTCGCTGGTGTAAGTAACACTGTGGCAAATTTAGATTTGGTTGGAAGTGGTAAAATAAAATTTCAACTAATCTTACTTGATTATATTTTATCAATTAAACATTAATAGAACAAAATTTATCACATTATAGCATCAAGATGTTTAATTATATATCAGTTACATACGTTCCAAAGCTCCAGCAATTTTTTGGTACTTTAAAGTACCTGGATATTATGTTTGTTACTTAAGGCACAAGTAACGGTTATGTTTTTGCGATGTTACTACAAAGTTTCGAATATTTTAAAAGGAAAAATGAATTAAAAATTAATACATAATAAAACGAAATCAGATAATAATTAAACACATCTTTACACCAAATTTCCAATCGAATGCACATTTAAAATTGAAAATGAACGTAAAGTATAATGAAATTGCTACTTTAAAGTAACCCCGTAATTTTGAACATTTGAATTAAAAACTAGAAGAAGAAGCTAGAGTGCAGTGAAATAAGAGAGGAGGAAAGAGTGTTGCTGGGAGTGAAAGGGGAGGGAATTACGGGATGAGGAGGGTAGTGGAAAAAAGAAAATGGTTAGAAGAAAGACAGAGAAATTTTTTTTAGTATTTTATTTTTTTTTGTTTATTTTGTTATTTTAAGAATTGCACCGAATCATTTATTAATGTATGTAAGACAAATAAATTGAATTGAATTGATTGAACTAAAAATCAAACATTCGCTAAAATTAGTGAATTCATACATAAATTACATACTTTTGCTGTATTTAACAAAACGATGTACAGAAATGAAATTGCTACTTTAAAGTAATATTTACCTTGTATCGTAATCTTTAAAAACAAAAAATTTTATCCAAAATACGGCAAAACTAAACTTTCACTTTAAAGTAATTTTAATGTATGACCCTATAAATTAAATGGAAAGTACAGGGTTATTCACTATAAATTAGAAAAAAAGTTATACATGAGAGTTGTATGGTTTTAACTGATTTTTTTAAAATACCATCAATAATTCAGTTACTCGCCGTTTACAGGACGCAAAAAAATATGATGTATTTTTTAAATGTAACACCCTGTATATTATTATATTTTGGAGAAATTATTTTTTTTCTGATTTTAAAAATTTAATATGTTGTCTTTATATTGAGCCGTTATTGAGTTATTAATCGTAGAATATTATGTTTGCTACTTAAATGTTGTAAAACCCAAGCGAATTAACTGCAACTTGAAAGTAACTGTAACTTAAGACGTAAGTAACGATTATGTTCAAATAAAACGGAACATGACATTGAATTGTAAATAAAATTCAAACTTACAAGGCATCTAAATAAAATTGTTACTTTAAAGTGACAGAATTAGGCAGTGTCTAAATAAAACATACAGTCAAGGTTAATTCTAACCAAAAACGTGGTACAGAAATGAAAATGCTGCTTTACAGTGACATTTAAGTTGTTTTCTAAACCTTGAGAACTTAAAAAATATTTCAAATCGCGGCAAAAACAAACTGTCACTTTAAAGTAATTGATTAACTTTATTTTTCCATTTGGTAACAGACATCTTTAAACCAAAAATATTCAAAACGTTCATTAAAGTTAAATTTAAACTTTAAAACAATGTTAACGTATGTGCCTCTTCCAAAATACTCGAAAAGCGACAACTGCTACTTTAAAATAAATACATGAGTTTGAACATATTTTGTTACTTTCGAATTCAAAACCGTCATGTAAATTTTATCATAATTTATGGTCGCAGTTATTACTTTCAAGTAACGTTAATTTAATTTATTTTACCATTACGAACTAGTCAGGTACTCGTTTTTTAATAAATTTCCAAACTCAACAGAGACATTCAAGTAGCTGTGTTAACTGATTCTATGAAGTAGTACTTGTGTGAATTGAACGCACTTTTGTGGTATACAGTGACGTAACTTGCATAAAAATGTGATTCTACACTGCCTATATAACATATTATATATATATTATGTAACAATAAACTGTTTGTGGTGTTACTCAATCTTATAGTGAATCTTAAAATCAATGAAGCAGAGGTTACATTTGTAAACGACTTAATGGTGATTGCTACTTTAAAGTTCTAAAATTCTAAAGAAAAAAGGATGCACCTTTTATTTTTCACTTTTTAAATGTATAATTTTGTAGTAGGACACAAAAAATTGTACTATGTCTGTTTGAGTAAAAAAACTATTTTAATCTTGATGATTGCTACTGTATAGTTCCAAAGCCCAAGCGAATTCACTAGAACTAAATATCATGTTTTTATTTTACGAACACGTTACTATGAAGTTTTGAGCGACATTTACTTATGTCGGAACATCATTATATGCAATTTGAAAGTAAAAATACTGCACAAAAGTAGAAAACTAAAATAAATTAATAATTTTAACAGCACTTGATGTAGCCCTTAAAATCGTAATAATACTTATTGGTGATTGCTACTTTTTTGTTCCATAGCGTTTGTGAAAGCATACAACGCTCATATCATTTTTGTTTCGTTCAAGCTGAGACTTATACATTGTTACTACAAAGTTCCAAGCTACTAATAAATTAAAATAATTGAATAAAATATTTTAGTTTGAAACTCTGAAGTAACTATATTCCTTTTTGTCTCTTTTTTTACACAACAATGCCCTTAAATCCAGAAAATTTGTAAAACTATTACTTAGAAATTAAAACTGAAAATGTTTCCACAGAAGTTTGATGTTGGTCCATAAATTGCTACTTTAAAGTTCCAAAGCTTTAGCCGTAAGTGTCAGGATGTAACTTTAAAGTAAATACGTCTCATATTTGTACTTTTATTTGTGTTTCAATTTAACTCAAGCGGATTAGTTGCAATTTTTTTTTAAAGAAACTGATATTATTTAGTTACAACTTCAAACAGATAATCTCAAAATCAAAGCAAAGCACCGTCACCAAATTTATTTGTTAAATAAGCGAAACTTATGTAATTTATGCAGGCAATCACTAATTTTAACTTTTTAATTTGAAGTTAGAAATAATGTCTATATTACGCAGTTACTTTAAAGTAGCAATTTTACGACCCTAGTACATTTTTCAATTTTTAATTTTTAATTTGAAATTTGGGTAGTGATTTATTTGATCTTGTTTTGACGTCATAATTGTTTTTTAGAAATTACCTTATCTTTTTTTTTGGTTTTTCACTTTTAAAAATTGGACACAAATGTTCGGAATTTTGTAGTTATAAACACGATACGCTTTTACTTTAAAGTTCCAGATAATGATTTAAGCATTTATTAAAGTGTTACATTTTAAAGTTGCAGGTATTCACTATAAGGTTAATGAACTATGTAGTAAATCCTTAGCGACTTTGTTGTTACTTAAGTTTGGGTGATTGAAATTTATCAGAAATCACATTTTCAATAATTATTCTTACGCTGAAGTTCAGTTTTCAAATTCAAACTGTTTGGGATTTATGACAAATTCATAATGAGTCGCATGACTTTTCTTTAATTTTCAGTTTTAATTCGAAAATCTTCGTATAAGTAAGGTTTGTTTTTCGTTTGCAGAGGAACCCTAATCCTGGTGGTTAAATCGCAATTCACTTAATAGTGATTGTTACTTTAAAGTTCCACAGTTTTATATTTATGATTTATGAAAATTTCACACGTATATGAAGTTCCATGACTTTTATATAATTATCACATTTATATTCAAAAGTTACTTTAAAGTGACTGTGTCATCTTTGTCACGTTGTGAGTTAGTATCAGAGAGTTCTAAAGCTCTTAACACTTAAAAACCCAATAATAATTATCAGATTTGTGTGGTTTTTGGAGCGAGTTTTTAAACAATGTTAATCAAAACAAGTGGTCGTATAACAATTTTAAATATCTTCCTCTTATTTCACCCTTTTCTTGATAAAGGATTGGCGTCGTCTCCTTCGAATTCCGGCATGTTTTTTAAGCATGGCTTGTTGTTGAACATAGTTGGTGGTGATGTCTACTCAAAAGGTTTATAAATCGCCAACTATATCATTTTTACTCAAATTCAAATAGTCCTATTACAATTTTGCAACTTTAAAGTAGCAATCACCATTAGATATTTTTAGATTCACTATAACGTTGAGGAAGTATGCAGTAAATACATGGCAATCTTATTGTTACTTAGTTTGAATTTTGGAAATCACATTTTTAATAATTATTCTTAAGTTTAGTTTTCAGTTTCGAAGTGGTAACGAAAGTATTAACTGCGATTTATGAAAATTTTCACGTATGTGGGTTTCATGACTTTATTTAATTTTCAACATTTAAATTCCAAAGTTACTTTAAAGTGACTGTCATCTGGAGAGTAAACTTACTTTAAAGTTCAAAAGAATGGAACACTAAACTGCAGCGTCTATTTTAACAAACTGAAAAACACCAAAAAGCTTGTTGGTGTAGTTTTTTGGTGTTTGTCAGTTTGTTACTTTAAAGTGGCAATTTTGAGAATTTATAAAAACGTCATATTTTCAGGCGAATTAATTTAATTTATGTGATTCTACCTTAAAGTAATTTTTTAACTTGTTCTTAAAGTTTACTTTTACTTTAAAGTAGCAGTTTCATTTTTTTACCGCGTAAAGTAGCGCCGTCAACAGTAATTTGATTTTGATGTTTGATAATTTCCATGGCGGTCTTGATCTAAGATATAGTTTAATCTCTTGTCAGTATCCGCAGTAAATTATTTTTTCAATTTTTTAGTAGGCCGCAGTAATTTCGGTCTAAAATTTTTGACTGATGTTTTTTTATTGTTTCCATGATATAAGAAATTATTATGTCCGCGAATAATTTTTTTTTATCGTAAAATAAAAGAGATTTTTTTCGAAGAAGCGCTCCGTCTTGTTGAAACCACGATTGATAAATAAAATTTCTTTCGTCCGCATGCAGGTTCAAAGCAAATAAAAATTGCTGAGCCCTCTGCTTTCGAATATCTACATCGTTTATTTGAATATCGCCTGTGTACTCGCTCATGTTTAATTTAGTTTTGATTCGGTGGCAATTTTAGTTAATTAATTATGAGAGGGGGTTAGGCGAACGCCACGATCGAAACGTTTAAAAGAATCATGCAATAATTTAATTAGCCGTATAAGAAGCGTTATTATAATTAAGATTAAATATTTATACGTTTTAATTCGAGTATGAATAATTAAAGGGGCTTAGATGAGTGTGCGCAGCGGCGGCGGCGGCGGCGGCGGCGGGGACGGCACATTTGGTGATTAAATAAAATATTTATTATTCGCTTTTCGACGAAGATCAAACACGCTTCGTTTATTCTTTGAGAATATTTTATTAGCGGATTATTACATTTGCGAATGTTTTTTTGTTTCAGATAAATCGGTGCAAGGACAGTGTTTGGTGTGCGGGTCGCAGTTGGGCCCCCAGCTTCAATCGCGACCCTTGATACCGGGTCACGCCGGCTTGTACGGCCTCAAGGAGGATCAGGTGTCAGCGAACGCGCGCGTCTGCAACATGTGCAGGTGTAAGAGCGTACGCTCTCGCTACACGCACTGCCCCCTGCCGAATTGTCCGAACTCGAGGGGCAGAATCAAGCGGCTGAGGTCGTTCCCTCAAAGACTTATGGAGCTTCCGTCTGACGTAAGAGATCCGATACTTGCTGAGTTTCACGTGCCGAGCGGCGTAAGCAAATGCTGTTCGGCGTGTTTTAGCCGATTTCAAAGGAGATTGGGGCCGGTCGAGGAGTGGCCCGAAGACGATGTCAATCAGTTGAGAGGCGTGTTGACGGAGGTAGGCGCCAACTGGCAGCTAATAGGCGAGAGGTTGAGCAAGTCGCCGCAGCAGGTGCGGAACTTTTACGCTGCGAACCGGAAGCGTTTGAATTTGGAGATGTGTTTGGGCGATAGGAAGCCGACCCTCACAGACGAGGAGGAGAGCGGAAGCAGCACGAGTAGCTGCGAGGAACCGATGCAGGATAACAACTCGTCGGATACGGCGAGCGCCGGGAGTCCTCCGGCGATTACCGAACAGATTCAACAACTGCCTATTAAGAAAGAGAGGATTACGATTCGTCGGCGACGGAGACGGCGGACGAGGGACAAACGCCCGATCACTACCAGAGCTCGGCGACCATAACCGTAGTGAACAACGATGGGCAACCTCGACAGAATAGTTCGCCGCTGACCGTCAAGGATTTGATGCTTAACGTGATCGAGTTTTCTTTGATGAAGAACGCCGGGTCGCAACAGGCGCAGCATCCTCCGACTAGCGGGATGGCGCCGACAATTTCTTCTATTTTAAACAACGATTCGAACGAAGTCACGATTGTTAGCGAGTATAACTTAAATAATATGCAACCGCCGAGGGGTGCTAGAAACGAAATATCGATTACGAAGTTGGTTACGCCACTGATTGCCGCTACGATTACACCGGTGCCGGCGTCGGACCGATTTCGCAACCGCCGCAACAGGAGCACCCGAGCAGGGACGATTTGGTCGTGTTCCAGGTGCAAGATACTAGAGAACCGGAGACGCTCGACTTGAGCATTAAGAAACCGAGAGAGCTTCCGCCGCCGGCGCACGCGAAGATGCACAGAGCGGACGCGTACGGTTATCATCAGGAGCGAAACAAAAGCCCGGCGCTGTACGTGTCGACGATTCCTCGAGTGCAACCGAAGATGCCTAGTCCGAAGTTGGCGAACCCGAAGGCGGGTTCGATTACGCTCGGCACGCCGATCATCAGCCAGCCGAGGTACGACGGATTGTTGCGACAGATAACGCCCGAGCCGAAGATGGGTTCGATCACGCAAGGTACGCCGATCCACGTCCCGCACATGCAAGACAAACGCATTTACGACTACTATAATAAGCGCCCGACTATGCCGCATAATGTACCGCCTCCTCCTCCTCAAAGCGCGAACTACCCGTCGCAATACCGCCAACCAGCTTACACCGTCGAACAGCAGTTGAGCTCCAGACAGATTATAATGAACGATTACATAACGTCGCAGCAAATGCTAGGGCGCCGCAGCGATAAGCCGCAGTATTACGCCACCAGCCCGCATAGGACGCCGCCACCCCAGCAGACTCAGCAAAGGCAGGGCGTGATCCAACGCCACACGCGACCTCACTATCCTCCCGGTCACGAAGCCTTAAGTTCTCTGGTGGATGTTGCCGTGCAGCAACCGAATCTGCCCGTCCCGAATTCGGCGCACGAAGGCCTCGGCAAAAGTCTATCCGATAATATGTTGGAACAACCCCACCGCTTCCAGATGATGCAGCACCAGCAACAAATGCGCCAGCAGCAGCAGCGATTGGAGGCCGAGCGACGTGCGTACCATCAACAACAACAGCAACAGCAGCAGCAACAACAACAACAGCAGCAACAAGCAAGGCACCAGCAGCAGCAGCAAGCTTCTCGCAGCGATTCGTCGATAACAGCAGCCAGCCTTATTGATGCGATCATTACGCATCAGATTAATCAGGCTGCGGAGGGCGGAAGGGAAGTGGTGTCTAACAATAGGGAGCCGCCGCGACCGGGCGATCGCCTTTTCCAAAGTTTTCATCGCGATCAACCGCCGCCGCCTCAGGCCGATAACAACGGCGAGCGTTCGCCTTCGGTGATCAGCGTCGACTTAGAGAACGAGCCGACGAAAAGTTTGACGATTAAAGAGCTGGCCGATTCGGTTATAAGCCACGACTTCGGCGCGCGACAATCGACCGGTTACTATCATCATCAAGAGAACATCAACGAGCAATGGAAGAGGCGCATGCAACAGCAGAAGGAGGATTCGAAGCGTTCGGCAACCCCGCAACAAGACGAGCGCCAAATAATTCGAATCGCGCAACAGCAGCAGCAGAAGTACCACGTCGAACCGGTTTCGCCGCCGGAAACGAATCACTGGTCCGAACAAAACTATCGCAGGTACCAGCAACCTCAGTCTCACATCTCGGCGCTCGATTACGTTAAGAACCGCATCGTTGAGGTGATGCGCACCGAAGACGACAACAAAAAGGAGGCTCAGGACGCGCACCACGTCGACAAAGAACGAAACGACAGTCCGGGCGAAATGGTGATCGACGAGGAGAAGCACGAGAACGACTTCCCCGGCGCCCAACAACAACAACCCACCGGATTCACGTACCCCTACGTCACCCATAAGTCCGACAACACTGCCAACGAGAACGCGCGCAACGTCGAGCCGAAACCGCTTTTGTCCGCGCAGTACGAACCCCTATCGGACGAAGACTAAAATTAATGTTAGGTGTTTTTTGTTTTTGGTTTTCTTCATCTTCTCAGAACTGACGTCTTAATTACGTGTCTTTCCTAACCAGTGTAAGTGTGACTACCTACGACTAAGAGTTTTTGTCTTTGTACATAATTAAGTGATATTTTGTAAGTTAGTTTAGAAAATATTCATGTACACTTGCAAAGTTCGGCTTGGTTCTCGTAGCGGGCGCCAGAATTAAAAAAAAAAAAAATGAGCTGAAGCTGGATCAAGTAGCGTCCATATTTTTTCGTTATTTTATTGTAGATATAATGAAATATTTTAATTGTATTTGACTAAAGATTAATATGTAAATACAACAAACCATAAACTGTATATTTATGAGTCGGATTTAGGCTATAAAACTTAGGTAGACGTACTACGATTTTTAAAAAACAAATGTTCCGTGTAAGAAAAAAAATCATTTTGCATTTCCAAAATAAAAGCGCGTCGCCTCGTTTACGCCGCCCCCCTTATGACGAAATATTTTTTAGTTTTTTTCTTTTCGAAAAAAAAAAGAATTATTTTCTATAGGTATTTTACTTTTCGTTTCTTTTACATTTCAAATTTAAGTTTTAATTCTAGTTAGTCCGTTGGATGTAAAGTTTTTACTTCATTGGAAATGTAAATAAACGTATAAAAAAAAAGCATAAACAAGAATTGTAGCCTTTAAGAAATAATGTACATAACTGTGAATTTTTTTTTAATTTACGTTTCAGTATAAACTTTTGTCTCATTTTTTTTTTCATTTTAATTTTAACGATCTACGCTTGCATCTCAGGCACGTAAAAGTTAACGTGCCACGATGACTGAACTTATATTGTACACTTGTTCGAAAGAATTGATGAAAATACGATGAAAAATGCTTCCAAAAACGTGTGTTAGTTACACTGTCATTATTATTTTTTTTTAGTTTATAATTTTCAAACTAAGGACTTGTTATTTTGTTGAAATAAATGAATATCAGTTCGAAACTTTAATTTTAGATGTTCGGAGATTTATGCGCATTCGTGCACGTTACACTCCGTCATGGTTACGTCGGGCGGTTGAAACACGTAAAGTTTACGTTTAAAAGACGTCAAATCAAAGCGAAAGATTTGCGATCTAAAAAATTCGGAAACAGGGTGACGAAATTGGTTATCAATACCCCATCATTATTATTATTGTGAGGTAGATCATGAGTATTGCGTGAACTGACGTAAAAACGACGATAATTGGATGTTTAAAAGAAGGAATTTAGGGCGTGTTACTTTGTTGAAATAAATATCATGCGCATGCGTCAGTAACAAAAACAATGTTTACGTCTAAAATACGTCATAGTTACGTCGATGCATCATGATGTTTAGATACTTACAATATTCTCTCAAAAGACGTCACGTCGATTTGTACGTGTACGTGTTAAAAGGTTAGAAACTTAGGGATTCGGCGTTTTTTGTACTTACGTTGATAATCTTAAACAAAATCCTACTTATTACGTCTCAAACACGTCATAGTTACGGTGAAGTAACGTGTAGGTAAAAACTGACGTTTTAATTATCGAAGGTTCTATACGTGTCAAATTTTAAATCAAAATACTACTTACGTGTAAAACACGTCATGGTTACGTTGAAGCAACGATTTGTAGATAAAATATGTTTCTTGACGTTTTTAGTATTGAAGGTTCTATACATTAAATTATTCATTCAAAATATTTCTTACGTCTAAAACAAGTCATTCAAGTAAGTCAAATGTGTACACTGTCATTTTAGATATTGAAGGTTCTATTCATCAAATTATTAAATTAAAATTCTTACTATTTACGTCTAAAACACGTCGTAGTTACGTCGAAGTAACGTTTTGGAAATTTGTATGTCAAAAATATGTACACTGACGTAACAATTATTGAAGACGTTTTTTTCCAAATTAAAGCGCATAACAAGGACTTTAATTTTGTCAAAATAAATGTCGATTAAAAACTTTAGTTCAACAATTTACAATTTGTCAATTTTAATTGAAAGCAAAACACGTATTATTTACGTCTGCAACACGTCATTTAAACGAAATCATATAATTTCGAGCTTTACAGCAAATATATTTGCGTTTAGAAAATCACCAAAACTGTTAAGACATCATTCATGTCCGCGGATTTTATTAAAATTAATCGCACAAAACATCACTAACGAATACAAAACCTAAGGATTATTTAGGTCTAATTTCAGACATCGGTATTTAACTGATTACCTTTTATGTAGGTATTTGACGAAATGAACGTAATTTCGAAGGTATCAGAAAATTTAAAAAAACCTAGTCAAAACACGTTTTAGATATGTTTGTTTATCAGATTTCAAATTATGTAAACCCGAGTTACAAATTCTGAGAAGGTAATCTTAATGTTTTGATGTCAAGTTTGAGTTAAAACGATGGACAACAGCGCAAAAGGTTTCTTGTACAACTATTAGGTATTATTTACCAAACAAATTAGAATATTGAGGTATTTTTTTAAACTTGTACGTAAAGTTATCTACACAAGCGTTTTAATGTATTGATTCTACAGTTCAGTAAAGATTTTTAAAACAAAATCAAAATATAGTCCTTGAGGAAAAGGCGTTTGGGTTTTGTACGAAATATAGATATTTTTCACCTTATTGAAATGAAAGAATATCAGTTCACACCTTCAGAAGTTTGGCGTCTGCGGCTAAGTATTATTATTTACGTCTAAAATACGTTATTAGTTACGTCGAGGTAATGTTTCCCGAACAATTCAAAGTGTTCTTTCATGTTAATACTTTAAATATTAATTTTAGTGATTCGAAGATTTACAAGCCAGCATTGTTAACGTCTAAAACATGTCGTATTAGTTACGTTAGATAATTTTTATAAATATTATCTGTAAAAATATGGCACCCAGCGTTTTAATATTTGAATACTTCGAATTCGTTAATAGTTTTTTATAAAAATAAATGATACTTTAATATTCTTTATTTGGAAACGTCTAAAACACGTAATAGTTACGTCAATTTTAGAAATTCGACTGTTTTAAGCAGGCAATCGTAATTGAAAACAAAACACATAATATTTATGTCTCAGACACGTCATTACGTATACAAATTATTTTATTGAATATTGTATGAGTTGTTGTTTGTGTTGGGTACGATGAAAAATCAAAAGGCAATACAAGGACTGTCACATAAGTTATACAATTGTTTTAAAAAAAAAAAAACGAGCAGTAGAATTATAGAATAATACTTTAATTTTCCAAATTAAGCGTGTTTATTTACGCATAAAACACGTCATAGTTACGTTATAATTTTAGCGAAGCAGGCATGTAATTGTTTACAAAGCAGTATTATTTACGTCTAGAACACGTCATATTAGTTACTTGCAATTATTTTTATAAAATATCTGTAAAAATATGGTATCTGACGTTTTGATGTTTTAGAACTTTCGATTCATTAAAAGTTGTGACAGTATTATTTCGCAAATAATTGATTTATAGATCAATTTCTTCCCACAGTATAGACAGCCGTGTTTACACGCATGCTTTTGAATATGAATTTTAATCTTTTGGGGATTTTAATTATTAGAAATTGCCAGCTTTCATGATTTATCTTCATTTGCTCGCTGGAGTTATACCTTATTTCCGATTTGTTGACTGTCGCGAAAAAGTGTACATGTAAAACGCTGTCTAAAAATTGAACAATTAGACATGTGCTTTGTAATATCGATTGAAGTAAAATCATCCCATTCAAAGTAGGGAATAAGTCTTCGACTACTGTTCCTGTGTAAGTACCTTTTTTTCTTTTTTTGGGTTTTGTTTTTGTTGTTGTTTGTTTTTTTTTTTTTTTTTGTTTGGTTTCCCTCTTTGGGCTTCTTCTGCTAATCACTGTAGACGTACTCCGTTTTAATTAATCCATGGATATGTAATTATGGTTATTCTGGCAAGGATAATAATCCAAAATTATAAAATATTGAAATGTGTTTGGTATCACCCCAACGCTGGAATTTCCATCTACTTTGAAATCTCCTTCGGGGCAAGGACACCACCCAAGGTATGCCGTTTATCTGGTTTGTGGGCAGCCCAGTAACTGTTATCAACGGAGTCCATTTTGGTTTTTCCTTTTTCTTCATTGGATAATAAAATATTAGATTTGGATACGGAAGCTGTCACATCTGCCGATTAATTGTCGAACACCGAAGACTCCTTAGTTATACAAGTTAATTCTTTTATTCATGTCATTCATAAATTTTGTCGCGTTTTATGTGTATACGTACCGTGGCCGTGAGTTTAGCAACATATCTTTTTGGCGCTGCATAGATAGTTTTGTGAACTAGAAAGATCTTTCAAAGTACCTGATCAATTTTGTGCGCTTTTAATCTATTTAAATAATCGGCCAAGGTTCGGTACTCTTCCTAATTGTTGTCAAGTACATTCCAAACAATGTTTGTCACGTGAATCGCTTGCAGGGATTAATCGGTGCTACGACTGTCAAATACGCTAACCTATTTGGGGCGTTTGTGTCTCGAATTTGTATTCGTGCTTTAACTCGTTCTCGTGAATTATTATTATTTTATATATTTTGCTATTCATTCTAAATGATATTATCTATTGTTGTGTCGATGTGTTAATTGAACTCTAGTCGCTATAATAATATACATATTTTTATTTACGTACGGATTGTTTCTGTGTCTACGAGTTCTTAGTGGCTCTAGATATTTCTTATACGTAATCCTAAGTGGCGCTTTATAAATTATTCGTGCAGTGTAGAAGCTTTCATTTCGAACGATTCTCAATCAGCCCACGACCACTTCCGACTAAGAGGAGCTACCGGACAGGCCTTCTAGAACTGCTATATATTTTTTTTGGAGTTTGTTCACAAATAAACCGTAACAGGACTTTATTCTATTAAAATAAATAAATATCATATATTCGGTTTTATCGACGAAAACTTAAACACGTATTATTAACGTCATACGTACCTACGTCGAAATAACGTTTTGAAAATTTGTATGTGAAAATATGTAACTACACTTATGTTTTCATTCACGTTGAGAAAAACAAACAACAAGCAAAAATATTTTTGTCGAGAAATATATAAAATCAATAGGTTTAGGACTAACACACATATTAAACAATTTTCGAGATTTTGCACATTATTTACGTTTTAAACACGTCATAGTTACGTCGATTCGTATGCGAAAATATTTTACCCGACGTTTTGATGTTACGATACTTCTATGTTAAATATTTTTATTATTCGAAAACATAACACGTCTAAAATACGTTACTAGTTACGTCGAAATATTTGTATAAATATTATTGAGTGGTAATGAATTAATGGAAGGAATTTTCAAATCAAATCAATATATTTGTGTTAAGTGAACAAAAGGAAATGCGATGAAGTGAGGCGCAATTTAGGGAATTGTCAGTTTATTGTAGTAAATATACCTAGATTACCCGCGTTGGAAATTGAAATTTAAAACGTACTTATTATTTACGTCTAAAAGACGTCACTGTATGGTTTCAGAGATTTAAACGTAAAAATGATGATTTTATTAACAAGAACAATAAGTTAGTACCTCATCGTGAGCATTTTAAAAGGTTTGAAGATAAGTATTTATTACGTCTAGAACTCGTAATATATCCGTGAAACACGTCAGTAATTTAGAATTGAACTATTTGGTCATAATTTTGACTTTAGACAAATGTGTTTCTAGTCGTCTTGTAATTACTCCATGTGTTACTCTTGCAATCAATTAATTCGATTACAAGGAAGTCAGTTAAACACAGTAAGTAGTAAAGAATCCAGTCAGTTAATCTTCAATAATGTAAGTACATATTAAACTGTGTCTACAGTGTAAAAATTAATTCTTCTTTTGATTTCAGAAACCAAAAGCTTTTATAGGTTCACAGACACATATACGGACTAATTTTCTGAATTGAGTCACAAAACTTATTTTTTTAATACAGCTTCTGTGCGCATCTGGATTAACGCTTACGTAACCCGGGTTGCGTATCCTCTGTCGCGGAAGTTAATAAAGAAATCAAAGACTATTGTTTACTTGTAAAGTTTTATAAACATCAACTTAACAATTACAAGTCTTGTGAATGGACTTTTCTCTGTACAATTTCTTCTCTTACTATGATGATTTTAGAAATGAAAAGTCCTCTTCAAACGTCACGGATCTGTTGTAGTCTAAAAGTTTCTCAGGTTTTTTGTGAATCACGTTAAGCAATTACAAACCTGGTCACTAGTTAGATGGGTGTTCAACCAGGATTAGACAAAATTGCAATTTAGTCAATAGAATGAATTTAAAAGCTTCAAGTCAAGTTTACTTTACGGACGTAACATTGACGTTACATGAACGTCATTCAAATTAAGTACTATACTGACGTAAAATTAACGTTACACATACGTCACTTAAAACAAAACAGTAACAACAACGACATCTGCCCGTAAACGTGCTAAACATATCGATTTTATTTTTGTAAAGTAGGCGACGACGCAACTCACGCGAAAATCAATAACCACCCGAATAGTGTACATGCACTCTCACAAACCTCCAAACAATAGGGTAGGTTAAAACTATACCATGGACGAAAACAGTTACGAGTACGAATGCATGAGGGCGGAACTCTTAGGCGTCGACAAGCCCACGTTGGAAGAGTACGAAAGTAGGCGTAAAGAACGGAGCGAAGTCGAAGAGGAGCAGCTGGATGTCGAAAACCTAAAGGTGTCGTCGTTGTCATTTACGTAGTGCGATTCTAGTACTTTATTTTGTGTGCAGGAAGCCGAGAACCACGGCGAAGAGTTCAGAAACATATCGGGCGGATTGCACGAATTGGGAAACATTTTATCGGCGACGCAACGAAAACTCAACCGCTTCAAGGTGAAAGTCTAAAAGTTTATTGAGTTTTTTGAAATCGAAAAATTTTTAGGCTTCGTGTGGTTCTCTTACGAACCTGCTCAAGATCAAGATGGGAAGCGCGTCCGGTTCGAACGAGTCGATGGTTTTGAATTCAGGCGCGAAAGACGCTCAAGATCCGTCCGGTTTGGATAATTCGAGTCTGATCGATTCGCCGAAGAGGGTGAGCGGAGCACAGACGAACCCAGAAAGAGCGACTTAAGCAACGCTTTGGACAACCACGTCGACAAGCTCGATCTTTTGATCGAGAAGGCCGAGCAGTGTCAGTACAGCATGTCGGAACAGAACAAGCAGATGAAGAAGTTCATTCGCTAGTTATAAGTTGGTCGATGGACTCGAGTTTGCTCAACTAATTATTATTTTTGATTGTTGTATTGAGAGAAGAGTTTGACTTTTTGATACAAATCTCTATATCATCAGCTTGGTGCTTCCAAATTTATTGTTCTTGTTGTTGTTGTTTGTTAGATTGCTTAGAATTTTTTGACAAATATAATGTCGAGCACAAGTTGTTCTTATCAGTTTGTTCCTCGTAGGCAAAGCAAATCAACCTCTTATCTTAAAACAAAAGCGGGTGTGAAACGGAGACGAATACTCTGTGTTGTTGATCTTAAAATAAACAAAAAATAAAGTGTGACTGATGAGCATTTTCCTAGTCAGTCCCAGACAGGTTTTGCAAAGCCCTTATCTTCTACAAACAGAACGATACAGACATATTTTTTATTTATCTATAGTTTTGTATATTGATTGAAGTGTCGCAGTCGAGATAAGAGTGCGTAGACTTTTAGACTTGATGACATCATCAGACGCAGGTTGCTAGATCAAACGAAAACACTCAAGTCTAAGATACGATAAGCGCGTCGTTGTGTTGACACAATGACATTGCAACGAACTTTGAAGGTAAAGGTTATGTTGTGTAGTTAGTAAACGTTTTATTGTTCCTCAGATCAAATCTTTAAAAAAATATATAAATTTTAAGTTATACATCAACATGAATTAATGAAAAAAGAGAACGACCATTTTACTATTTATTTTATACTTTATTTTTTTGGGAAGATTCAGAAAAAAACTAACCTACAACATGTGACTGTATCTACTACAATACACAATAGAACTTCATCATAATATATTTGTCATTTTTAATAATTTTTGAATAACTAACACGAAATCAGTTTAGTTAACCTATAAACAAAAATCAAGTCGTCTGGATCTTACAAACAAAAGCAAACGCTTGACATTCTTCACGCGTTTTCTAGAACAATGATGTTAATTTTGCTCTATTTAGCGATGAGATGTCAATATAAAAAAAAAACTAATCTGGACAATCGACATAGTGACACTATTTGCCCAATTTACTATCGCTTACGAAATTGAGCCGTCAGCCACTAAAACCAACATTTGAGACGCATTTCAGATTAGCCTACTTAAATATGAATCTATGTTTTTAGTTTTTAAAAACTTTTTAACGAATACGATATAAATCAATGCGTTGAACACTGTATCTCAACCGTTTCTTTTTTTCCGTACTCGGTGCTGGTCTCCTTTTTAAGAATTATTTTTTTTTTTTTTTTTTTTTTTTTTTTTTTTTTTATTAAAATATTTGTTTTTTTTTAGAAAATGAATACACCCACTAGCCCTCGGAAGCCTAATGGCGTCGGAAGCTAATTAGTTTGACCAACGGGGCCGTACGCCAAGAGAAGTTTGTTCTTTCACAAGTTGACGTAAGATCAATACTCCGGAAGTGTCCGTTTCCGTGCTGACTAGGTGTCAACTCTTGGAGTCCCGTACTCGTCGGCCATCGGTACGTCCACCACAAAATGGTGAGCGATTCATCATGTCATCCTGACCCCCAAACTAATCTAAACTTTTTGTTTTAAAGGGATGGAAAAGTTTCCCAGGTGGACCCGTAGTGTCGAATTGACAAGATGACCGACTAAAAAACCTTCCTGCCAATAAGGAATCTCCATGGTTGCTTCAGTACGGGACAGATCCTAAGTCGGTGAACTGACTTAATTTAGGGGTTGTTACTGGGAATTGCACTATTATTATCTACAAATATTTTCTTTTTTATTCAAAATAAAAGTCACCCACTTATTGTCTACATGTTTTCACATTTCTGCCAGGTAGTAGTTAAAACATCCGTGACTAAATAGGAATTGCATCAAGTGCTAGTATTTCTCCATGCTTTCTATAAATCCGGGGTAGTACTATTGCCCTAAAGTATCAAATCTGAGGCAACTAACAGAAGAACCTCATGATCCTTTTTGATTTCTTACGTAATCCAATACAAACGGAAAGTAATTTGGGCAATGATAACTACTTTCTCTAATTTCTTTGTTCTTGAAGAACACCCGAACGGCTCCTTACAAGAAACTGAATTTGATCGTCCCATTTTAAGCCAGTACTGATACAATCTGCAAAGCAAAATTCATCAATCCATATCTAACGTCGGAGATAAAAGAATCTCTAAAGAGACTGATCACTCGCGTTATCAAAACGTTTGGAAGAAATTTCAATCAAGAACGGCCCTTAAACCAAAATCTAGGCAACAACAGTTTATAAATCGGCTTCAGAAACCTAAACCAATTTGTGATTTATCATTGTTAACAAATTATTAAAATTATAGAAAAGGAGTGCTTGACTATACTGTGGTCAATTGATAAATTACATTCTTATGTTAAAGCAATTATTAGCCTAATTACACAATTTTAACATAAAGTAATTCACCACATATTAACCATTCTCCTAGCTCCAATAACTTGAAAGTGAACAAATCAGAATTGTTTAAAATACTGATGAATTTTACGACAAACAAATTATTTTAAAAACTAAATAACATTTACAAACTACAGTAAATTGCCTTCTCGATCAGCTGAGTCAATTGTTGATTGTTGCCACGGCTTTGTGTTCATTATTTCTTTCTTATTTGAGGTTAGTTTTTGCTAACATGGTGCTAATAACGGTAGAGAAAACTTTTATCGTAGAGCATTATTTTCGCTCATACGGAAATGGACGTTCGGGTGGGCCAAACATTTTCACAAAAAGCCGTCTAGTAATTCTTTTCATTCTTAAATTTTCACTTGTATGTGTTGGTAAAATTTATATGTAATGTTACTAGTACTAGGTATGTGTACCATAATAAAATATTACCATTTCAGTACTGTTTATTTTGACGCATACTGTATTTTCATCGCCGTGTATCAGAGTATTGGAATAACTTAGTTTACGTCAACTTTGGACTGTGTAGTAGCAAGATTACTGTTTCAGTCAAGAGTAGGTATTCTTTAACCAAAAAGAATGAAAGATTTACTAAAAGTTGCTTAATCCTTGCAAAATTTTGTTTTAATTTACCTTGCCGTCTAGCATGCAATTTTTGAGGCTATGCTTCCAAGTACTCCTCAGAAAATTTGGCTGATTTGTTTTATCTCAAGCGCAAAGTTGCATTTGCACATAAGACTTACTGAACGTTTGTGGTCATAGAAACACCCAAGTTAATTTGAATGGCTAAAAATTTAACACATATTTTTCTTTGTTTCACGAATTATGGAAGGCGATGAAGGATTTTTTCTGTTGACATTTTTAGGTTAAGTTTGTTAGGGTACGATTTTGTGTTTGAATGGGATTGTCGTAAGTATCGGTGTTTGAGAGAAACCATTTGTAAATTGGGTTTTGTTTTTGGTTTTAGATTTATATATCTGTTTGGTTCAGCACAATTTGAATGAGATTAATTTGATTAACTGATAGAGCAGTACAGTAAGTTTGTCTTTGTCTATATCCACCAAAGAAACAACTTTATTGTTTGGTATCGGTGCATGCATAGTTATTTTTGCGCGTTTCGACAAAAAACTGGTGCACCAATTCATCCCTTCTCTTTCAGTACTTCTGTCTTTTGTGCTTACAACATCAGAGACTTTCAGGAACATCAGCTCGAAGATTTCCTCCTCGTGAACAAGAGAATCTGGAGCACCGAGCAGGCTTCTCCTCGATAAATAAGTTTTGGGTGGTAAAATCGAGGGACGTCTGTTTGGTTGTTTAGTTTCTCTAGTGCAATTAAAGTCCTCACTGTTAAAGAGATTGTTTATCTTATGTGCTACTTTTGCAAGAACAAACGACTGACTCCTAATGCATAATAATATATTTCTAGTATAGCAATGACAATTCCCAGCTCGAATTCTTCTGGTAAACATCAGCAAAACAAAATCCCTGTCAATGTAGCTCCACCATAATTCAAAATTTTTGTCAGCTCTCTTAGCACCGTATTAAGAATTCAGTAAAAATATGCAGGATTCTGGGAGGTTGCAAGTGTTCTCTAAATGCTACAGGATTTCGAAAACCGTCTGCATCTAATGTTAGAGAAGTTGCATATGTTTTACCTTCAACGACCTTCTTAATTGAATCTTCAGCAAGAATGCCACTTTCCAACCACAATTCTGCAATACCACTACCTGAGATGTGCTTCTCAATGACTTCCAAAAAATGTATAGGCTCCGATTTTAAGAATTTCTTGAAAATTTTCGATCTCCATTGAAGTTCCAGTAATTTGTAAAATAAGGCTTGATCAATAGTAAGAAGAATATATATACCCAGCTTATCTCTAATAGTAATGGATCTATCTAGCACAGTACACCCTCATGAGAAGGATTTAGTATGATCGACAATAAGCAACCGACGTTTTTTTTTCCACCCAATTGTGTCTTCCCTTTCCACTCTTGAGACAGAAAACGTAATGTTCTCGATTTTTATTATCATTTATCGATTGGAATGGAGAATTTGAACCAATTAACATCAATCGGTTTTGCAAATTATGGTTACAAAATTCATGAACTGACGGAACAGATTCAGAGCATATCTTTTGGAAAACTATCATCTGTGTACCATTCAAAGTGTTTTCCATTGAGGGTGTCAACCATGATGTGTATGGTGTGTACTGTTATGTGTAAAATCTTTTATTAAAATTTGGACGACGTCGTGTGGTAAGTTGATGTTATACGTTAAGCTGACCTTAAGTTCACATATTTTTGTTTTTTAGGACGCCAACACCTACCAGATCTGCATAAAACATTTGTTTAATGTCACCCTAAGATAATTCAAGGAATCTTTATTGGGATAAATTCTTGTGTTGTTTAGGATAAAGCTTATTGTGAATACTCTTCTCCGTTCTAAATAGACGATGGCTAATCTAACCTAACATAAGGTAACGTAAGCTAAACTAACTTTTTTTTCGGCTGTGGCGGACTCTTACCTACTAAAAAAACTTTCCCATCCTTCTTGCTATTACCCCTTAGCGGTATTCCACATTGTTGCGGTTGTCTCACTAAGGAGAAGACTTTTGGACCTTCTTCTATCATTCTTTACCTTGTATCCTTCGTTCTTCTTGTTCCTTTTTTTTCATAATTTTTGCTAATATATCCCATGTTTTCTTGTCTTTCGTTGCTTCTCTGAGCCACCCCTTTCCACATTCGAGATTTATTTTTTCTCTACCTTCTTTCTTAAACTCTTCCCATCTTTGACGTTTCTATTATTATATATATTTCACAGTATGCGCAATTGTCTATGGTCGTTCTCCTTATTCTTTTTGTTTACGTTCCGAAGGATCCGTGGATTATCAACACCTGGTCAATATAGTAATTAATCCTCTAGTGTTTGTTTTGTATTCATTCTGTGATTTGTGGTATCAGTGTTTTTGTCTATTGTGCTTTGTCCACCATATCTTCCCATCTTTTTTGCCACTCTTTGACATTGACTATTCTCTCTCTTATAGTTCTTTTTTTTTCTTTTCGAATTTTACTTCTTTCCATTGCTACCAGGTCCAATCTCTCTAGTTATTACATGTAGTGCTTGTGCGAACACCGTTCTATAAGCGCTAGCAACCCAACACGTTACTTAACAGTTTCTCCTCCTTCTATATTTGGCATTAACCTACTAAGGGCTGATCTAAAAATTACTCACGTTGCTTTATCCGCTCTTTTAGGTTTTATACTCTGCCCTTCTATCCTTTCATTATTACCGCTTCTGTTTTCTTCTTCTTCTCCTTTTTTGTTGCTGTCTCTACCGTTAGTGCATGGTCGTCCGCATACGCTATCGTTGCTGAATCTATTTTGTTGTGTTTACTTCATAGGACTCGTAAGAAGGTAATATATACGACAAAAAAGTTATTTACTTTGGTACATTTTATTTTTGAATGTAGAAACAACTAGTAGGCTCTGCATTGTCAAAAAAAAAATTTGTTTTTTCTTGTTATCCTGTTTAAACAGGGGAGACGTGAAAATGAAAAATAAAATATGGTCTACAGAAGAATACTTCGAACAATCCAGTCAATACTAGTTTGTTTCTAAATTTCAGAATAAGACGTAGTTTCTAAAGAAGATAATTTGAGGTTATTCTGAAATTGTTGGTATATTTTACATTCAAAATAGGAGAAGTCAAAAAAAAAATTGAGGTACGATTGAAGGCTAAGAGACAAAAAAATAAATATGAGAATTTTAAGGTTAAGAAAAAATTGTGGTTAAAGCAAAACTTTTCATATAAAACAAGTTTAATCAATAAAAACTGTTTTTATTAGACCTGAAATTATTAAAGTGAAACAGTAGGCTATGGTTAGCATGGAAACTCGCTAAATATCCATGGTTTGTTTCGTTATTAACATATTATTTTGCCAATAAATTTGATTGTTAAAATTTGTCTTTATTCTCGTAACCATAGTGAGCAGCGGATTTAAACAATAAAATTTTTATTCCGGTTGTATGTACTCAAACAGATTTAGTTAGCTACAATGCAGATGCAGGATAAAAGTAAAAAAAAGTCTCGAAAATCCATGGCCTACTTTGTTTGTAATGTCGTTGAGAAACTTATTATCTTGAACTGATTTGATCAATAAAAAGTAATTCTGATATAAGGATGTGTTATCTATGATAATTGATGTGTGTTAAAACAAATTTGATAATAAAATTATGCATACATATATTATATGACTACAAAAAGTAGAAAAGATGTAACATTGGAAAAAACAACTAAATACCAAGATATTAGAGGTTATGTTATATTTGTATAGATAACTGATGGTTTATATTAAGTTGGCGTGGTAGGTGGTAACATTTATATAGTAGGTGGAAAGCAAAGCAAAGTATATACACAATGGCGTTGTTATGAATGCAATAGAAGTAGAATTCCAATCATTAGTATAATCTAGTGAGCTGCTATGATTATAATATAAAACAAAAAGGAACCGGTCTTTATTGGACAACTATTTTGTTAAAACCACAAAAATATTATTAGAAACAGAACTGCAATCATAAGTATAATCTAATGCGCCTCATACTACATACCGATAAGTTCTATTCTCTTGTTTGTGATTTTGACTCAAATATCAAAGTAATTTCAACAATTTTTTTTAATTATCAGAACCAAAGCCGATGACAATGGTTTTTTATTCCCCATCATGTTTGTGACGTTTGACTCAGATGTCAAAATAAAATTGGCATTTGATTTCAAAATATCATCAGAATTAAGCCGATGGCGATGGTTTTATTATTTTTCATAATGGTTTTATTTACTACCCCGACAAAAAGATACTTCAAATGGTTTGTGATGTTCTACTTTTTTTCACAGTTTGAACTTCATTTTTTCGTGCTTTTGTTAATACATGTTATCAAATTCGTTAATGATAAGTGGTAATAAAGTACCAAATAAATATCATTTGATAATGTTTTATGTTTTTCGATAATCGTTCATGTAAATTTATCATTGGCGTACTTGAAGCTTGATTTCCATCACGTACCCAAACTACACAATTAAGCACTTACTTCAAGTGCCTAAAAGTGGATACTTATGACTTTGTTAGAGGTTTCTAGAGTTGCCGATAATAATTTAGAGCGGCCCACGTAGCAAGTCTACTGTTACCAGTTTTAATATGCCCGTCATCCATCCTTCTCATTGTCTAGCCGGTACAATAAGCACTACGCACATAAATATGGTGAAAGGAGTGATGCCAACATTGCGATACTTGAAAAGTTCTACACCATCAGCATCGCCAAAAAAATCTTTGCGAAACAAGGTTTAGAAACTTCCCTAAACCAGCTTCATTAAATGCGATTGCTTTGATTATCGAACCGTTTTTGTAATGACAAAAGGAATCAATCTAACGTGAGTTTTGTAGTTTGGAGATGCAAAAAAAGAATAGCGTCAAAAATAAAGAAAATCACGTTTTCTTTTTTTAGTAATTTCTTTAAAAACAAACAAAAAACAAGAAAGACTAGAAGGAAAAAACAACCCAAAAAAAAATTATATGAAAGGACGAAGAAATTCTAATGGCAAAGTAAGAATCAAAACGAATGCAAAGACAAAGAATAAATTTGAGGTTATGTCAGAGATGAAATTTTGTTTTTATTAAAAATTTTTTTTTATTATTGCTGTTACGGTTTTCTTGAGATCAAATGTTACATTGTGAAACCTCGAGGGTAACTTTTTTTTTTAATATAGCGTAGTTGGATTCATATAGTAGGTATAGAATCTGAAAAATTGTTTATTCATCCTGTTTTTGCAAAAAACGATTGTCAATTGTGTGGTACCTAAATGTTATAAAATATGGTACCCAAATAAAAAAAATTTAGTTATTATTTATCATTTCGCTTTACGATGCTTTTTTATTTCCGTTACAACAATGTTCTCTAGTATTTTTTTCACAGCCTACTATAATTTAGGTTTGTATTTTATGTTTTTATTAGTAAACTTTATCTAACTCGTTTATCTGAAGTGCCTCTTGATTTCATTTGATAGTTTGTCGTATTTATGAACCATGAAGTGGATATATTTGGTTTTGATGGAGCTGCCGACATTTTTTTTTAAAGCAATTCCGTAGCTCTAACCTCCAGTTTACCGCCAATTTGTACAAGGTGATCTTTTTCGCTTTGTAAGCCTACTCGTATAACCTTACTTTTTCATCAAAACCCGGTGCTGCTATGTCCATTATCGGCAGAACTCATACTCATGTTGTTGCATGCCGGTGCAAAAGGCATCACAGCCAAGCAAATCGCAGCCGGCTTGCGGTTACCCAACGACTACAAATCGATTAAAAACATGGCCAAAGAAGTAATGCTAACGTTCAAAACTAAAAAGTACTACACCATCAGTACTGTCAACAAAATCTAAATGCAAAGTTTCTGAAGATGTAGTACCACGCGCCTGATTTAACGATGATAGTGGTCTTTCCTCACGAAAAGTTCAAAGTGGACACAACCATTAAAATGGACCCAATTCTTCGTGCCGTAAGTGCTATATCGAAACCGTTCTCGAAATGACAAAAGATTTCTAGGTGGGGATTAAAAAACGCTTTTACGACCGATGCTGATTTCTTTGGAATTTCAGAGAGAGAGGGTTTGCGCGTAAGTTCAGTGGTGCAGAAGAACCATATTGAGGTAAACGAAAACGGTACCATCGCGTCTGCGGCGACCGGTAAACTTACTTTTTCTAGTAGGTACTTTCTTTGATAATTTTAGTTTCTGTTGACTCGGAGTTTTTGGGATTAATAACAAGGGATTTTTTAAACTACTTATTTAAAAGAACTAATACAATACAAGTTAGCCACGTCAAGAAGACGACTTGAAATAGATAAATAGAGTACGAAAGTACTATTTGAGGTTATGTAAACCTATTAGTACTACTATTGTTTAGTTAGTTTACTATTTTATTTAGTTAAAATAGAAGAAGGTCAAAATGAAGAAAAAGAAATTTATTTGCGGAAAATAAACAGTATCTATGACGTCACAATAAAAACCTAGTTTATCTAAAAGTTTTAAGGTTAAACTCACTTAAGAATAAGCATTACTTATTTGAAATAAACTTTAGAACTGAAACAATAACAATAAAATCGAATTAGAACTGGAATTATAAACTGTACGGTTAGCGACTTACTATCATCATGCTTTTAAAATCAAAATCAGCAACTTGAAGTTGTGAATGGGTTTCATTAATAAAACAATATTTTTATTAAAACTAGAACTGTGAGTTATGAAGTCAGTGGTTTGCTTTGCTTCTTGGCATGAAAAGTCGTTAAAAAGATTGAGATTAAGAGATGAATAAAATAACCGAATTGATGGTAAAGTATTAAAAACTAGAACTGGAACTATAAACAGTACGGTGACCGATCTGCTAATAACATCAAGTTGCAAACTGGTTTCATTAATACAAAAATATTTTTAATTAAAACTAGAACTATACTCTCTGTATTCTAGCATAAAATTAAAAAAAAACTAGAAGTTAGTAGCTTGTTTTTGATTTTTTGCTTTTTATTTAAATTAAGAAATTAATAAAATAACCAATTTGTTGATAAATATTTAAAACCAAAACAATAACATTAAAATTAGAATTCAAACTAGAACTAGAATTTTTTTTATTACAACTAGAACTGTAAGCTAATCCTAGCAGAGAATTAAAAAAAATTGGTAGGTTTGTAAAATCATTAAACAACAGATAAAAAACTAATTTAATGGATAAAGTTATTAAAAATCAATATTAACCAATTTAATGATAGGTATTAAAAACCAAAACCAAAATTAGAATTCAGACTAGAACTGGAACTATAACCTATATTATTTCTAAACTACTAATAACAGTATCATAGTTTCTTTAAAATCAAAATCAGCAACTTCAAGTTACTGATGCAACTTCAAGTTACTGATGCAACTTCAAGTTACAAACGGATTCTACCAATAAAAACATATTCTTTATAGAACGGTATACTGTAATCTAGCATAGAATAAAAAATTCTGGATTTTAGTGTAAAGTCGTTACAAAATTGAGATTAAGAAATTAATAATGTTACCAATTTATTGGTAGAGATTAAAACCCAGAACAATAAAACTAAAAGTATAATTTGAACTAGAACTGGAACTATAAAGTTTACGGCGACCGACCTGTTCATAACAGCAACTTTAAGTTGCAAGCGGGTTCCATGCATAAAAAAAAATTATACAACTAGAACTACATATAAGCTAACGTAGCAGAGAATTAAAAAAATGAAAGACTTGTGAAATAGATAAAAAATTAATTTGATGTTAAGTTATTAAAAACCAAAACCATAAAACTGAAACTAGGATTTAAACTATAAGTCGTGCTTAACATTATTATTCTTTCTATAAATAGAAATCAGAAACTTTAAGTTGTAAACGAGTTTCATTAATAAACAAATATTTTATTAAAAATAGAACTGTAAGCTACATTCTATCATAGAATTAAACAAATCTGGAAGTCAGTGGTTTGGTTTGTTTCTTTGTTTGTAAAGTTAAAAGGTATTATTATTAAAAAGTAGAACTATAATCTATATTCGATCATAGAATTAAAAAAAAAAGTTTGTTGATAAATATTAAAAACCAAAACTATAAAATTAAAATTAGAATTCAAACTAGAACTGGAACCATGAACAGTAAGATTGCCGACCTAGTAGGTATATTACGTTATCATTATTTCTTTAAAATAAAAATCACCGACTTCAAGTTGAATAAAAAAATTTTTATTACAACTAGAACTGTAAAGCTAATCATAGCAGAAAATTAAAAAAAATTGGTAGGCTTGTAAAATCATTAAATAACAGATAAAAAACTAATTTAATGGTAAGTTATTAAAAATCAATGCCATAAAAGTGAAACTAGAATTTGAACTAAAACTGGAACTATAAGTCCTACCTTCACAGTCCTGCTAATAACATTATCAATCTTTCTATAAAATAGAAATCGGCAACTTTAAATTGTAAACGAGTTTATTAATAAACAAATATTTTTATTAAAACTAGAACTGTAAACTGCGTTCTAGCATAGAACTAAACAAATCTGAAAGTCAGTGGTTTGCTTTGTTTCTTTGTTTGTGAAGTTGTTAAAAGGATCGATAATATTAACCAATTTGATGATAGGTATTAAAAACCAAAACTAAAATTAGAATTCAGACTAGAACTGGAACTATAACCTATATTATTTCCAACCTACTAATAACAGTATCATAGTTTCTTTAAAATCAAAATCAGCAACTTCAAGTTACAAACGGATTCTACCAATAAAAACATATTCTTTATAGAACGGTATCTAGCATAGAATAAAAAATTCTGTGGTTTGCTTTGTTTCTTTGTTTGTAAAGTTAAAAAAGGTATTATTATTAAAAGTAGAATTATAATCTATATTCGATCATAGAATTAAAAAAAAGTTATGAAAACTTATAAATAATTTAAATTTTTAAGTTTTTTTTATGAAAAGAAAAGTATAAAAAAGAGAAAAGAAAACAAGGGGTTGTGGTGGTTGTTTTTTTTGCTTTTTAAGAAATTAATAAAAAACCAATTTGTTGATAAATATTAAAAACCAAAACTATAAAATTAAAATTAGAATTCAAACTAGAACTGGAACCATGAACAGTAAGATTGCCGACCTAGTAGGTATATTACATTATCATTGTTTCTTTAAAATAAAAATCACCGACTTCAAGTTGAATAAAAAAATTTTTTTTATTATAACTAGAACTGTAAGCTAATCCTAGCAGAGAATTAAAAAAAATTGGTAGGCTTGTAAAATCATTAAATAACAGAAAAAAACTAATTTAATGGTAAGTTATTAAAAATCAATGCCATAAAAGTGAAACTAGAATTTAAACTAAAACTGGAACTATAAGTCGTACCTTCACAGTCCTGATAATAACATTATCAATCTTTCTATAAAATAGAAATCGGCAACTTTAAATTGTAAACGAGTTTATTAATAAACAAATATTTTTATTAAAACTAGAAGCTGTAAACTGCGTTCTAGCATAGAATTAAACAAATCTGGAAGTCAGTGGTTTGTTTTCTTTGTTTGTAGAGTTGTTAAAAGGATCGATAATATTAACCAATTTGATGATAGGTATTAAAAACCAAAACTAAAATTAGAATTCAGACTAGAACTGGAACTATAACCTATATTATTTCCAACCTACTAATAACAGTATCATAGTTTCTTTTAAAATAAAAATCAGCAACTTCAAGTTACAAACGGATTCTACCAATAAAACATATTCTTTATAGAACGGTATATTGTAATCTAGCATAGAATAAAAAAATTCTGGATTTTAGTGTAAAGTCGTTACAAAATTGAGATTAAGAAATTAACAATGTTACCAATTTATTGGTAGGGATTAAAACCCAGAACAATAAAACTAAAAGTTAATTTGAACTAGAACTGGAACTATAAGTCGTACCTTCACAGTCCTGCTACATTATCAATCTTTCTATAAAATAGAAATCGGCAACTTTTAAATTGTAAACGAGTTTATTAATAAACAAATATTTTATTAAAACTAGAACTGTAAACTGCGTTCTAGCATAGAATTAAACAAATCTGGAAGTCAGTGATTTGCTTTGTTTCTTTGTTTGTGGAGTTGTTAAAAGGATCGATAATATTAACCAATTTGATGATAGGTAACTAAAAACCAAAACTAAAATTAGAATTCAGACTAGAACTGGAACTATAACCTATATTATTTCCAACCTACTAATAACAGTATCATAGTTTCTTTAAAATAAAAATCACTGACTTCAAGTTGAATAAAAAAATTTTTATTACAACTAGAACTGTAAGCTAATCCTAGCAGAGAATTAACAAAAATTGGTAGGCTTGTAAAATCATTAAATAACAGATAAAAACTAATTTAATGGTAAGTTATTAAAAATCAATCCCATAAAAGTGAAACTAGAATTTGAACTAAAACTGGAACTATAAGTCGTACCTTCACAGTCCTGATAATAACATTATCAATCTTTCTATAAAATAGAAATCGTAAATTGTAAACGAGTTTATTAATAAACAAATATTTTATTAAAAACTAGAACTGTAAACTGCGTTCTAGCATAGAATTAAACAAATCTGGAAGTCAGTGGTTTGCTTTGTTTCTTTGTTTGTGAAGTTGTTAAAAGGATCGATAATATTAACCAATTTGATGATAGGTATTAAACACCAAAACTAAAATTAGAATTCAGACTAGAACTGGAACTATAACCTATATTATTTCCAACCTACTAGTAACAGTATCATAGTTTTTTAAAATCAAAATCAGCAACTTCAAGTTACAAACGGATTCTACCAATAAAAACATATTCTTTATAGAACGGTATCTAGCATAGAATAAAAAATTCTGGATTTTAGTGTAAAGTCGTTACAAAATTGAGATTAAGAAATTAATAATGTTACCAATTTATTGTAGGGGTTAAAATCCAGAACAATAAACTAAAAGTATAATTGAACTAGAACTGGAACTATAAAGTTTACGGTGACGTACCTTTTAATAACATCAACTTTTAAGTTGCAAACGGGTTCCATTAATAAAAAAATTATTAAAACTTAAACCTAGAGCTATATTCTAGCAAAGAATTAAAAAAACTTGAAGTCAGTGGCTTGCTTTGATTCTTTGCTTGTAAAGTATAGTATTAATAAAATAACCAATTTTTGGTAAATATTAAAAATCACAACAATAAAATCAAAACCAAAATTGAAACTAGAACTGGAACTATAAATCGTACGGTCTCCGACGTTATCAGCGATTCTTCAACGAGTTGCAAAATTTGTATTAAAACTAGAACTATAACCTATGGTCTAACATGGAATAAAAAAATCGGGAACCCAGGTAAAGTCATTAAAAATTGAAATCTAATAAAACTCAATTTAAGACATCAATAAAATAACCAATTTGATGGTAGATATTAAAAACGAAAACCATAAAACTAAAACTAGATTTAGAACTACAACTGGAACTATAAACCACAACTTCAAGTTAAAAATTTTTTTTTTCAGAATTAGAAGCATTAAAATAAAACAGTAGGACATGGAAAATAAATTGGCAATTGAATTCATCAGCCTACTAGAAAGAAAGTCAATAGTTCAAGGTCGATTAATGATTTAAAACGGAAAAAGCGCATCGTCATTGGCTTACTATGTTCAAAACCATATAATCTACTACGTAACGGATTGTAAACGAAAGTTTAATCTAAAGTAAATGATATTTTGTTTATTTGTTCATAATTAGTAAACGATATCGAAAAGAAAAACCCGCGGTCAGTAATCTTGGATCTATCATAGACTCGTGATATGACGAAAGTTCAGAACCGATATCCAAGAAACCCATGATAAGATAAACGTGCCAACGCCTACTTTTAAAAGTGAAAGAACAACAAATAACAAAAATGTGTTATTGTGAAATTCAAAGTCTAGACGGAGATTATCAGCAAAAATAGCTTAATTCTTGCCCAAGAATTGGAAAAATCCAAGGCGTCATTCAAATTCCCACAGGCAAGTCGGTTACTGTTACTGAAAAAGAGAGGTTTTGACCATCATTCTCAAGAATTAAAAATAAAAATTTCTGAACCTAATTGGCCGAAAATTGTTCGAAAACGATTTTGTTTTAGAATAAACACTTCATGTTACGCATACTTGATTTTTTCATAAACTAAGATCTAATTGGTGACCTAACTTAATTTAAAAAAAAAAATTATTGACTTCATATTTCTCAATATTTCAAAAAAAGGCATGGCTTGTTTTGTTCACTAACTAAAACTTTCAGTATTGAATGTACTGATTATAAGAATAACTGTTATTATATCTATTAATCGGTTATTTCATAAACCGGAATGTGTCAAAAACCGATTAACCGGTTTCTCTGTTGTAAGATTTTTTAAACCCAATTATTTTTCCTCATTGTTTCCTAAAAAATGAATATTATAGTTGGCTTCAGAAGATCCTTTACACTCTGTAATCAACTGTTGACAATCTCAAACTTTCTATTGAAATGTTTGATAGGCAACCCGATTCTGTTACATTTCAATAACCGTTTTTTTTCGATTTTTGACACCGATCTACTTTGCTTTGTTTGGAAATTGAATATTTATAGTGAATCCAAGATTGTTCATCAATGTAGCTTAATCAACCGGTTTATAAAATTGTTTAAAAACCGGTTAATCGAATAACCTTCAAATAAAAATTTTAAGCTAATTGGTAAAGTTATTTGAACACTATTCTTTGGATTTTGAAGATCAATCGAGATTTTTTAAAACCGGTTAATTGATTAATCGGTTAGATGATTTTATGTCGGTTTTTAACCGGATTGGTTTTTAAAAATAAATTATTGTAAATGGTTTAGTTGGAAATTTTACCGGCTTTTATTTTTGTATGATTTTTAAAATGTAATTATTTTATATTAACTATAGTAACCGGTTCTTTGAATTGGTCGTGAAATGTAAACGTAAAATTTTACAGTTGACTTTAGAAGATCTTCCTCAATTTTTTGTACGCAACTGTGTACTTCGTTGCCAACCTCAAACTTTCCATCAAATGATTGAATCGCAACCAGACCTTATTGAAATTCATTAACCGTTTTTGTCACCACTAATCGACAATCTAATGGGCTAAACAAACTATTTATAAATAATTGCATTTTTAAAAAATCCAGTTAATCGAATTAATGGTTAATTAAACTATTGTTTGAATCTAAAGATGTTAGGTTAAGGTGACAAGACCAATCGGTTTACGAGTAACCGAAGTTTTTCGCTTGTTAGTAATAAACATGTTTAATAACCCACGAGTCTTTTTGAAACGCTTTTAACCCATTCCCTTAAAAAACTAAGTTTTTAAGTAATTTACTAACTAACCGAATATTCGGTTAATCAGTTATTTGGTTAACTAATAGTCTATTTACTTTTTTTTTAATGTTACTTGAAAATGTATATTTACTAGTAACCGGTTTTGAAATTGGCCGCGGAATGTAAAATGAAAAATTTTCTTTTAAAACCGGTTGATGAATTAATCGGTTTTTTGATTTTTACGTTGGTTTATTAAAACGGATTTAATATTTTAAAATAAATTACGTTATGTTATGATTAACTCTATGGTAAGTAAGCGCACTATTTTTTTTCAAAACCCGGTTAATCGATTGTTAACCCAATGTTTCTAAACTCGTTTAACCGGTTTCCAGTTTATAAGATTTATTAAACATAATTATTTTTTTATTGTTAAATGAAAAATGTGGACTATTAACCAATAACCGGTTAATAGAATAATCTTCAACAGTAGTCGGTTTACTAGTAACCGTAAAAGCCGGTTAATTGATTAAAACTTATACATTGAATAGTCGGATACTTACTAAACTGGTTCTTAGTAAAATGTATTAACCGGTTTCTATTTCATACGGTTTTACACCGTGTGCAAAAAGTAATTTTTAAAAAATTCTATTCTCTTTTAAAATAATCGATTGATCGATTAATTGATGTACTATCTTCAAGTTAATTTTTAAATAAACTAACCGAATATTTAGTTAATCGGTTATTTGATAATCAAAATCAATTAACCGGTTTCCAATTTGAAAAATTGAAGCATTACAAAACCTAAAAACCGATTAATCGGTTAATTGATTACTTGTTGTAAAAGCGATTAACCGGTTTCTAAATTAACGCATACGGTACTATGCGATAATCGCAGAAATCAGAAAAAAAACTATGTTAAAAAAATTCTGATTAAATGGCTTTTCTGTTAATAACCGGTTAATCAATTAATTGGTTTACTACAACTAACCGAAATTTTGCTTAATCGGTTATTTGATCATTCAATGTTAGTAATATCAATTAACCGATTTCCAATTTAAAGGATTTTTAATTCATAACTTTCTTTGCAAAACTTATAAACCGAATAATCGGTTAATAGATTTCTTGCTAGTAAAATCGGTTAACCTTTTATACACCGAGTGCGATAGTCGACGAATTAAAAAAAATATTTAAAAAATACTGATTAAATGGTTTTTCTGTGCTTACATTTTTAAAAAACCGGTTAATCAATTAATTTGTTTATTATTTACTAACAGAAACTTCCCAATCGGTTAATAATCCGAATACTAATAAAATCAATTAACCAGTATTGAATTTGAAAAATTGAAGCATTAAATTTATAACCTTCTTTACAAATTTTATAAACCGAATAATCGGTTAAATGATTACTTGCTAGTAATATTGATTAACCGGTTTCTAATTTGAAAAATTGAACGTAGAAATTTATAACTTTCTTATCAAAACCTAGAAACCGAATAATTGGTTAATAGTCGATTAACGGTTTCCATTTTAAAGCTTGTACCGTTTGCGATAATCGACCAATTAGAAAAATAAATAAGTTCTGGTAACGTGGCTTTTCCGTGCTTATCTCTTTAAAAACCGGTTAAGCAATTACTATACTTTCTAACCAAAAATTTGCTTAATCGGTTATTTGATCATCCGAATGGTAAGTAAAAATAATTAACCGGTTTCTATTTTAATTAAGTGAGTTAAACTAAAATAAAATTTAAAAAAATCTGCTAAATCGGTTACTTAATAATAAAATGTTAGTAAAAACGATTAACCGGTTTCCAATTAGAAAATTGAAAGATTAAATTCATAAGCTTCTTTAAAAATCTATAAACCGAATAATAATGGGTTAACAGTTTATTTGCTAATAAAATCAATTAATTGGTTTCTATTTTAACGCTTGTATCGTGTCCCTGCGCGATAAGCGTCTAATTAAAAAATCTTTACAAAACTCTGATTAAACTCCTTTTCTATTACTACCTTTTTAAAAAACCGGTTAATCAATTAATTGGTCTGGTACTTAATAACTGAAAATTTGGTTAATCCGTTATTTAGTAACCCTAATACCTATGTTAGTAAAATCAATTAACCGGTTTTCAATTTGAAAAGTTGAAAGATTCATAACTTTTTAGAAAACTTATGTCTAATAATCGGTTAATAGATTACTTGCTAGTAAAATCGATTAACCGGTTTCTATTTAACGTTTGTACTGTGTTTATCTCTTCAAAGAAACCGGTTAATTGCTTAATTGGTTTACTAGTTACTAACAAAATTTTGGTTAATCGGTTATCTGATAACCGAATATTAGTAAAATCAATTAACCGGTTTCCAATTTGAAAAATGGAAAGGTTAAATTCATAAGTTTTTTAAAAATCTATAAACCGAATAATAATGGGTTAACAGATTACTTGCTAATAAAATCAATTAATTGGTTTCTATTTTAACGCTTGTACTGTGTGTCCCTGTGCGATAAGCGTCTAATTAAAAAAAAAATCTTTACAAAACTCTGATTAAACTCTTTTCTATTACTACCTATTTAAAAAACCGGTTATTCAATTAATTGGTCTAGTACTTAATAACTGAAAATTTGGTTAATCCGTTATTTAGTAACTCTAATACCTATGTTAGTAAAATCAATTAACCGGTTTTCAATTTGAAAAGTGGAATGATTCATAACTTTTTTAGAAAACTTATGTCTAATAATCGGTTAATAGATTACTTGCTAGTAAAATCGATTAACCGGTTTCTATTTTAACGTTTGTACTGTGTTTATCTCTTCAAAGAAACCGGTTAATTGCTTAATTGGTTTACTAGTTACTAACAAAAATTTTGGTTAATCGGTTATCTGATAACCCGAATATTAGTAAAATCAATTAACCGGTTTCCAATTTGAAAAATGGAAAGGTTAAATTCATAACTTGCCAGTAAAATCGATTAACCGGTTTCTATTTTAATGCTTGTATCGTATGCGATAACCGACCATTTAAAAACAAATGAATAATCTTTAAAAAATTCTGATTAAATGTCTTTTCTGTGCCCATCTACCTGCTAATGAATTACTTAGTCTCCTGCTTACTAACCGAAAACTTGGATAATCGGTTATTTGATAACCCAAAGATTAGTAAAATTAATTAACCGGTTTCCAATTTAAAAATGGAAAGGTTAAATTCATAACCTATAACCGTATAATTGGTTAATAGAGTACTTGCCAGTAAAATCGATTAACCGGTTTCTATTTTAACGCTTGTATCGTATGCGATAAACGACCATTTAAAAATAAATGAATAATCTTTAAAAAATTCTGATTAAATGTCTTTTCTGTGCCTATCTACCTGTTAATGAATTACTTAGTCTACTGCTTACTAACCGAAAATTTGCTTAATTGGTTATTTAATAACTCGAATATTAGTAAAATCGATTAACCGGTTTCTATTTTAACGCTTGTATCGTATACGATAACCGACCATTTAAAAATAAATGAATAATCTTTAAAAATTCTGATTAAATGTCTTTTCTGTGCCTATCTACCTGTTAATGAATTACTTAGTCTACTGCTTACTAACCGAAAATTTGCTTAATTGGTTATTTAATAATCCGAATATTAGTAAAATCGATTAACCGGTTTCTATTTTAACGCTTGTATCGTATACGATAACCGACCATTTAAAAATAAATGAATAATCTTTAAAAATTCTGATTAAATGTCTTTTCTGTGCCCATCTACCTGCTAATGAATTACTTATAGTCTCCTGCTTACTAACCGAAAACTTGGATAATCGGTTATTTGATAACCCAAAGATTAGTAAAATCAATTAACCGGTTTCCAATTTGAAAAATGGAAAGGTTAAATTCATAACTTGCCAGTAAAATCGATTAACCGGTTTCTATTTTAACGCTTGTATCGTATACGATAACCGACCATTTAAAAATAAATGAATAATCTTTAAAAAATTCTGATTAAATGTCTTTTCTGTGCCTATCTACCTGTTAATGAATTACTTAGTCTACCGATTACTAACCGAAAATTTGCTTAATTAGTTATTTGATAATCCGAATATTAGTAAAATCAATTAACCGGTTTCCATTTTGAAAAATGGAAAGGTTAAATTCATAACCTATAACCGTATAATTGGTTAATAGAGTACTTGCCAGTAAAATCGATTAACCGGTTTCTATTTTAATGCTTGTATCGTATACGATAACCGACCATTTAAAAATAAATGAATAATCTTTAAAAAATTCTGATTAAATGTCTTTTCTGTGCCTATCTACTTGTTAATGAATTACTTGGTCTACTGCTTACTAACCGAAAATTTGCTTAATCGGTTATTTGATAACCCGAAGATTAGTAAAATCAATTAACCGGTTTCCAATTTAAAAAATGGAAAGGTTAAATTCATAACCTATAACCGAATAATTGGTTAATAGATGACTTTGTCAGTAAAATCGATTAACCGGTTTCTATTTTAATACTTGTATCGTATGCGATAATCGACCATTTAAAAATAAATGAATAATCTTTAAAACTTTCTGATTAAATGTCTTTTCTGTGCCTATCTACCTGTTAATGAATTACTTGGTCTACTGCTTACTAACCAAAAATTTGGTTAATCGGTTATTTGATAACCCGAAGATTAGTAAAATCAATTAACCGGTTTCCAATTTAAAAATGGAAAGGTTAAATTCATAACCTATAACCGAATAATTGGTTAATAGATGCCTTTGTCAGTAAAATCGATTAACCGGTTTCTATTTTAATGCTTGTATCGTATACGATAACCGACCATATAAAATAAATGAATAATCTTTAAAAAATTCTGATTAAATGTCTTTTTCTGTCCCTATCTACCTGTTAATGAATTACTTAGTCTACTGCTTACTAACCGAAAATTTGGTTAATCGGTTATTTGATAACCGAAGATTAGTAAAATCAATTAACCGGTTTCCAATTTAAAAATGCAAGATTAAATTCATAACCAATAACCGAATAATTGGTTAATAGATGACTTTGTCAGTAAAGTCGATTAACCGGTTTCTATTTTAATGCTTGTATCGTATGCGATAACCGACCATTTAAAAACAAATGAATAATCTTTAAAAATTCTGATTAAATGTCTTTTCTGTGCCTATCTACCTGTTAATAAATTACTTAGTCTACTGCTTAGTAACCGAAAATTTGCTTTTAATTGGTTGTTTGATAATCCGAATATTAGTAAAATCAATTAACCGGTTTCCAATTTGAAAAATACAAGATTAAATTCATAACCTATAACCGAATAATTGGTTAATAGATGACTTGTCAGTAAAGTCGATTAACCGGTTTCTATTTTAATGCTTGTATCGTATGCGATAACCGACCATTTAAAAACAAATAAATAATCTTTAAAAATTCTGATTAAATGTCTTTTCTGTGCCTATCTACCTGTTAATAAATTACTTAGTCTACTGCTTAGTAACCGAAAATTTGCTTAATTGGTTATTTGATAATCCGAATATTAGTAAAATCAATTAACCGGTTTCCAATTTGAAAAATGCAAGATTAAATTCATAACCAATAACCGAATAATTGGTTAATAGATGACTTGTCAGTAAAGTCGATTAACCGGTTTCTATTTTAATGCTTGTATCGTATGCGATAACCGACCATTTAAAAACAAATAAATAATCTTTAAAAAATTCTGATTAAATGTTCTTTCTGTGCCTATCTACCTGTTAATAAATTACTTAGTCTACTGCTTAGTAACCGAAAATTTGCTTAATTGGTTATTTGATAATCCGAATATTAGTAAAATCAATTAACCGGTTTCCAATTTGAAAAATGCAAGATTAAATTCATAACCAATAACCGAATAATTGGTTAATAGATGACTTTGTCAGTAAAGTCGATTAACCGGTTTCTATTTTAATGCTTGTATCGTATGCGATAACCGACCATTTAAAATAAATGAATAATCTTTAAAAAAATTCTGATTAAATGTCTTTTCTGTGCCTATCTACCTGTTAATAAATTACTTAGTCTACTGCTTAGTAACCGAAAATTTGCTTAATTGGTTATTTGATAATCCGAATATTAGTAAAATCAATTAACCGGTTTCCAATTTGAAAAATGGCAAGATTAAATTCATAACCAATAACCGAATAATTGGTTAATAGATGACTTTGTCAGTAAAGTCGATTAACCGGTTTCTATTTTAATGCTTGTATCGTATGCGATAACCGACCATTTAAAAACAAATAAATAATCTTTAAAAATTCTGATTAAATGTCTTTTCTGTGCCTATCTACCTGTTAATAAATTACTTAGTCTACTGCTTAGTAACCGAAAATTTGCTTAATCGGTTATTTGATGATACCGAATATTAGTAAAATCAATTAACCGGTTTCCAATTTGAAAATGCAAGATTAAATTCATAACCAATAACCGAATAATTGGTTAATAGATGACTTTGTCAGTAAAGTCGATTAACCGGTTTCTATTTTAATGCTTGTATCGTATGCGATAACCGACCATTTAAAACAAATAAATAATCTTTAAAAATTCTGATTAAATGTCTTTTCTGTGCCTATCTACCTGTTAATAAATTACTTAGTCTACTGCTTAGTAACCGAAAATTTGCTTAATTGGTTATTTGATAATCCGAATATTAGTAAAATCAATTAACCGGTTTCCAATTTGAAAAATGCAAAGATTAAATTCATAACCAATAACCGAATAATTGGTTAATAGATGACTTTGTCAGTAAAGTCGATTAACCGGTTTCTATTTTAATGCTTGTATCGTATGCGATAACCGACCATTTAAAAATAAATGAATAATCTTTAAAAAATTCTGATTAAATGTTTCTTCTGTGCCTATCTACCTGTTAATGAATTACTTAGTCTACTGCTTACTAACCGAAAATTTGCTTAATTGGTTATTTGATAATCCGAAGATTAGTAAAATCAATTAACCGGTTTCCAATTTGAAAAATGGAAAGGTTAAATTCATAACTTATAACTCTATAATTGGTTGATAGAGTATTTGCCAGTAAAGTCGATTAACCGGTTTATATTTTATACATTTAGATGTATTGTATGCTAATCGACCAATTCCAAAGAAAGAAGTTAATATAATAATAATAGTAATAATTAAAAAATGTGTCCACGATTTGCTATGTTTTCAAAGTAAAATTTTATTGTGAATCTATCGTAGTTAGACCAATCGTGGTATTCTTTCCAAATTTTCACTTTTTTAAAAAAATTATAGCTAAATATGCAGTTACTCGTTACAGTTGTTAAACCGGTATGGTTTATGCCACCTCATTTCAGCAACCAATTTTTAAATTAATGTAAAACACCCAAATTTACAATACGAATTAGAAGTCGCCTGTATTTATTAAAAAAATCATTTTTTTTTGTTGTACGTGTGGTAATTCTTTCACTTCCAGAAGCCATCGCTTTCGCAGATTTAACACAGATGGCGCACGCGTTTGTTTATTTCTGCAAGGTTGCAAAATTACAAAAATACAGATTTCATAATTTATGATCGCGTTATCGGATAACCTTGACCTTGACAAACACTACCTGACGTCTGACGTTACAAATTTATGTCAAGTGGACGTTTGTGCTTAATCTGGCGTACGAACCGTCAAGGGGGAATTTCGTACAGAAGTGCCGACGATAAATCGAAATAGAAACAGACGAAAGCGAAACAGAGAGTTGCGTGCGCACAAGAAACCATGTGAACAAACCTTTTAAATTCTAACAACACGACATCGTCGTAGGAACTCGAAAAGAATCAGTGTGTGAAGTGAAGGTAGATCGGTTTGCATTTTTCTATAATAAGCCTGTGGCGTGTGCGAATCGACTAATTCCAAAAAAAAGAGATAAATCATTACCAAAAAAAATTGAAATTAAATGGCTTTTTTGCGCGCATTCCTCAGGTGTAACACGTTTGATAACCGACGAGTCTTTTTGGGCGGCTTTCGTAACAGTAAAAATTGCAGAACGTCGTTTTAAATCGACAGCCACTGGCGCTATAGTTGAAGAACCGACAGCGTCGCCGCCCCCGAATTAACGAATTTAAACGCGAGGACGTCGCCGAAGGATGCGTTGGACTCGAACTTCGAAGATGCCACGGCCGCCTTCAAAAGCAAAACGATGTGGGAACTCGTACGGGCCTACGTGGTTTATCAGCTCTGTTCTATCAATTACGTCGTCGAAAACAATATGCAGGTGAGTCTCCGAAAAAAAAAATCCGGAAACGACCTTGAATTTTTAATCGAGCGGGCGTTACATAACGCTCTGACCCATTGACTGAAAAACGGCGTGTTTCAGTTCCGTTCTGTTTATGCCCTTTTGTCCACTCTTGCGCATGCATGTGTGTAAAGAAACAAAATGCCGGGGCGCATATACAGGGTGCTTCGTGTTTAATTATAAAACGACCTCGCGACCTACTACGATACCGATGCCAAGGGGGGTTTCGATGCGCGTCAATTTTTACGAGAAACGAGCGGAAAGTGTCAATTATCTTGAATCAAAGGCAATTGCGCCTCCTATTCTTAAGTTCGACCTTGGCGACTCCCGCCTCGCTATGTTAATCACTCAAAATTTTGACCTTTTTCGCTTCTTACGATCAAGGTTGCCGGCCTGCAAATTTTAACAGATACGTACGTTTTTCATTATTTGCATCATGGCCTGCTTGGTTAAAATTAAACAGAAGGTCTCGGTTACGTTTTTTGGTTGACGTTTCACCCATTTATTTGTGCCGGTTTGTTTATGCGATTCGAAGAAAGTGTTTTGACGTTTTACTCGCTTCCGGTGCCTAAAATTCGATCTTGGCTTAAAAAAAATTGTTTCGTTACGTGGAAAACATTTTTGGTTTTGTTTCCATTCCCTTCTTTCCGTACTGTTGAGTGCGTCCTTGGCCTGGATAACTCAAAATTGTTATTATTATTATATCCAGGTTGGCCAGGTTAAAATTTTTTAGTTACATTTCACGTTTTTTTTTTATTGAGATTTTTGTAAACTGGTAATCTAAGTAGGTTCTGATCATTTTAGTTACTCGTTAAATCGAAATTTTGATTTACTTTTTTTTTGTTCTCTCCGCAGCTTAATTTCGACCTTGGCTTGGGTACCACGATTCTGTCTCACAACTACGTTCTCATGATCAAGGTTTGCTTTGTAAAAATTTGAGTTGCGTTTCTGCTTGATTTTCTTCAGAGTTCGTGGCATGCTCTGGCTTGCCAATAATTTTTGTTGATGTCTTAATATTTTGTTTTTTCACGGCCAACGTAATTTTGTTTAGTTTGAATATTCTATTGTATATTACTATTGTTCATTGTTTTCTGAACAAGTTCTGACTGAGTTAAATTTGTATGATTTTGCTTACGGTATTATATTTTGATGCTACTTAGATTCTACGTCTTTTTAAATTTAAAATTTCATGGCCACCATGATTTGAATATTCTTTAGTGTTTTGAATTAGTTGTGCTTGGCTAAATTTTTGAGTAAATCAATATTTCGATTCTACTTTTTGAACTTTTTGTTTCTCCATGGCGTTGAGTTTTGATCTTCGGGTTTCTGTTTCGTTATGTGAAAACACAAAATTTTGAGGTGAAGATCAAAGTTGACTGGTCACAAATTTGAGAATATAACGTTTTGCTTTTGTTTTTGATTAGATATTGTTGTTTTTTGACGTAAATCGTTGAATTGTACTGGTTGACATCTTAATTACAGAATTTTGTTGGGTTTAGTTTTCATGGCCACCATAATTTTCTTTTGATCGAAGATTCTATAGTATTTTTGAATTTTGGTCTTTTTCTCGTTATGTGAAAACCCAAAAAATTGAGATCTGAAGGTCAAAGTTGGCTGATTAGAAATTAGGAACGTTTTACATTTGTTTTTGATTAGATTTTGCCACATAACTTTTTGTCGATATTCTTTATTTTTTGAGTAAATCGTTCATGGTTGACATCTTAATTACATAAATTTCATTTTTTTGATTTGTTTGGTTTAGTTTTCATGACCACCATAAATTTTGTTTTGATCGAATGTTGAATATTTTATAGTTTTTTTTTTTTGAATTTTGATCTTTGTCCCCGTATATGAAAAACCAAAAATTGAATCTGTTGCTCAAAGTTGGCTAATTACAAATTTGAGAGTGTAACGTTTTGCGTTTGTTTTTGATTAAATTTTGCCCATCACTTGTTGTTTTTTGAAGTACGACATTCTCTATTTTTTGAGTACATCGTTGAATTATTTGTACTTGTGATTGACATCTTAATTACATTGTTTTTATTATTTTGTTTTCCTGGCCGCCATAATTTTGTTTCATTCTCTGTCTCATTATGTGGAAAATAAAAAAATTGAGATCAGAAGATCAAAGTTGGCTGATTATAAATTTTTATGTGGTTGTTAAATCGAAAATTGAACTTTTTTGAATTTGATTGATGGTATTCTGTTTTAATCGGAAATTCTTTGTTTTTTAAGTTTATTTTTTTGATTAGTTTTTGAACGACTTTTGCTTGTATTTGTAAATCGATGATATGGTTAAAAAGAACGCCTCGGTTGCGCTGATATTTCTACTACTTTTTGTGGACGTATTATCAAGGTTGATCGGACAAAATACAATCGTTTTTGTTTTTGTTTCGGTTTAACGGCATGGTCTGCTTGATTCAAAGTAAACTGGTTGGCTTCATGAGATTTTCGTTACCGTTTCATTGATATTTATGAATTAAATCGCGTGTTTTGGGTTTTCTATGTTCCGGTTTAGCATGAAAAACTGTTTGATGTTTTTAATTTTTTTTATTTAGTTGGTTTCTTTTGAGTAAATTGACTCAAACTTATAATTTGCAGTTTTAGAAATCTTATGTTATGAATTTTCAATGTTAAGTGTATGAACACTACCCAACAAAACATAACCTAACTTAATCCAACCTAACGTAACATAAGATAACATAACCTAACCCAACATTAATTATTTTAGGTTAGGTTAGTTTGAATTATGTTAGCTTGTTTTAAGTTTTTGTTAGGTTAGGTTAGGTTATGCTATCTTATGTTATGTTAGGTTGGGTACATGGAGGTTGGTGGTACATATATATTTGATACTTGTGAGTGAATTCCTATTGCCGAATCTGACACACTTTCTCTCTGCGACTTTTCTGCTGCTTTTCCGAGCAAAACATAACCTCGTTATTTGGGCTGTCGGACTGCAAAATAGCAGCATCTAATTTGTCGGATATTATGACCGTTTAATTGTATTAATAATCGGTAACCAGTCCTGTAAAAACGTACTGTATATACACTTATATACCGGGTGTCCCAAACTGAATTGACCACCCTATAACGTGATAACGAATAAATATATTTGAATAAAACAAAAACTATCCTTTATAGCTGCCAATGTACGTCAATATTGGCTGTTAAAATTACCGATACTTTAACTACCCTTAAAGAGACAACCCCCTCCCTTAAAACTTTAAATAGCACCCCCTATATTTTTTATACATTTTGATGCATGTTGTGTCTACGACTATTAAAATTTTTACAAAATCAAAATCGGTCACTAATTAGGGAGTGCTATTTAAAATTTTAAGGGAGAAGGTCGTCCTTTAAGGGTAGTTAAAGTAGGGGTAATTTTAACAGCCAATATTAACGTACACTGGCAGCTATAAAGGATAGTTTTTGTTTTATTCAAATATATTTATTCGTTATCATGTGATAAGGGTATCTATATCGAAAACATAACCTCATAAATTCGACATATTTGGACAAAATGATTTTCGAATTTCTTGTCAAAATAGCTCGAACGTCCGAAAATATGAAGTATATAATATATCAAAAAACAATAGGTCGGAAATCGAAATATTTCGGACCTGCGGCCTCGGAAAAGTAGCAGTTTTGACAGGGAAAGTGACTCAGGAATAAGAAGCCACTTACAAACCATTAGATATATATGTGTCACCAACCTCCATGTATCCTAAACTGGTAACTATTAGTTTATCTTACCTCACGTTATGTTATTTTATTTTAGGTTATGTTAGATTAGCCTGAAAACAGCAATAGATCTATTAGAATAAAAGATTTTCAACACTTTTGTTGTTTTACTAAATGCTGCTGAATAATAGCTTAATTTATTAAATTTTAAATATAATCAAAGCAAGCCGTGAACGATGAAAATCGGTTATATTTGAATTCACTTCGTGAAGAAATTGAGTTTATTGTCGTTGCATCGATTTATGTTTGTATTTTCTTCGAAATTTTGTCATGGCCTTTGAGTCGTAACATACGATGTTAAATATAAACATATTTTTAAAGTAAGCCTTGATTGAAAATTGGGTGTTTTGAATTTTTTTGAATTGGTTTCTGATTGAACTTGTATTTAATTTTGTTCTCACTTTCGCTGTTGCATTTTTAAATAATCAAGATATATTTTGAATTTCTTATTCAACGAGATCTTCTATTGGCTGGTTCTCGGTTGTTAATTTTTTTTTTGAATAAATTTGTAAATGTTTTGATAAAATTTTTATTGTTTCTATGGGCACAGTTAGTTTTTTTGGTTATGGGCCAGTTACTATTTATTTTTTACGTGGACGAGTTGATTCAAAACTAATGTTTTTGAAATTTTTCATGGCCACCGTATTATTTTTTAATTTTTTTGTTTCTTGGACCATGATTTATGTGAGATTTAGAAAAGATTTTACTTTATTTGTTTTTCTTTTTTATTTTCATGTTTTGAGGTGAGCTTTGTTTAAAGAAAGTACCTTAGAAACATTGATTCAAAAAATTATTTTTAAATAAATTTCTAAGTTGGATAAACACAGCCTTCTTTTTCAAAACGACTTTTTTGATCATTTATTCCACACAGTTCAAGATTAGTTTTGTTTTGATTTAAAAAAAAATGGTTTTTTGAAGAAATCTGTTTATTTTTTTTGATTCTATTGTTTTCTTTTTTTTTGACCAAGTCTTAGTTTTTGTATATTTTTCTTTGACTCTTAGAACCTTTGGAAACATTGATTCAAAAAATGTTTTGTCGATTATCATTAAAGAAAATGTTTTTTTGAAAATATTTCTTTGGGTTGGGTTAAGCGTTATAGTTTTCTGGATCAGAGGTGTTTGACGAACCATTTGCTGATTGATTCTATTTTTGAGTTCGACTTGGACTTGAAAATTGCGACATTTCTTGTTTTTTTGAGGAATTTGTCGATTTACTTTTTTTTTGAGTCAACTTTTTTTGTATGTTCATGTTCATGGTTTTTAATACAAAGTTTACGAGATAATTTTCTTTTGGTTTTTTTTGTTTCCTTAGAAGCGTTGATTCAAACAATGGTTTTAAATAAATTTCTATGTTGGATAATCTCACAGCCTCCTTTTTAAAAATTACCTTTTTGCTAATTTATTCGATACAGTTCAAGATATGAGGTGCCGCTTGATTCTACTTTTGAGGTCGACCTTGACTTGGAAAATATTGTTTTCGTATTTTACACATCTTGCTCCAACCATCTTTTTTGTTTTTTGTGCGTAAGTAGGTATATGACTAAGCTTGCTTGTAAGATTTTATTATTTTTGCTGCTTTTATTTGACAGATACAGGTAAAACCAAGTGGTTGTACTTTCCACATCTCCTATGACTCATAGAAAAAAATTAAAGTGTCCTGATTTATTTTAATCACTTTTTTTTGCTTTTTTTGTTACAGTTGAGTGTAAGGCTCTTTCGCATATTTTTTGAAGTTAAAAAGGTTTTTGAAATTTGACCTTCTCTTTTTTTTTCGTTTTCTGAGTTTATTTGGGTGTTTTGATTCTTTTGATCATTAGTAGTAAGTAGTTTGTGAAATCCTATTATCGCGAACAATAGTACCTAACAAAAGAGGGTCTAGGTTATGTTAACACACTCAAAAATTATTATCTCGAACAAGGACTTGATTTTCGGTCTTGGTATTTTTTTTTAGTCAATACAGCACATTTTATGTATATGTGGGTCGTTGCCTGCTCTTTTGTTTCACTTTTTTTTTGATGACGTCTTCTACGATCGTTCAAAGCCTACTCCGACATAATTAAGGAATTTTTCCGTTGTGGGGATTTGCAACGAAATACAATTTTTTTGTCTTTAGTTTGCCAAAAATCTTCGTTATACAACGCACTCTCCTTCGACTTTGCCAAAAATGCGTTTGGGCCAATTTGACGCAAGTAGGCCGCGCCTAAATAAGCAGCCCAACATATGGTGACCGACAACGCACCCTGATTGCATAACAGCGCCAGTTCAAGGTCGACAAAAACTACCAAATCGAGAATTCAGCAAAATGTCGGTCGCTATTTTTACGTAGAGACTTCCGGGCGCTGCCTGAATCGATCGATAAGCAAACGGACATTTAAAGTTTTGTTCACAATGTATTATTAATCGTAATTACGTAATAGACGTAAATTGACCCCGTCATTGCATTACGGACAAGATCGTTCTTATTCAATTTCGACTATAATTGCATAAACATAATAGTTTGTTTATCGACCTTCACTTTTTTTCTATTTTTAAGCGAAATTTTATTTTTGATCGCAGGTGGCTAACCAAACAAAATAATCACAGCCTACTTCGATGACACTTATGCAACATCAATTAACCTTTGACGGAATAATTAACATGTACAAGAAAAAACTTATATAAAAAATTTTAATCTCCCAGTTAACAATGTCAACAAAGTCTAAAATTATGTTAGCGATAAGATAGGGTTTGATTCGTTCTTTTTATTTTTCTTCCAACATAATTAGCGAAAATTTTCGTTACGCAATTGCTGATCTCTCGTAAATATATCAATTTACCAGATGACATTTAAGTGCACGCGCGCAAATCTAGTCATCTGGACAATGAGAATTTTTTCCAGTGTCATAAACTTTATTTATCGCGGTGCGCCATGCTCTTGCGTTTGTTTTATTTTTAATCACGCTCACTTGATCTACTGCCACTTTAAATTTAGTAATTTTGTAATTGCGTCAATAAACAACTGAAAAAAATATTTTGCAAAAGAATACCGACACCGACCACATGTATTTCCTTTTTTAAACCGTAACCTTGAACTTGGCCCAACCGCACGTTGCAATTTCTGAATGAACTGATGTCAAGTTCAATGCATACTGACTGCTTTTGGTTGCAGCTGATGAAATTGGCGAAGACGATATTGGGCGAAAAACTTTTTGCTGCAGTGATGAAGGCGACTTTTTACGGACATTTTGTGGCCGGTGAAGACCAAAACACGATCAGGCCGACATTGGAAAGGCTCAGGTCGTTCGGGGTCAAACCAATCTTGGATTATTCGGTCGAAGAAGATATCAGTCAAGAGGAGGCTGAGAAAAGGGAGGTGGAGTAAGTAAGTGTTGTCTGTACGGGAGCGGCGTGTGACTACGCTTTGTATTCAGGGCGTCCGTACCCGAGGGTGGCGATAAACAAGAGAAGGGTTCGCTGAAACAGTTCCACGTCGCCAAACCGTTCGCCGATCGACGTTACAAAGTCAGTTCGGCACGCACTTATTTTTACATCAATGAAGCCCAATGTGAACGCAACATGGAGATATTTATTAGATGCTTGGAGGCGGTTGCAGGTTGGTAGTCGTTTTGGGCTCTTTCGCGCATTCGGACGAAGTCGGACGACATCGACTTACATGACGAATGCGCGTAGGAGGTGTGGCACCCGCGACTAAGGCGTGGCACTAATCACTGTGGCTCTTGCAGATTATGAAATGCTGGGTAGACAAAGAACTCCTGATCGTAAGTTTCACAGGCCCTTTTGTGAATAGTAGTTTTTTTTCGGGGAAAGGGTTTCATTTTCCTTATATATTTCTAACAGTTTTTTTTTTGACGTTTCACTTTTGTCGTCGTGGCCTTAGTTGAATCTTACACTTTATCTCCAGCGCCTGATTTTCACTTGTTTTTGTGTGGTTTCAGGAGCTACTTACGGCACCGGACTGACTGCGATTAAATTGACAGCGCTGGGCAGGCCCCAGTTACTGGTAAGTTCTAAGTGGTGACGCCCGATTTGTCGTTAAAGGTTGGAGGTTTAGTTGCAGTTGTCTGAAGTTATTATGCGAACCCGAGATTACATGGCGGAGTTGGCTGGTGACAGAGGGAACGTCTTGAAGCATCACATTAAACCGCAAGATTTGGAGAAGAAGTTCGAACAGGCGCATGTGTCTACTCAGGAGGTTACGGCATTTTTGAAGCGCGTTACGTCAGACAACGAAGGGTGAGTTATCTGTTTCAACGGTTGGTATGTCGTAAAAGTTTCCCGATCTGCTTTTCACAGATGACGTAATCTGGTTCTTTTAATTTAGTGGTACTTTGATTATAGTAATGTTGGCATCAATGTTTGTTTGTATTTGACTGACTAACTAAAAGCATTTTTTCGCGAATTACCGTCTGTTCCCGTGTTAAACAAAACGGTTATCCCCACCTTACTCATGATTCCGTCATCGACAGTTACCGCTCAAACATTCGCGAAAATAAAGCGGTTAACTCTGGTGGTAAAATCTAACCTGTATTTTCAATAACTGTCAATATATATTTCAATACGAAAATAAATATGTCTGAATCTGAAATTAATGGTGAAAATCAAATGATAGAGATATCATTAAAGTACTAAGGAGAAGACTACACTGTTTTAGTTGATTATGACAGAGCTAAAAAAACTGCTAAAACTAGACTTTACCTAGATCAACATAACCTAACATTTCTTGAACCGTTTGTAACTCTCATGTTGACAACGGGCAGTATTTCAGTTCCCGGTGTATAGATTGTATGACGTCATAATTGTATTCCCCTCCGCCCGTTAAGTCGCGAAAACTTTCCGGTTACAAACATTTAGTTCTCGTTGCTTCACGGCGATCTCGCGAAAAATTGGTTTTAACTTTAGAAAATTAAGCGTTGACTTCTCAGTTGACTGAAAAAATATATAGGTTAGGAACAATTTTCATCTATAAAAACTAGTGCTATCTTTTTCTGTCAGTTTACCAACACGATCCTCTAAATACTCTAAATTTTAAATTATTACCAAAAATCAGCAAGCCAAGCTAACCTTTAAATTTCAAATTGGTCGTTTGAGGTTTGTGTTTGGGTTTTGTTCTGCGTGGTTTTTATCTTCTTTTGATCGTTTTGCTGCTTTTACAAACAGTCTTTTTCAAATAATTGTTTACTATTACCTCTGTCTTCTGTAAGTATTTAAAATTGTTTATTAAGTACCTGTAATTTATTTTTATTAAGATATCAACATGGCTACAGAAAAGGTTAATAATCTGTGGGTTGATTTTTGGTAATAATTTAAAATTCAGAGTATTTTTGAAGGTTCGTGTTGGTAAAACTGATAGAAAAGATAACACTAGGACCGAACTTTTTTCTCTTACATCGCTTTGACTGAAACGTGCTATTGGATCTTACTGCAGCCAAAAATGGATGCCAACATAACTATAATTATTTTATAATACCCTACAGGTAGATCTCTAAATTAAAAAAATTACATCATCTGTGAAAAGGTCAATTGATTACTAGAAACTAATTAGTTTTATTTTTTAAAATTGATGGCAATGCAAGAATAAATGAATTGGGGAATTTTATTTTTCTAATTACGAGGCGTGTTTTTGAATTAAGTACCGTTTTGAGATTTCGCCGTTATAGCGGTACGATCGGCATTCCGCGCATGCGCCTTGTGTACCTGCATCTGTCGGCTATGCGGAGACGTCAGTACGGCATTATTCGCTAATGCGTACTGTTAGCTGTGACTGATTAAAATCGTGAGATCTTATGCAATGTACGGAGAAAACATTATAATTGAAGGAATAGTACGAAAGTGGGTTAGACGGTTAAAGATGGCCGCTCCAATTTCCAAAATATCTTTAAACGTACTTTCGTACCATTCCTTCACTCATAATATTTTCTCCGTATACTGCATAAATCTTAAGATGAATATCGATTACTTTTGGGCGGGACTTCCAATAGGCGGAGGAATTTTAATCAGTCACAGCTAACCGTACGCATTAGCGAAAAATGCCGTACTGACGCTCCGCATAGCCAGAGATGCAGGTACACAGGCGCATGCGCGAACCGACCGTACTCGCTATAGCGGCGAAAAAACAAAAGGTACTTAATTCAAAACACGCCTCGTAGTTAAGTTGACTAAATTTAAATTACTAATTATTTAAGCTACATCATCCAATCGTTCACATTCTTGAAAGTGTTAATTTAAAATTGGCTTGATGTCGCCATCTATTGGTGTGATTTAAATTCGCTAAAAAATTAGCCATCTAGCGGATCGTAAACAAAATTGAATCTTGCCATCTATCGATATCTAAGGACTGCTGTTTTTAGAATTCTTCATTTATTCCCATGGTCGGGAATAATAGACGAAAACCAAGAATTAAGCACAACGTTCCGAATACCGGACATGACGACCGGTCAAATGGTTCCTCTCATCGGTCAACTGTCGAAAAAAGAAGAGGAAATGTTTCGAAATTTTGTCCGCCGATTAGACACCATCGTCAGGGTAAAGTAGACTCTTTTTTTCCTGCGTTTTTTTTTTAATTATTACGCACGAATAGGCGGCGCAAGAGATGGATGTTCGCATAATGGTTGACGCCGAACAGACCTACTTCCAACCGGCCATCACGCGAATGACTCTGGAATTTATGCGCAAGTACAACAAGGAAAAGGCGATTGTGTTCAACACTTACCAGTGTTATCTGCGCGAGGCTTACAACGAAATCACGACCGATCTCGAACAGGCGAAGCGTCAGAATTTCTTTTTCGGGGCCAAGCTGGTGCGCGGAGCTTACATGGAACAGGAGAGGGCGCGCGCTTGCGCTTTTAGGTTACCCGGATCCGGTGAATCCAATCTACGAAGCGACCACCGACATGTACCACAATACGCTCACCGAATGCCTGCGCCGCATCAAAGACATGAAGGCTAAGGGCGAGAACAAGAACAAGATCGCAATTATGGTGGCGTCGCATAACGAGAACACAGTCCGTTTCGCGATAGAAAAAATGAAAGAGATCGGAATACAACCGGAAGATAAAGTCATTTGTTTCGGCCAGCTGTTAGGCATGTGCGACTACATTACATTCCCTCTAGGTAAGTTTCTTTCTTATAGATGGCTCTCATTACTCTGACGTTGTGTGCAGGTCAATCCGGTTACTCCGCCTACAAATATATTCCTTACGGTCCAGTGAAGGAAGTCTTGCCGTACTTGTCGCGACGCGCTCAAGAAAACAAAGGAATCCTAAAGAAAATCAAGAAGGAGAAACGTCTTGCTTAGGCACGAGATTCTAAAACGCCTTTCGAGAGGACAATTATTTTATACGCCCACAGGCAACTACATCCCCGTTTAGAGATGTAAGTATCGGCGCCTACTTGATCATGCAATTTTAGTCCTCGTTCGTAGAGCTCAACGAGACAATTCACAAGGATATCTAGTTTTAAAGGAAGAAGAGTCTGCGTGCCATAGGCATAACAACAACCCAAACGAACGCGCAAGGTGCTAAATTCACACTTAATAGTAAAAATAAATGTATATTTTGTAAATTACACATAAAAATGTACAGATACGGTTTGTTATTGCGGCCTATTAATTTTATTTTTAAATTAAAATTGTTTATACGCGCATCATCCGGTTTGAATCCGGGGCCGGTTTAATTTTATTAGATCTGTTCGAGTTGTTCCTTACATTTTTTTAAATCGAACAATACATGAGGTTGTCTGTTTTTAACATGTGATAGCAATAGTTTTGAGTATTACAACTATATTTTTTTTTGTTTAATATTAGTAGCGATTGTAGAATATTTTTATGTACGTGTTGTAATTTATCTGTATTAAATTTTACTTTGAATGTACTTAGTAAGTTTGGCATTATTGTTTGAACCATTACAACGAGTGATGGACAATGAAAAAATTGGGAAACATATTTTATTAACGGTTTAAGATTATTTTTGATGTCAACAGGCAACACGCAATGCATGAGTGTGATAATCTTAATATAACTAACCTAATGATTTTTTTGATAATCTTCGAACTTATGGTTGTATGCTGGTTACCAATTGCATGGCATTCTTTTATCTCGAAATCTTGAGGAAGAGCAAGACCAGATCAAAACGTATATATTGGCTCGAACTTTTTTTAGCTACACAATTTTTTAATCTTAATATTAATCAATAGAAGATCTTCTCCTGGCAGTGGCGTAACGTTATCTCAGCCGCCCCCCATGATTGTCCCGGGCCCCATCACTCCTTCAGCACCTATCACCATACCCTTAATTACCCATCATCTTGTATCTCCTTTTATTCATTATCAACGTCAATTCTATAGGCTTACCTCAACCCTCAACTCAACCATTATTATTTTATATGACTGTCTAACAATTCATTTGTAGGTGAAACATAGTACCTATACTCCATTCACATATTAAAAAAGCACAAAGTAGGCCTTTGTTTCATTATCATAAGTTGGCAGCAATTTCTATATTAATGTTCTGTGTCGATTTTTTAATTCGATCCGCGCACGTACTTCATTCTTTAGGATTTTCAATATTGACAGTCGCAGTTCTTGTGATAATGACAACATTGCATCAATCTGACAAGAAAATAAATAACATAACCTAAAATTTTAGTATACAGAGTGGAATATGTCAAATTTCCATAGCCTCCTCGGGTGCTTTTATAAAAGTGAACGGACTATACTCTATTTTGTAGAAACTAGTAGTCCAATAAACCAACTGCATTAATTTGAACCGAAAAGAAAACAGGATATGACTGAAATACACAATAACGTTGGTTTTAATCAACTTTAAAAAATTGTTACAATGTATAATAGATACAAGATAACAAGATATAATAGATTTAAAAATAGATATTTGTAAACAAAGACTTAGTTTTGTAAGACAGCGATGATCTGACGGTGGTTGATGGTCTGGTGCTACAACAATATCTTCTTCTGCCTTCTAGCTTTCTTAGCAGCAAATGCCCTTATAACTTCATCCAAATCCACCTTTTGGCTCTTTTTGTTCTCTATACTTAATAACGCGAGGCTGCTGAGTCTTTCTTGGGCCATGGTATTCCGTAAATAATTTTGATGAGCTTTAACTTGAGAACGATCGCTCCGCACTGGCGACTGTCACTGGTAAAGTCAGGAAAAGAAGAAACGCTGTGCATAAGTCCGGGAAGCTAGACGTCATCCAATAATTGTCCAAAACAACAGTTCTGCTAGTTGCCGGATCGATGACAACTTCGCAATCTCTGGCCTTAGAGCTATTGTAAAGGCTTTCAATTGAGAACAAAGGTCAATACTTAAATCTTCTTCGTACTCATGTACAAGAATTTTCACTTGTTTGGTAATTTCTGCGTCTTCTTCTTGTAACAAAAACGCTGGAGACAACACTGAGAAGAGTTTGCTGACTTCAGACATTGCCTCAAATCTCAAGTTCAACTGATAAACACTACGTCGAGAGTCGCGCAAAACACACACTTTGAAGTTTCTTTCACTATCCAATAGTCGTTCATCTTGGCAAAGCTCGTCAAAGTGTTTTTAACTTTTCTATTTCTTTTTCATCAAACTCGGGGCTAACTCCCCATTTCTCTGAAAGTGTAATGGCAGAGGCTTTTATTTCTTCAAAGTTATTTTTCATATTGATTAGTTTTTCTTCTGGTCTTCCTAACTGTGAAGCTGCCTGAAATAGATCATACCCTTCGTGTTGAAGGTTTTTGATACTACATTAATAGCTTCAAGGATGTTTGTTTGAATAACGACTTTAAAAACGAAAGAAAACTTCTCAAGCTGTTTCTTTAATCCCATCGCTTCGGCTCTTTCTTTGGGTTTTGTAGAAATAACAATTAGTTTAGCCAAAGCTTTCATGACATCTACATAGCAGTGGCTAAGCGATTTCAGTGAATCAATTCTTGAGGCCCATCTGGTGGGGCAAAGCTTTTTAAAGATCGAGAAGACGAAGCGAGAAGGTCCCATCTTTGCTGCTTTGACTAAAAAGACAAAGAGTTGTTCAAGGATTCCAAAAATGAAACATTTTCAGGGATACTGGTCATGGCATCATTTACTACCAAATTTAAATTGTGTGCCGCACAGTGCACAAATTTAGCAGTTCGCTGTTTTTCCAAAATTCTGGTTTTTACTCCAGTGTAAGCTCCAGACATTGTAGCTGCGCCGTCATATCCCTGTCCTCTGCATTTAGTAAGTGGGATATTATTCTCTTGAAGACTAAGTAGAATTTCTTCTTCCAATCCACCTGCTGATTGATCTTCCACCACTTTGAACCCTAAGAAACTCTCATTTATCACCAATGATATAGGTTTGCCTGAGGCATCTTTAGGGATTGTCACATATCTAATTATCGTGGACAATTGGTCTTTCTTGGTGATGTCTAGAGTGGTATCATTGAATAAAACATTGCATCGTTGATATCTCCCACTAAATCGCTCTTAACCTTATCACCTAGAACCTGAATCAGTTCATTTTGTATGGTCGGGCTAAGGTACTTTTGCTTTGTATTTTCATTCAACAGTTCATGTAACACGGGATCATATTCTGCTAAAAGTTCCATTATTGCCAGAAAATTGCCACTGTTAGTTTTTCCTATCTGTTCTCGATGGCCTCTAAAGGCCAAGTTACATGACGCAAGAGTAAGTGTTACATTAACTATTCTATGTAACACTTTGTACCATTTGGTTGTCTCCTTTTCTATTTCGTTTATGAAACTAGTATCGATTGTTTTTTGTTTTACCCAAAAATTAAGGGTGACACAAGCTTCTAAGTGAGAACTGCTATTTTCGTGCTCTTTGATTCTTTTCGCAATTCCTTCCCAGTACTTGACACCATTAACCCAGTTATTGTGGTAGTGAGGTGAAGATCTGTCAGCAAAAAGCCAGCATGGATGGCAGTACACTTAGTCTCCCATTAAAGAGTAACATAGCCAATCTCTCTGAATACACATGCCGGTCTTAGTCCTTATTTCATAATATGCTTTGGAAAAATGCCTATTTTTCTGTTTCGGGTCTTTTGGAAAAGGGCTCATGGGTTTGCATGGGCCATGTCGTACAATAAGCTGCTTTGTGAAGTCATCAACGTTTTCTGTGAAATGGGCCCGGTCTGTGGGAAAAATATTGTTTGAATTAAAACTAGTAACTGGCTCAATGTTACATTCTGTTTGTTCAGGCTCTTTAACCGGGCCTGATGGAATTTCCTTTATTTCAATATCTCGGCTTGTGCTACTGAAACTAGAACAAGGCAATACCTCAGAACTAGATGGATCTTCATCAGCAGAACGATCACAATTTTCATTGGGCTTTAGATCCAAGGTCAGTTTAGATGTTGAAGGTGATAAGTCGGAACTAGAAAAACCGTCACCAGCAGAATGATCAACATTTTCTTCGGGCTTCGGGGTGTCTGAAGTCAGATTGGATGTTGAAGGCCGTAAGAAAATGTCTATTTTGGTCATTTTAGACCGTTTCTTACTTTCTTCCACCTTCTTTTTCCTTTTTTGCGCCCCATTTAAGTGTTTGTAGGGCTTCATCATTATAACTTTATACACGCACACTCAAAAGTCAATACGATAAAAGTTCACTTTACAAACGGCCGTCAAAATTAGAAAATCGACACTGACGCTGAGGCGCAACGCACATCATACAAGTATCAGATGCTGCACTGCACTGAGAGGGATGAGACTTGAGGGCTGAGTAGAAGATGTGGTGGGAGTGGGACGGGGAGTTGTGCAGTGCGAGGAGAGGGCGAGGGGCCCGCTTCGGCACGGCGCCGGCGCGCCAGCTAGCTCTCTTCTCTATACCTGTTGTCTCGTCACAGGGCAGACGCAAACGCAACTATTTGTTCAGATCGTACTGCCACCATACTCCTACTATAAATCGAGTTACATAATTACTCGCCTATACTAAACATTTTAACCAGGAAATAAATTACATAACCAGAAAATTGTTTTTTAATATCAATTGGTTCTTAACAAGATGAAGTAAAAATTAAATAAAAGGTTCAACACCCGGGCCCCAGACTCCCCCAATGGGGGTCTGGGGGTGTAAATTACGCCACTGTCTTCTGGGTACAGTGTTATAAATATTTTGGATCAAAAGTTATGAATTTTCAAGCGTTTAGTTTACGATTCTATTATTAATTAATCTTTTTTGTTTAGTTCATGTTAGAATAAGTCTAGTTGTAGAACTGCCGAAACCTTGGCTTATGATTAAGCTTACGGAACAGCATTAGACTTGAGATTGAAATAACAAAAACAGACTCAAAATAAACAGCACTACGTAACTGAACGAAGTACAACA